>OX451737.1:913483791-913833561 GCA_948472305.1 Vicia faba
GCTCTTTCCAGGGAGCATTTTCCAGCAAAAGAATTTCTTTCTTGTCCCAGTGGCTCAGAACTTGATCTTTGAAGGATTTCAGTTGATCACTGAAGTTCTGCAAAGCCCTTTCATAGCTAAATTCTTTCAGCTTCTGGGTTTCAGAGTTGAACCATTTTCTGAATCTTTCCCATAGAGAATCAGAAGCAGTAGGATTAGAATTCTCTGGACTTGCTTGCTTCAAAGAAGTAACCCATTCCTGTATTTCTATTTCAAAAATCAACAGATTCTTACCAACATCTGATTTGGTTAAGGTTGGTTTAGGTTTAGGGATGGCAATTTTGTGTGAGGTGGAAGCTAGATGGTCCAACTCTTCTAGATCAATGACAGTTCTGAGGTGGTTAGCTGGAAGGTTGATAGGTGAGGGAGTGGAAGAATCAGAAATAAATATTAGTGAGTGAGGGGTGTTTGGTGGTGTGGATTCATATGGTGAAGGTATTTCTGGAATATCATGAATGGAGAGAGGTAAACGAACCGTAAGAGGTTCTGTTATCCCAGGAATTAGGGTAGAGGTATCAGAGTCTGAAAGGGAGTCTTCTGATTGGTTTGCGGTAGCGTGTTGAATTTCTGGTTCAGGTATTTCAGAAGATGGATTTTCAGATTGAGGAGTGAGAGGGTTTTCATTTTCTGGTTGGGGTGAGTGGAGGTTTTGATGTTCTGGTTGAGGAGAGTGTGGTTGTGGATTTTCTGGTTGAGGAGAGTGTGGTTGTGGATTTTCTGGTTGTTGAGATTGAGTATTTGGATTTTCTGGGAGTGGTGAGGAAAAGTCTTGATCAAACAATTCAATATCAGAGAGAACTCTTGCAAGTTCTGGTTGATGTTGTTCTGGATTTGGATTGGGGGAGTGAGGTTCATTTAAGAAATTTCCAAGAGTTACAGATGGGTCAAACTCTATGTAAAAATCCTCAAATGTTTGGGGTGAAGGATTTTCTGTTGGTTGAGGGGGAATGGTTTCATATGTTGGAATAACTATTGATTAAACAACAGAAACAAAAGATGTGTTACCTTTCTTTTTCGCAGCTTTGGGTGTTCTCTGAGAGGATCCTTCTCCTGCTGACTTCCTCTTTCTGGATTTCTTTAGCACAACCTCTGGAGCTGGTATTGTACCCCAAAATTTTGCCTCTCACTTATCAAGATTTTTCTCACAAGATCTCTTTGACTCAAGACTGGATTAGGGTTTGACCAGCTCAAGACATCTCTTCATGCACTGATGACCAAAATTAGGGTTTGAGTTTGCACAAGGATTTTTGGACTATCAATGCTTCATATGAATTTGAAGGATCATTACGGACCCCCAATATTATTCATGTCAAGTTTCAAGCTTTGAATCACACTTTTGATCAATCAATTGGACAGTTGACCTAAAAATCAGTTATATTGGGGAAAAAGTCAACCATGGCCAATTTACAGTCAAACTTCATAATTTTTTATCCACTTCAACATTTTAGACTCATATGTATCATTTGATCAAGTTTAGACCATAATTCCTCAAGAAATTTGATCAAATCATCAAAAGGGCAAAATGGTCAAAATTAGGGTTTTGACTGAGAAGGGGAAATTTCTAATTTTTGACCTAGAAAATGATCAATTGGGTTGAAGCATGATTTCAAGAGTTCAAATGAACCATCTTGACCTAATGATATGGTTCAAAACATTTCAAATCCATTTGATTGACAGATGATTTTTGCAGTCAATTGATCAAAAGTCAATTGTATATTGAAAAGTCAAACTTTGACTTTTTGATCAAATTCAAGTGCCAAAGATCATAATTCATCAAAACATGTCAAAATGTGAAACTTGTTCATCAATAAATCAAGGATTGAAGATTTTTGTTTTGGAAATTTGAAATTTCTTAACTTAGAAATTTTTCTAAGTATAGAAAATTTCTTATTTTTTCTCAACTTTGAGCCAAATTTTCATCATGATGCAAGATGATTCAAAGGAAATTTCCAAAATGAAAGTTGTAGATCCCCATGAAATATACAACTTTGCCTCACACAATTTCTCCTAAAAATTATTGGATCTCAAGATATAATTTTGTGAATACATGCTCATGAACTAAAATAACTTAGTGAAATTTTACCCTAGTTAGGCAGATTTTTGACCTAACTTCATACCAATTTTTCACATAGTTATAAGTGGAATATTCAAAAGCAATTCAAATATGGGTTGTAGATCACATTTCAAGCTTTCCAAAATATCCAAGAACTCCTTGAGATCATTCTTGAGTAGGGAGAATCATAAAGATGAAGTTGGTGATTTATCACTTTGATTTCAAGCCATTTCATGAAGAACAAAAATTCAAATCCAAGCCTAGGTTGCATAATCTTTGATTTTCAGGCCTTAAACTTGTTTCTCACTCCATAATTAAATGTTTACACAGCTGATAGAGCTTTAATCCAAGCATTAGATCCTTTGTCCAAGCTACAATTCCATTTATGCCACAAAGTTGCCATTTCCATTTTGATAAAGCACAACTTTTGCAATTGTCAACTCCTTGAGCTTTGCACTTGTTCTTTCAGCACACATAAACCCTATAAACCAAAAGCAATGTGTCTAAAACCTCTACCAGCTCAGATCAGGCTTGTACAAACACTTATGGACTTGTCTCCTCACTTTGCTTCAAAAGCAAGTTATAGAGCCAAAAGGCTATAACTCAGAAACTTGGTGTGGAGTTGATTGGAATCCTTCTCTATACTTATACACAAGTGTATTGCAACCAAAAATACGGATGCTAAGATTCAAAAACTCTCCCAAACACTTTGACATTGAAAATTTGCCATAGCTTGACAGTTTTGCACCATACATAGCCATCTCAAAAACCACTCGTGCGTTTTGAGTTTTAACCACCTAAACACTTAATATACATCATATTTAAGTGTTCCAGACCCTTGTTCCCTCACTGTAACTCCTCCTCCTCCATCTGCCATTTTTACATATCAAGCTTGCAGGTTGACTTGAGTAGGGAGATTCAGGAACTTTCAAGGGAAATTAAGGATTGGAATACACTCAGGGAGGTCCAAGAAAGATAAACAAATCCTCAGGCCTTCTCAAAGCTTGCTCAAACTCCATTCACAATCTCAACTGGAAGAGGTAAAAACTCAAACTTCTATCTGTTCACACAAGCATCCTTTAGTCTTGATTTGTGAAAACAAAACGTAGATATCATTGCACTAAAGTCAACCATGTTCATAGATTTCATTTATATTCATTGTGTATAGAGAATTTTGGATTTGAATTTTCTGTAAAAATTAGGTTTCAAATTAGGGCAAGCAAAATTAACTTTGATCTTTGACTTTTAATTTACATAAGATATATGGTTGAACTCGTGAGAAGAAACACTGTAATTTTCATGTCTGGACTTTCCATTTTTATGGAGAAATGAGAGAGATACAGGTGGTCCGGCAATGGCTCAAGGTTGAAGATGAAGTTGCCTTCAGGGGGCGTTTTCTAATATATATTTATTCCTTTGTTTATATGAACGGATGTACAGCCACCCTAGTGGTAAGGTAGCGCGCAAAAATGCTATAGGTCATGGGTTCGAGCCTTAGCGCCCGCCTTTTGCAATTTTTCATATTTTTCCCACTTTTTTTTGTTTTGCAGCGCGTGTGTGATCGGTGGATCTGGAACTGACTGTTTAACGCTGGTTCGCGAAATGTCGCGGAAGCAAGAGTCGCCACCGTCTTTTATTTTCTCCAAATGGAAAGGACAAAAGCACAGAAAAATTCCTTAAAGAGATTGCTCTCGGTTCGGGAGGTAGATTATAGAAAGGGAAGGTGTTAGCACCCTTTCTATCCATGGTTATCCATGGGCTCTTAGATACTTGCTCACTTGTGTTTTCAAAATGGTTTGTTTGCTTTTCAATTTGGGTTTTAAAAAGATTCTTTGAAAATTCCAGTTCGACTCTTGTATCGGTCCTCAAGAGTGTTTGAAAAAATGCTTTCGAAAGCTTTTTGAAAATGTGTTGGTGTGAAAAGTATTTTTGAATTTGTTTTGAATTTAGAGCAAGTATCTAGAGTCGTCTACCAACCCTAAGGAATTCGTCTGTGTAAATGTCCTTTAAAGTAGTGCCATCCCACCATTGAGAGGTAGGTAGCACCACCGTTGGAGGTGTTCGGGTCAATTCGAGGTTTGGGACATGGTGATCACCAGAGCAATGGGAAGACACCTTAGAAGCTACCCTCATGCCAGGTTCCCGGATCATGAGGACTTACTAAGACATCCTCTACTCGACGATCACCTTTCGAGGCAAGGCAACAGTGAGGCGTACCATAGGGGTGGTGTGTGATTTATGTGTCAGATTCGTTTATTTTTGTCTTGTCATGGTATAGGTGATCTACGCGTTTGTTTTTATTTTTATCATTCATTCTTGCATGCCGTTTAACAGTTAAAAAATGCGTGAAAGGTAAAGTTCTAAACTATTACAAAAGGCGCGGGTCCACATCGCCAAAATTTCCAGGACCCGTTTTGACAGAAAGCAAATAAAGAATTAAAGTACGAAAGATAAATGTCCGAGTTTACAAGGCCTTGGGAGAGGTACATAAAAATTATACGAAAAGAAAATAAATGCGCGATTTGAATTAAAATTAGAAACGAGGGCGTTGGACCCTTTTTGCAAAATTAAATTAAATGATTAAATTAAGGAAAATTAAAAAGAAAAAGAAATTATTATTTTTGAGATTTTTTGTATTTATGAAGTTTTAATGAGAAAGATTAATTAAAATAAAATATTAACCCTAATTCTATAACTTTTATTTATTAAGAAAAAATATTAAAGTTAAACCTAAATTAACCTAATTATTTACATGCAATTTTGATTTATAAAAATAACTATATTTTAATAATTAATTATTATGAAAGAAAAGAAAAAGAAAAAGATAAAAATTATTACAAACCCTAATTCTACCAAATTTTAGATTGATTAACAAAAATATTAAAATTTAACCCTAAGTTTAAAAGCTAAAATCAATTAATGAAGTTTATTTACAAAAAAATAACATTAAGTGAAAATACTTATTTTAGTCTTTTTTCCGATTTTTTATTGTTTTTATGTTTTTTATGAAAAATAATTAAATTAAAGAATTGAATTAAAAAAAAAGAAATAATTGAATCAAAATAAAAAATAAAATAAAATAGAAAAGATGTTGCAAACCTAGGGGGGTCTGTCCCCAAATTGGAGGGCTTGTTAGCATTTGAGGCCCATTAAACTCATGGCCTAGTTGACTTTCCTTGCCAGCGTGTGGAAGTGTTGATTGCAACCCATGGTGTTCACCAGATCTGGTCACTTGGATTGGCATTATTGGCCAAGTGGCAAGCTAGAAATTGTGGACGCCTGGTGGTCCTTAGTGCTGAAACTGCATAGAATCATTAATAGGAAAACAATATTGAAGGGGTGGGGGACCTGGGATTCGAACCCAGGTCCCAGGGGTTACCAGCGTGTCCTTTGACCAGTGGAGCTATGAGCGCATTTTGATTATCCTATGGAAGACAAATAATATAATGGAAAACAAAAGTTAGTGGAAAATTAGCGCGTAAATTCAAATCGTCCTACCACGTACTGACACTTCATCATCTTCCTCCTTGTTTTGTTTTTTGCCTGAAACATAACAGAAATTGGCAACGGTTTTGAACCGTTCCCTTATGCACCTTTCTGGAAAATAGCGAATAGGCCATATGGCCTCATAAATTAGGCGCGAGGGTTGGGTTCTTTTCGTCTAAGCGTGCTGATTTCAACCATGGCCTTGAAGTTCTCTAATTTTACAGTATCAAGAAACCCCTAATTTGAACATTGAAAAACCCTAAGGTCCTTTCATGGCGAATCCTTCAATAATGCATAAAAACTCAATTGAAATATGTGGTTAGCTTCAGAACACATCAATTGGTATGAATCCATCAAAGAAATGCAATGAAAATGCCTAAATCTTAAAACATGATTATGAAAAAAATATGAAAAAGTGTGAATCCTATTCACCAATTCTGGGCGTTAGGGGCGTGGAAAGTGATTCAAATACGTTGCTTGATGTCTCAGGAAGGTGATGGAACAAGTCTATTTGCTTGAATCGACCTAGAACTTGGTTTTCAGTATTGGACTTTTCTTGAAAAATTTCAAGTTTGCTTAGGGATTTCTGGCGCAGCTCCGACCTTTTTTGGAAATGGGTTAGCTTGCATATATAAGTATGAATGATTTAGGGTTGAGAAATTGATCAAAAATCCATGAATTGAAGGAATCAATATTTGATTTTTATGGCATTAGTTTTCAAATCTTTTTCATGCAAGCTTAGTTCAAATCATGGCCAATTAGCAAGATTCTTTCCAAATCTGATTATACACAAAATCTCAAGGCTATTTCATGCACAAAAAGATTTAAAAACCTAAGTTTAGTATTTTCCACATATTTAATTTAATTAAATGAATTATTAATAATTAAAAATCCAAATAAATAAATAAAAATGATAAAAAACTTACCTTTGGGACAAATGGTCGTGCACATGCCTTGGATGATGAATTGTGGAAGAAAAAGAGGCCCATTAGCATTTTTAGGTCATTTGAAGCAATGTTGACTTTTCAAAATATCCAAAAATTTCCCAACTTCCACAAGGCATAACTTGCTCAATTTTTAAGCTTTGCTCATGTTCTTGGACATTTTGGAAAGGTCTTTGAGTCCTATAACCAATGTATTTGGTCCCATGTCATTTTGATTTATCAATATCAAGTTATGGCCTTTGACTTAAAGTCCCTTTTTGTTGACTTTTGAAAATGACCTATAATGTTGAAATTGATAACTTTTTGTGAGAGCATTTCTTGGACTTGAAGTGTGAAGAGGAGTTGTAGGAAATGTCTTGATCTTCAAAATGAGCTTTGGATGTGATTTTTATGATAATCCATGTGAAAGTTATGCCCTGGTCAAATTATAGTTGACTTTTTCAACTGTCCAAATATGGAAACTTTTGCATCTTGATGATTTTTGAGCCAAGCTTTGAGAATCATGATCAAGCATTGATAAAATGATGTTTGTGGCTTCAAAATGAGATGTTGACCAAAAATTTGGACTTTTGACTGTCAAATGACCATTTTGCCCCTACAGTTGACTGTAGTGCAATTAGGGTTTTTGACTGTGTAATTTTGTGCTGTAAGTCTTGAAACTTGGTATGAGGATGCTTGACCATATTTATAGGCATGTGAGACTTTATTGGACCCTTGGAAACTTCATTTTCTTTGCCAGAACCAAAACCCTAATTTTGACTGTTAGGAGGCCCTTACACTGTGCAACCCTTGGGGAGCTTTTGAAGCTTTGACTTTGCAATTCTTGAAGAATATGGGAGGGAAAATTTTGGGGTACAACAGTTGCCCCTGTTCAATCTTAGACCTGAGGATGCAGATTGGCTGATGTGCCTTTCGTAATCCGAAGGTGGAAGATGATTGAACACTAGAGTGCCCAGAAATTTGCGCTCACATAGTAGCAGTGTGATGGTGGAATGGGCTTATAGATGCCATTTGGAGATTGATGGATAGGATGATGGGCTTATAGATGCCATGCTAAGGGATGATGGAGAGTGGATGGGCTTATAGATGCCATCTGGGTGTTGATCGCATAAGAGATTCCTTAGCGAGAACCTGCGTACCTGCAAAAAGACAAATGAGTACCTGACCCGTTACAGGAGCTGGTCTTCAAATTCTTTGTGTAGATGTGTCCTGACTGGTTACAGGAGCTGGATCTGGAGCTTCAAACGGTGATGAATGAACCAGGGATGGTTACTACCTCAACAGGAACAGTGAGAGAACCTTGGATGACTTTAACCTCAACAGCAATCGTTGAGAAAATCTTGGGATGATTACTACCTCCGCAGTATCGGGGAGAGAACCATAGGCGACTACAACCTCAACAGCAATCATTGAGAGAATCTTGGATAACTTCAACCTCAACAATAATCGTTGAGCGAGTCTTGGGATTACCACCTCCGCAGTATCGGGGAGAGAACCATAGGCGACTACAACCTCAATAGCAATCATTGAGAGAATCTTGGATAACTTCAACTTCAACAGCGATTGTTGAGCGAATCTTGGGATTACCACCTCCGCAGTATCGGGGAGAGAACCATAGGCGACTACAACCTCAATAGCAATCATTGAGAGAATCTTGGATGACTTCAACTTCAACAGCAATCATTGAGCGAATCTTGGGATTACCACCTCCGCAGTATCGGGGAGAGAACCATAGGCGACTTTAACCTCAACAGCAATCGTTGAGAAAATCTTGGAATTACCACCTCCGCAGGATCGGGGAGAGAACCATAGGCGACTTTAACCTCAACAGCAATCGTTGAGAAAATCTTGGAATTACCACCTCCGCAGGATCGGGGAGAGAACCATAGGCGACTACAACCTCAATAGCAATCATTGAGAGAATCTTGGAATTACCACCTCCACAGGATCGGGGAGAGAACCATAGGCTATTACAACCTCAATAGCAATCATTGAGAGTATCTTGGAATTACCACCTCCGCAGGATCGGGGAGAGAACCATAGGCGACTTTAACCTCAACAGCAATCATTGAGAAAATCTTGGGATTACCACCTCCGCAGTATCGGGGAGAGAACCATAGGCGACTACAACCTCAATAGCAATCATTGAGAGAATCTTGGATAACTTCAACTTCAACAGCGATCGTTGAGCGAATCTTGGGTATCTTCTACTGAGTCTTCAAAAGAAAAACCTTTAGGAGTCAGTTTAACTAGACCAGAGAAAGCCTTTGACTGGATAATAACCAGGAAAATATTTGGGAGTCGATTTAACTGAACCAGACAAGGTCTTGGAGTCTTCAACTGAGTCTTCAAAAGAAAAACCTTTAGGAGTCAGTTTAACTAGACCAGAGAAGGCCTTTGACTGGATAATAACCAGGAAAATCCTTGGGAGTCGATTTAACTGAACCAGACAAGGTCTTGGAGTCTTCAAAAGAAAAACCTTTAGGAGTCGGTTTAACTAGACCAGAGAAGGCCTTTGACTGGATAATAACCAGGAAAATCTTTGGGAGTCGATTTAACTGAACCAGACAAGGTCTTGGAATGTAGCTTGAGAACTTAACTGGATCTTTCCTGAAAGGTAAAGGTTAGTCATATGCAATGCATGATATGGGTCAAGCAATGATGTTCTCAACATAAATGAGATTTGTAAGATACGATGCGTATATGCATGCTATAATGTATGGAAGTGTGATGTTTATGAATGTATGTTTTTGTCTTAGGAAAATAAATCCTTGACGGGTGCCGGGAAGTCATATCCTGGGCTGATGTTGGAGAATATATTTTTTGCCTCCGCTGGGGATCATAGTTGCAAGAATACCAGTAGGAGAAGATAACTCCGTTGGGGATCATAAACTTGGAGAATGGGTTACTCTGCAGGGAGAAAAGTACTCTAGTAATCTTGCTGGGGAGCAATACTCTGTGGGGAGAGAGATACTTTGCTGAGTTGTTGATAATAACTTGCTGGGGATACCATCGTTATATTGGAAGTGTTAATGGACTTCACTGGGGATAAGAAGACTCCGTCGAGGACGCTCTTTCTGTGGCTTTTGGCTGAGGATAACCCAGTTATATCCTAGTAAGGAAATAACTCTTTGAATAAAGCCGGGAGACGCATTCGCGCTCTGCGAGGGTAAGCTTCCAGAATCTACTGGGGATAAACTTACTGCTTGGGGAGATGAATTCCAACTTTCTTGGGGAACTGGATTGGACTCTCCTGGGGAAGTATTGAACTGTATTGGTTATGTTCTTCCACGGAACCTACCTTGATACCTTGGAGGACAGAAACAATCAGATTGCTTAGACCACCCGTTATTGCCCCTATTTCTATGGGGGAGGCACCTGTGGGATGCTGATAATTGTTGAGGGTCAAACCTTCTTCAGGTAGGCAGGTGACAAGATGACAGGACATAGTCGTACGCTTTGATCCCTAACTTTTGCCTGGACCGCCCTTTCGGGTTTTCAGTCCACTGGGATACCCATTTTTGCCCAAGCCGCCTTTTCAGGTTTTCGACTCGCCGGGTGTACAGATTTTTTTCATTTCATCCCTTCATTTTTCCCGAACCCTTTTGGTTCGTCGGGAAGCCCTAATTTTTGCCTAGGTATGTCAACCTAGCGGGTCTTTGATTATGCGTAGTATTTTTTCGACTATGTCCACGTTCAGGGAATGTGGGGAGTTGCCCCTGTTGGAAGTATTTTGCCACGCCACCAGAAGATGTTTGATCAGGCAAGATTCGTTGTTGGAGTGCCCTAAGTGACTCAGGCGGAGATTTGCCCCTGGTTATCTTGGCATTTTGAAAGATTCTCCGAATCTTGACTGAGTTGCCCCAGTTAATAGACAATAGTCATGCCATGCCCCTTGATTGGAAGTACTTCTGTTCATTAGGCATTCGTCGTGCGAATTTCTATGCTATTCAAACAAAAAGTCATATGCAAACAAAATTATGTCAAAAATGCAAAGCTTATGTCTGTCTTGAAGATTTTGAAAATGCATTCTTTTTCATAAAACAAGTGATTGTTTGTAAAACGTGATGTCAACTCTGTATTTACCGTAGGCCTTAAGGAGTCAGGATACCTTTCGTAACAGTATGCTTTCGAACTAACCCATGCTTCAGCTAGGACTTTTAAGGGTTATAACGTGGCCTGGTTCATGGTTTAAGAAACAAAGGATAAAGGCTCAAATTATTTGTACCCACCCACTCTTCGTGATGTTCTCCAAACCTAAACTCAATTGATCATACGTTAGACCTTGTTTGAGTCTTTGTCCTGATATTCCCGTGATGGTTCGGATGTTGATAGTTTATTTTTAATAGGCAGTCATTCCTTTTTTGCTGAGGGTTTGTAGGACCTCTTTCTTTTTTTGATTTTTGTTATCCCTTTCTTTTTTTGCCTGAACTGTTTCCTTTTTTTTTTTTGGAATTACAGTCAGCGGGATGCCCCAGTTTTGTAAGTCTCCTTTTAGGTTTTGACTTTTTGGGCTTTTCATTTGTGATTTTTTTGGATAATGACTGCCTGTCCTTATGATTGTTCAGAACCATCACTGTCTTTCTTTTTTTCGTAAGGATCTCTTTGGTGCCATTTATTATGCACTTGGATCCACAGAGAGAACTACCCTGCCCCAGGTTATGATTAAGGGTTTTAAATTTCGAAAAGAAAAACTCCAACTTCTTTGGCTCAAAGGGGTTGACGAGGGATTATCTTCCTTATAACTCCAGTGTTTAGGGATTGAAACAATGCATGTACCTCATCAGCGGGGTCTGTTCAAAAGCATACTGTAGATTATGGTATTGTTTTCGTCATCCTCCCTCAAGAGGCTTAGAATTTTAGATCAAGAGTTGACATCAGAAAAAATATGAAAATAATTTGCATTTAGTGAATACGAATATATTGTTTCAGAACAGACATATGCGATGCATTAATGAAATAACAATGTTTAACACGAGTAAATGTTTGAACAAAAGAAAATTGCAACTTGAACATTCGAATGAACAAAGATTTCTCAATCCTAGCCATGTTTTGGCAAGGGAGCAGTGATCACGTTGGGAGTCTCGGGTACTTCAAACTGAATCTCTCCAGCGTCGATCATGTCTTGAATCTTGTTTTTGAGAGGCCAGCAGTTGTCCGTAGTATGCCCCGGGCTATCAGAATGGTATGCGCACCTATCGTTGGGATGATAGTTAGGAGCAAAAGTGTTTGGATTCCGGAGAGGAGCCCTTAAGGTGATCAGCCCTGCCTTCAACATTTGTTGTAGTGCTTGATCCAGCGACATGTTGATCTTGGTGAACTGCCTTTTAGGCTTGTCTAGTTTGCTCTGATCAGCCCGTTGTTCTGGGCGAGGTCGTTGTTGGACCTGTGAAGTAATAGCAACTTGGAGAGGCCCAAACCTTTGACTTCTTGGAAGTTGATTAATAACTGGGTCCCTGACTTGGGCTGGTTGCTTCATGTCTTGATGAAGCTGACTGATCATGGCCCTCAGCTCTCCTTGCTCCTGAGTTAAACTTTGGATGAGAGCCCTTTGCCCCAACATCTGGGTTTTCAATGTGTCTACCTCATCTTGTAGACGTTTCAGCCGTTCGTCCTTGTCGTCCTCAGCATTGTTCCTGACCAAAGTCCCTGTGAGAAGTGTCCTCAACTCCTCCTGTCCCTTGGATAAATTCAGGAGGATTTCCCCGAGCCGAGTCTCTTAAGCAAGAAGGTCCTGGTTATCTTGTTGGGAAGCCATTGCTGAAATAAACAGCGGGAAAGGTAAGTGACCTGCAACAAGGGTACCTGTTATGCAATGATGTGTATGATATGCATGCAATGTTTTCAAGGACCTCGCGGGGTAAACAAGAAAATTTGTTAGAATTTGGGTCCGGTAGCTTGATTGAAGGAACTTCATATTATTGAGAGTCCTTCTTCAAAGGGTCAAAGGCTCACCATATCAAGTGGGTCATAGCCCCTGACTTTAGTCATCATGTCTGGTTTTGATTTCCAAACAACCTTTGTTAGGGGAACCTTCTTCAAGAGTCAGAGCTCACCATATCAAGTGGGTCATAGCCCCTGACAACTTTGTCTAGAGGAAAATAAATCCTCTTTGCCCCTTGCTGGGATAGTTGATTCACCATGACCTGCATCACAAGCCCTTGAGATCCTTGAAATAGATTAGTTTTTTATGCAGGATGTATGCAATGGTATGATGTCATGCTATGCATGGGGTAATATGAGTAAACCCTGTTATGAGTCCCCATTAAGGGCTATAAACAAAACCTGCAAGAAACTCAAGTGTCAGATAACAAGCATGCAAGTAGTCAAGTTGGAAGGCACACAAGTCACACAAGAGAAACCCTTAGAGTTCAGGCCAGCATGGGGTCTGGGTAGTACCCTCTTGAAGTTGGTGGGTTCAACCTGTCCTATTAGAAGTAACCGGGTTCTAAGGGTCCCAATATCACGGGATTGCTTTCATTGTTCATCGTTTCGATTTAGCCACTGAACTGGCGACCGAAATATTCCAGGAAAGCAACCCTCAATTGAGTGTAGTATCGAGTATCAACCAACCTCGGACTGCACCAAAGTCAGTTATCTCACTACCCTAAAGAGGCCAAGATAGTTCAATTAAGGTTCCTAAGGTCTGTTGATGCTTCACGACACCACGCGGAGGCCCCGTACTCTCCTTGACTGAACTCAAGGGTTACCGGTACACACCAAAGTGCCACATCAACGTAGCAGACTGTTTTAACCATGTCGGTATACCCCGCACAGTTCCCTCACAGTCTTGTTGCTACTTTCTAAGAAGGTATCCCCCAGATCCGGGTTAGGATCTATAGAACTCCCAAGACAGTCCCACAATTTAAAGCAAGCAAAGCAATACAATTGAAAACACAGTTATGAACTAACCCTAAGGTACACCTCACTTTAAGTTTAATTCCCCAGCAGAGTCGCCAGTTCTGTGATTGGTGGATCTGGAACTGACTGTTTAACGCTGGTTCGCGAAATGTCACGGAAGCAAGAGTCGCCACCGTCTTTTATTTTCTCCAAACGGAAAGGAAAAAAGCACAGAAAAATTCCTTAAAGAGATTGCTCTCGGTTCGGGAGGTAGATTATAGAAAGGGAAGGTGTTAGCACCCTTTCTATCCATGGTTATCCATGTGCTCTTAGATACTTGCTCACTTGTGTTTTCAAAATGGTTTGTTTGCTTTTCAATGTGGGTTTTAAAAAGTTTCTTTGAAAATTCCAGTTCGACTCTTGTATCGGTCCTCAAGAGTGTTTGAAAAAATGCTTTCGAAAGCTTTTTGAAAATGTGTTGGTGTGAAAAGTATTTTTGAATTTGCTTTGAATTTAGAGCAAGTATCTAGAGTCGTCTACTTACCCTAAGGAATTCGTCTGTGTAAATGTCCTTTAAAGTAGTGCCATCCCACCATTGAGAGGTAGGTAGCACCACCGTTGGAGGTGTTCGGGTCAATTCGAGGTTCGGGACACGGTGATCACCAGAACAATGGGAAGACACCTTAGAAGCTACCCTCATGCCAGGTTCCCGGATCATGAGGACTTACTAAGACATCCTCTACTCGACAATCACCTTTCGAGGCAAGGCAACAGTGAGGCGTACCCTAGGGGTGGTGTGTGATTTGTGTGTCAGATTCGTTTATTTTTGTCTTGTCATGGTATAGGTGATCTACACGTTTGTTTTTATTTTTATCATTCATTCTTTCATGCCGTTTAACAGTTAAAAATGCGAGAAAGGTAAAGTTCTAAACTATTATAAAAGACGCGGGTCCACATCGCCAAAATTTCCAGGACCCGTTTTGACAGAAAGCAAATAAAGAATTAAAGTACGAAAGATAAATGTCCGAGTTTACAAGGCCTTGGGAGAGGTACATAAAAATTATACGAAAAGAAAATAAATGCGCGATTTGAATTAAAATTAGAAACGAGGGCGTTGGACCCTTTTTGCAAAATTAAATTAAATGATTAAATTAAGGAAAATTAAAAAGAAAAAGAAATTATTATTTTTGAGATTTTTTGTATTTATGAAGTTTTAATGAGAAAGATTAATTAAAATAAAATATTAACCCTAATTCTATAACTTTTATTTATTAAGAAAAAATATTAAAGTTAAACCTAAATTAACCTAATTATTTACATGCAATTTTGATTTATAAAAATAACTATATTTTAATAATTAATTATTATGAAAGAAAAGAAAAAAAAAGATAAAAATTATTACAAACCATAATTCTACCAAATTTTAGATTGATTAAGAAAAATATTAAAATTTAACCCTAAGTTTAAAAGCTAAAATCAATTAATGAAGTTTATTTACAAAAAAATAACATTAAGTGAAAATACTTATTTTTGTCTTTTTTCTGATTTTTTATTGTTTTTATGTTTTTTATGAAAAATAATTAAATTAAAGAATTGAATTAAAAAAAAGAAATAATTGAATCAAAATAAAAAATAAAAAAAAATAGAAAAGATGTTGCAAACCTAGGGGGGTCTGTCCCCAAATTGGAGGGCTTGTTAGCATTTGAGGCCCATTAAACTCATGGCCTAGTTGACTTTCCTTGCCAGCGTGTGGAAGTGTTGACTGCAACCCATGGTGTTCACCAGATCTGGTCCTTTGGATTGGTATTATTGGCCAAGTGGCAAGCTAGAAATTGTGGACGCCTGGTGGTCCTTAGTGCTGAAACTGCATAGAATCATTAATAGGAAAACAATATTGAAGGGGTGGGGGACCTGGGATTCGAACCCAGGTCCCAGGGGTTACCAGCGTGTCCTTTGACCAGTGGAGCTATGAGCGCATTTTGATTATCCTATGGAAGACAAATAATATAATGGAAAACAAAAGTTAGTGGAAAATTAGCGCGTAAATTCAAATCGTCCTACCACGTACTGACACTTCATCATCTTCCTCCTTGTTTTGTTTTTTGCCTGAAACATAACAGAAATTGGCAACGGTTTTGAACCGTTCCCTTATGCACCTTTCTGGAAAATAGCGAATAGGCCATATGGCCTCATAAATTAGGCGCGAGGGTTGGGTTCTTTTCGTCTAAGCGTGCTGATTTCAACCATGGCCTTGAAGTTCTCTAATTTTACAGTATCAAGAAACCCCTAATTTGAACATTGAAAAACCCTAAGGTCCTTTCATGGCGAATCCTTCAATAATGCATAAAAACTCAATTGAAATATGTGGTTAGCTTCAGAACACATCAATTGGTATGAATCCATCAAAGAAATGCAATGAAAATGCCTAAATCTTAAAACACGATTATGAAAAAAATATGAAAAAGTGTGAATCCTATTCACCAATTCTGGGCGTTAGGGGCGTGGAAAGTGATTCAAATACGTTGCTTGATGTCTCAGGAAGGTGATGGAACAAGTCTCTTTGCTTGAATCGACCTAGAACTTGGTTTTCAGTATTGGACTTTTCTTGAAAAATTTCAAGTTTGCTTAGGGATTTATGGCGCAGCTCCGACCTTTTTTGGAATAGGGTTAGCTTGCATATATATGTATGAATGATTTAGGGTTGAGAAATTGATCAAAAATCCATGAATTGAAGGAATCAATATTTGATTTTTATGGCATTAGTTTTCAAATCTTTTTCATGCAAGCTTAGTTCAAATCATGGCCAATTAGCAAGATTCTTTCCAAATCTGATTATACACAAAATCTCAAGGCTATTTCATGCACAAAAAGATTTAAAAACCTAAGTTTAGTATTTTCCACATATTTAATTTAATTAAATGAATTATTAATAATTAAAAATCCAAATAAATAAATAAAAATGATAAAAAACTTCCCTTTGGCCCAAATGGTCGTGCACATGCCTTGGATGATGAATTGTGTAAGAAAAAGAGGCCCATTAACATTTTTAGGTCATTTGAAGCAATGTTGACTTTTCAAAATATCCAAACATTTCCCAACTTCCACAAGGCATAACTTGCTCAATTTTTAAGCTTTGCTCATGTTCTTGGACATATTGGAAAGGTAGTTGAGTCCTCTAACCAATGTCTTTGGTCCCATGTCATTTTGATTTACCAATCTCAAGTTATGGCCTTTGACTTAAAGTCCCTTTTTGTTGACTTTTGAAAATGACCTATAACGTTGAAATTGATAACTTTTTGTGAGAGCATTTCTTGGACTTGAAGTGTGAAGAGGAGTTGTAGGAAATGTCTTGATATTCAAAATGAGCTTTGGATGGGATTTTTATGATAATCCATGTGAAAGTTATGCCCTGGTCAAATTACAGTTGACTTTTTCAACTGTCCAAATATGGAAACTTTTGCATCTTGATGATTTTTGAGCCAAGCTTTGAGAATCATGATCAAGCATTGATCAAATGATGTTTGTGGCTTGTACATGAGATGTTGACCAACAATTTGGACTTTTGACTATCAAAAGACCATTTTGCCCCTACAGTTGACTGTAGTGCAATTAGGGTTTTTGACTGTGTAATTTTGTGCTGTAAGTCTTGAAACTTGGTATGAGGATGCTTGACCATATTTATAGGCATGTGAGACTTGATTGGACCCTTGGAAACTTCATTTTCTTTGCCAGAACCAAAACCCTAATTTTGACTGTTAGGAGGCCCTTACACTGTGCAACACTTGGGGAGCTTTTGAAGCTTTGACTTTGCAATTCTTGAAGAATATGGGAGGGCAAATTTTGGGGTACAACAGCGTGGGCTTTTGATTCTTGGGCCTTTGTATTTTTTCTAACATGCTACCTCCTGTTTTCTTGCAGCACCCCTGGCCTATATATTTTTATTATTCATTTTATTTTCATTTCTATTTTATTAAATATATTTTTCATAATATTAAAAATCACAAAAAAAATATGAAAATGATAGATTTATATTTTGAATTATTTTATTTATTTTTCTCACATAAAATAATTTTTATTTAGTTATATATGATCTATTCTTATTAAATAAATTTGTAAATTAATTTATAATTAGTTTAATATTCATTTTTCTTTATACGCATTAAATATTTATCTTACTATAAAAAAGGACCAAAGATACCTCTTAAATACCATATATTATTTTTCAAGACAAAAAAATGCAAAAATACTTATCTTTTCTTAAAGAAATTTATTTTCTTTTAATCAAATAGAATTAGGGTTTATAAAAAAAATATTTTCTAAAAAATAATTTCTTTTCCTAATTAATTTGAGATAATCTTGATTTATTTATTAGGTTTAGGTTAAAACTTTTTCCACATAAAAAACCAAACAAAATCTTCTTTGCATTCATACATCTTTGCATATTTAAACTATCTTATTATTTATTCCAATATTTGTACATATTCAATTTGGTTGTAATAGATTAATTAGGTTTATATTATTGAAATCCTCATTTATAAATTGTATACCCCCCTCCCACAAATGTTGTAATAGCATAGCAATCTTTAAATTTCGCAATTTACCGCTTTTATATAACATGCTAGTAATTAGGATTTGTATGGCAAGATAAAACCAATCAAATAGAAAACCCTAATTCAAGACAAAAACAAACATGAAATGACACACTAGCACACAAGCACCCCTAGGGTTACTCCACTTGGTTGCCTTATACAAAAATGGTCATATTATACATGTAAAGTATCTTAGCAAAACAAACAAATACAAGATCATAGTCCCTCGACGACGTTATTCAAAGTTGCCTTACAAAAATGATCTTAGTCCCTCAAAAAATGCTAAGATACTTTGCAACATTGCTAATCATGGCTATACGATGACTCACGCCTGTCCCGTTTACATCCAAAGATAGGGTTGCTTACTAAATCAATGGTAAGGCAACAATATCAAAGGAAAAGATAAATGAACAAGAAATACATTTGAATAGGTAGATTGCTCCTAATTACTTGCTCCATTTCAAAACTAATATCCTTGCTATTTTCAAAATAAACACCTACACACTTTCAAACATCTTACAAACATTGAAAACATTTTCAAAAAAGATCAACATCTTTGTATACATTCTTACGAACGAGAATCATTACAAAGATTGCCTAAACAATGGCCTCTTTTACAAAATACTTTCAAAACCACACCAAGCACAATTTCAAACAACAAAAGCAAGTGATCTAGCAAGTAACTAAGAGCCCATGGAAAACCATGGATGAAAAGGGTGCTAACACCTTCCCTTTTCATAATCTACCCCCCGAACTCAAGAAACAATCTCAAAGGTCTTTCCTATGCTTTTTCACCTTTCCTTTTGGATAAAAGAAAAGTCGGTGGCGACTTTTGCTAAACCGCAACATTTACAATTAAACGCAAAACCTTCAAGTCAGTTCTCCCACCGTACCACAGAACTGGCGACTCTGCTGGGGAAAATTCTAAAAGTGGGGTTACCTTAGGGATTAGATCACATTTACTTGCTTACATTGTTTGACTTGTATGCTTTACATTATGGTTCTTTATTTGGGTTTGAATCCTCTACCTGGATTTGGGATACATTATAGGTAAGTAGCAATACATTATGGAAACTGTGTGGGGTATACCGACATGGTCTAAGCAATAGCTATGTTAGTGCGACATATTTGCGGGTACCGGTAGCATTTAAGTTAATCAAAGAGAATATGGGGCCGCTGAGTGATGTCATGAAGCACTAATGAACTTCTAGAACCTTTACTTGACCAACTTGGCCTTTAGGATGTAGTGAGATGACCGGCTTTGGTGCAGTCTGAAGTTGGTAGATACTCGATACTACACTCATTGAGGTTTGGTTTCTTGAGATATTTTGGTCGCCATTAAAGAGGCTTGAGCTGAAACAATGACCAAGGAAACAATCCAGTGATATTGAGCTCCTCACACCGAGAGACATGGTCGTCTACTTAACTTGGTAACCTCCAACACAAATGAGGATATGATGAAGGTGCTCTTTCATTTCTTTGATCCTTTGCACCATTGCTTCACATTCCCCGACTATCAACTTGTGCCTACTTTGGAAGAATTCTCCCAACTCTTGAGGATTCCCATTCTCAATCAACTACCTTTTAACAGTATGGAAAGATATCCAAAGCCAGAAGAGATTTCTCAAGCTTTATACTTGCACTCATATGATGTCACAAACCATTGGGAAACAAGGAGTGGTGTCAAAGGTTTCCTAGCAAAGTTCCTGTTTGAGAAAGCCCAAAGTTGTTGGAATTCCTTAGACTTGCAATCCTTTGAGGTAATTGTGGATCTCCTCATCTATGGTATGGTTTTGTTTCCAAATCCTGACCAACTCATAGATGTCAACACCATCAAAATCTTCATATCACGCAACTCGGTGCCTACATTGCTAGGAGATATCCTACACTCTTTTCACACTCACACAATGAGGAAAAGAGGTGTCCTTATGTGTTGCACTCCTCTCTTGGCAAGATGGTTTATTTCTCATCTTCCCCAATCAATCATAAAGAATGAGCAAGGCTCAAGGTGGTCACAAAGGTTGATGACGCTCAAGCATTCAGACATTCATTGGTGCTCCCGATCCAAAGAGAATGTTATCATTGTTGACCATTGTGGAGAATTTCCTAATGTCCCTTTACTTGGAATTAGGGGAGGAATCACCTACAACCCTTGCTTAGCCTTAAGACAATTTGGTTACGCCCGAAGGGATGGCCCGCACGAGATACTGATTCAAGGTTTGGTATTCGACTACGACAATGACAATCAAGGTCTTCGCCAGAGATTTATCTGAGCTTGGAGGATGCTAAACAAGGTGGATATCAAGACTTTGGGGCACAAGAATTCTATCCCTCTTGAGCCTTACCTCAAATGGGTATGAACTCGCGCTCAGAGTCTTATGATGCCTTATCCCTCCATTCTCCCGGTAATCATTGAGCCTGTTAAGGAAGGAGATGTTCCATACACTATCCTACATCCTGACATGCCCACATCTTTTGAAGACCTCCAAAGGGATTGGATACAACTCAAAGGAGAGCGAGATACTTTTGAAGCCCAATTCTACGCAAGCGAGAAGAAGGTTTTGGAGCTCACTAGGCTACTTCATGAGGAGCAGACTCTGAATGCCTACATTGCAACAAAGAGGATCCGCACTACTTTTCTATCTTAGAGTTTTTTATTATTTTGCCCAAGGGGCACTGATGTACTCAAACTTTATCTTATTAACATAACGTGTGTTTCCTTTTTGGTCTGAAACAAATTGGAATCTTTGAAATCCTTGAAACCATTGCATATGCACATATCATTCATCATAACATAAACAGGTCTTTTGCAACAAGTCTCCTCATCTCTCTACTTTTTATTTCAGTAAGATGGATCTCAAGAAAATAATGAAAGATCTCAAAGCTCAGAATACGCAGTTTCAACAGTTGCTCATGAACCTAGACAATGGGCAAGAAGAGTCGAAGACTCTGCTAGCTGAAGAGAGGAAGAAGAAAACAAAGAAGGTAGCCGGAGTCTTAAACATGGGAAAAATATTTCATGGGCAGACAAGAAGGACTTTGGACTTTGCAACAACATCCGGTGAAGGAGAGGGGAAAGGCAAGGAAACAATTGTCCCATCAGAATTAGAAGAGGAAGAAGAAGAAAAGGACTACTTTGAGGAACAATACCCTCCAGCTGATGATAAGTATAAACATCTTGAAGAGAGGTTGAACACAATGGAAATCCAAAAGGTGTCAGGTTTGGACTTTGAGGAGTTGGGACTAGTGTCGGGAATTGTGATTCCCCCGAAATTCAAAGTTCCTATATTTTCCAAATATGATGGAGTGTCATACCCTAAAATTCATCTCCGATCATATGTGAGGAAAATTCAACCCCATACCGTTGATAAAGACTTATGGGTGCATTTCTTCCAAGACAGTCTCTCTGGGACTCAACATGACTGGTTCTACCAACTAGAAAGGGCTAATGTTCACAATTGGGAAGATCTCGCTGCAGCTTTCTACAAGCAATACCAGTACAATGCTGATTTGGCGCCTATCCATACTCAACTCTAGAGTACGGCCATGGTGTCCAATGAAGGTTTTAAGGACTATGCACAAAAATGGAGAGATTTGGCTGGAAGAGTTCAACCCCCCTCTGTCTGAGAGAGAATTGGTAGACATGTTCTTAGGCACCTTATCTGGTCCTTTCTTCAATCATTTAATCGGAAGTTCATTTGCGGGTTTCACTAAACTAATATTGGCCGGAGAGAGGATATAAGCAGGTATAAAGAATGGAAAGATTCAGAAAGATACATCTTCTTCTACATCTATAAGGAAGCCCTTTATCGGAAAGAAAGAGGTGGCTGCTGTATATCCTCAAAGAAACCAAGAAAGGGCCGAACGCCGACCAATGGTGGGGGTTGTTATGATCCCAAAGCCTGCATCTGATCAACAAAGAAATAATCAACCAAGGGTAGAAAGGCCAGTCAGGAAGTTTACTAGAATCAATATGACTCCATCTCAAGTATTACCTCATCTACTAAGGTCCAACTTGGTGACCTTGAAAGAAGCTCCGAAAAACCCCAATACAACATCCCCATATTATCATCCCAATGCCCGTTGCGCATATCACTCTGAAAGTCCTGGTCACGATACTAATAAATGTTGGGCCTTGAAGAACAAAATACAAGACCTTATTGAAGCAAAAGAAATTGAGTTTTATGCGCCCGAGAAGCCAAATGTCATTTCTACTCCTATGCCCAGACATGGTCACAATACCAATGCCATTGAAGAAGATTTGTTTGTTACCACAATTGATGAACTCATGACCCCACTTCTGACTATTAAGA
This sequence comes from Vicia faba, assembly GCA_948472305.1. NCBI lineage: Eukaryota > Viridiplantae > Streptophyta > Magnoliopsida > Fabales > Fabaceae > Vicia > Vicia faba. The sequence continues at coordinate 913,506,056 of OX451737.1, forward strand.
TAAACTTGTTGAAAGCCGATGTGTTCCCGGGTTGTAATGAAGTTTGCCATCTCTGCTTATCCTTGCCATTTGGTTGTTCTTTGTTAAAGGAAGGCATTCAGTGCCTGATAGATAACAAAGAGATTTTGTTTAAAAAGACTCCTGTTTCACCTATTCCTGTTGAAGATGTTTCTATCATTACCATTTCCGCCAATTCTTCCAGGGTCTCCACCAAAATACCCGTTAGAATTACATCGGTACCAAAAGCAGCTCCTTTAATAATCACAATGCCTGGGCCAGTCCCATATGAATCAGACAAGACCATGCCATAGAATTACAGAGGGGACATTTACTACCATGGCGTCAAGCAAGACTGGCCAGCCGCCGAAGAGATAAATTCCGAAGAAGAAGATTCCGACATCAGCGGTATTGCCGGAACTAGCAAAATTACCCGAAGTGGTAGGATCTTTTCTCCAAAAATTGCTCCACCAAAAGCGGTTTTTGGACCCGTGATCATCCCTGTGGCTGTCCCAAAGGTTACTTCCATACCCATAATCATCTCTACAAGTACTCCCATTGACAAAGTTGTTACAACCCCTGATATCATTCCTACCAACACTCCTACTGCTGGAACTCGAGGAAAAAGTATTTTGGTCGAGCCTGTCCAGACGAAGGCCCAGTCATTAACTATCCCCGAGACTTCCAAGAAAGAAATGGAGGAGATCCTAAAAATTATAAAGAGGAGTAACTACAATGTAGTTGAACAATTGGGGAAAACTCCCTCTAAAATATCCATGCTGGCATTGCTACTATGTTCCAAGGCGCATGCAAAAGCCTTGGTGAAGTTCTTAAAGACAGCCCATGTACCTCAAGAGACGTCTGCTGATCAATTCCAAGGCTGCGTAGCCAGCTTGACAGCGGATAATGGCCTAGGTTTTTCGGATGCTCATCTGACACCAAGTGGAAGAAAGCATAATGAGGCATTACATGTCTTGGTGGAATGTAGGGGCAAACTCTGGCCCATGTTTTGGTAGACACTGGATCATCTTTGAATGTATTACCCAAAAAGGCTCTTGATAGACTTGACTGCGAGGGACTAACATTAAAGCCAAGCAACATAGTAGTAAGGGAATTTGATGGCTCGAAGAGGATGGTACACGGGGAAGTGGATATCCCCATAAAAGTTAGAACCCAAACTTTCAATTCAACCTTTTATGTAATGGACATTCTCCCTTCGTATTCTTGTTTGCTAGTTCGGCCATGGATCCACAATGCTGGCGCTGTTACCTCTACATTGAACCAGATGCTGAAGTATCCGGTTCAAGGGAAGATTATCACCGTCCATGGAGAGGAAGAATACATGATCAGCCATCTCAATTATTTCAGATATGTGGAATCAGATGGAGAATTCATTGAAACTCCATTTCAACACTTCGAAGAGGTCCCGCAAGAGGTGGCAGTGACCAAGGCTGTGTCTCAGACTCCCAAGGTTACAAGGCCTCCGCTCTGGATGTCATCACTGAAAGATGCCAAAGTAGTGGTAGAGGAAGGTGGATGCACCATCTGGGGGAAACTTCCAGATATCCCGTATAAGTCTGACAAGTTTGGCCTAAGTTTCACTTCAAGTGCTCAAAAGGCTGTACGTCGTGCCCGTGCTGGCGGGCCAACCTTGAAGATTAGAAACCGTGAGGTCAACGCGGTAGAAGATGGTGAAGATGATTGCAACCTGGAGGATTGGATCTTTCCGACTGTCAATGGAGGGCTCAGCAATTGGGAGGCTAGATACTTTTTCCCAATCACTTTCATCCCTCAATAATTTATCTTTACATTTTGTTGGATATGTAATATTCAAAACAATTCGCACTCTTAAAACCTTGTGTCTTACCCGAGGCACAATGGTCCATTTGTAAGGGTTTTTATCTCATTTTTCATATAACATCGATGAATCATGGATGTTTTCGCATTCAAACTTTTATGGTCATTGTTTTTCTTTTACATTTTACTCTCTTTCAAATATAGCTATACCATTACGTACACCCACACTCACAATGCATGTATACATCCATTCTGGATCCCATGGGTAACGATATTGCTTTGGCCTTTTGTGACTCTGAGAATCTGATCTACCAAGCCGAAGACAAAGGTGAGGAAGATTGTGAAGTACCATGGGAATTTCCAGATTGCAACAACAAGAAGAGAGAACCATTTAGCCTCACGAGGAACCCGTGGATACAATCAACCTGGGTACCGAAGAGGATAAAAAAGAGGTTAAGGTGGGTGTCAATATGGAACCTAGGGTCAAGGAGCGTCTGATTCAGTTGTTACATGATTACGTTGAAGTATTTTCCTGGTCATATGAAGACATGTAGGGACTTGATGCAGACATTGTGGTACATCGTTTGCCTATGAGAGAAGATTGTCCGCCAGTAAAGCATAAGGTTCGCCGCATGAGGCCTGATATGTCAGAAAAGATTAAATCGGAGGTCATGAAACAATTCAACGCTGGATTCTTGGCTGTCACCTCCTACCCTCAATGGGTTTCTAACGTTGTTCATGTACCCAAGAAAGACGACAAAGTACATATGTGTGTGGACTACAAAGATTTGAATAGGGCAAGCCCTAAGGATGATTTTCCACTCCCCCCCCCCCCCCATTGACATCCTAGTTGACAATACGACACAACACAAAGTGTTTTTCTTCATGGACGGATTCTCAGGTTACAACCAGATCAAAATGGCACCTGAGGACATGGAGAAAACAACATTTGTCACACAGTGGGGAACATTCTGCTACAAGGTGATTCCATTCGGACTAAAGAATGCTGGGGCAACCTATCAGCGTGCCATGGTAGCTTTATTTCATGACATTATACATCATGAAATAGAGGTCTACGTAGACGATATGATAGCCAGATCACAAACAGAAGAAGAGTATCTTGATCACTTGCAAAAGCTGTTTGAGAGACTGAAGAAGTACAAGCTGAGGTTGAATCCAAACAAGTGCACATTTGGGGTACGATCTGGTAAACTCCTAGGCTTTGTCGTCGATAACAAGGGTATCGAGGTCAATCCTGCCAAAGTTAAAGCAATACAACAGATTCCTACTCCTCGCACTGAGAAGGAAGTCAGAGGATTGTTGGGACGTTTGAACTATATCGCCAGATTCATTTCTCACCTAACCGCTACTTGTGATCCAATCTTCAAGCTATTGAAGAAAGATCAAGTAGTCAAGTGGAATAATTAGTGCTAATTTGCTTTTGACAAAATCAAAGAATACTTACAAGAGCCTCCTGTGTGGATGCCACCAGTCGAGGGAAGACCGTTGATCATGTATCTGACTGTTTTAGAAAATTCAATAGGGTGTGTATTGGGGCAGCATGACGAGTCTGGCCGAAAAGAGCACGCTATTTACTACCTGATCAAGAAGTTTAATGACTGTGAAACCAGATATTCACTACTCGAGAAAACTTGTTGCGCTCTGGCATGGGCTGCTCACCGACTAAGACAGTATATGCTGACTCATACCACTTTGTTGATATCTAAAATAGATCCGATAAAGTACATCTTCGAGAAGCCTGCTCTTTCTGGGAGAATAGCGAGATGGCAGATGATCCTAACAGAGTACGACATACAATATACTACCCAGAAAGCTATAAAGGGGAGTGTACTAGTTGATCACCTCGCTCACCAAGCCGTAGAAGACTACATGTCCATGAAGTTTGAATTTTCGGATGAAGACATCGTGACATTAGACAACTGTGAAGAATTCAGGCCATATGACGGACCTGAACAAGGATCCCGATGGACCCTGTTCTTTGATGGAGCATCCAATGCGCTTGGAAATGGTATCGGTGCTGTGCTCATATATCCGGAAGGGTGTCATACTCCCTTTACTGTCAGACTTTACTTCAATTGTACAAACAACATGGCAGAATACGAAGCATGCATCTTTGGTCTCAGGGCTGCCATAGACTTGGGGATCAAATCCTTGGATGTATTTGGAGATTAAGCTTTGGTCATCAGTCAGATCAAAAGGGAATGGGACACTAAACACCCTAACCTTATCTCTTATAAAGAACATGTTTTGGCATTGTTACCACATTTTGAGAAGATTGCCTTCGAGCATTTCCCGCGAGAAGAAAATCAGCTAGCAGACGCTCTAGCCACAATGTCATCTATGTTTAAACTTAATTGGGATAGCGAGGCTTCCCAGATCACCATCGAGCGAATGGATGAACTAACACACTGTCACGAGATTAATACTGAAGAATTAGTGGACCAACCTTGGTTTCATGAAGTCAAGAGGTAACTCGAGGCTCAAGAATATCCAGAAGGAGCTTCAATCAATGATAAGAAGTTTTTAAGGAGATTCTCGGCTAAATTCCTTCTCAGTAATGGCATCCTGTACAAACGCAATCATGACTATGTGCTGCTTTGGTGCGTAGATAAGGTTGAAGCTGAAAGGATCATGGCTGAATTGCACGAAGGAACTTTTGGTACCCATTCTAGTGGGCATACGATGGCAAAGAAAATCCTACGGGCAGACAATTACTGGTCTACCATGGAAGCAGATTTCTATCAGCACTCTCGGACCTGCCATAAGTGTCAAATTTATGCTGACAAAGTGCATGTACCCCCCAATTCCTCTGAATGTCTTAACAGCTCCTTGGCCCTTTGCTATATGGGGAATTGATATGATTGGCGAAATCAAGCCGAAAGCCTCCAATGGACACCGCTTCGTCCTAGTGGCCATTGACTATTTTACAAAGTGGGTTGAAGCAGCTTCCTTCGCCTCCGTTACCAAAAATGTTGTTGCCCGTTTTATCAAGCAAAATCTCATTTGCCGGTACGGTATCCCCGAAAGGATCATCACTGACAACGGTACGAATCTCAACAACACTATGATCACCATATTATGTGAGAAATTCAAGATTCAGCATCACAATTCTTCTCCCTATCGGCCAAAAATGAATGGTGCTGTCGAAGTTGCAAATAAAAACATTAAAAATATCATACAAAAAATGACGATCATATACAAAGACTGGCATGAGATGTTACCATTCACTCTCCACGGATATCGTACCACGGCTCGCACATCAACCGAGGCAACACCCTATTCTTTGGTTTACGGCATGGAGGTTGTCTTGCCTATTGAGGTTCATATCCCCTCTCTGAGAATTATGAAGGATGCAGGGTTGAACGAAGATGATTGAATCCAGACTCGACTTGATCAACTAAATTTGATTGATGAAAAGAGACTTACTGCTGTTTGCCATGGTCAAATATATCAAAAATGGATGATCAAGGCTTTCAACAAGAAGGTTAGATGCCAAGTGTATAAAGTTGGGGATCTAGTGATCAAACGTATCATCTTGCCACAAGGTGATCCCAGGGGAAAATTGACTCCTACCTATGAAGGACCATTTGTAATCAAAAACATATTCTCTGGTGGGGAAATGATCTTAACTACCATGGATAGCGACGACCTACCACACCCTGTGAACGTAGACATAGTCAAAAGATACTACGCATAAGAGACCCGCTAGGTTGACACACCTAGGCAAAACAAGGGCATCCCGGCGAACCAAAAAAGGTTCGGGCAAAAGTTAGGGATAAAACAAAAATTTGTACACCAGGCAAGTTGAAAACCCGAAAGGGAGACTTGGGCAAAAAAGGGTTTCCCGGTGGACTGAAAACCTGAAAGGGCGGTCCAGGCAAAAGTTAGGGAATTAAAGCGTACGACTATGTCTCGTCGGATCACTTAACAAACAACCTTTGGCTTCTACTAACAAACTCAGAGGATCTGATCAAATTCAATCATCTCCGGACGAGGCAACAAATAGACAAGATGCTCAGAGATACGAAGGCTATAGCATAATGGAAACCCCATGGGATTATCACACATAGCTATTTTTCTTTCTTTCAAATTTTTCTTCTTTATGACAACATTCTCTTACTAGAATGTTTGTCTCCTTGTACAAATACTTACTCAAAGTTAATACAAAGTATCCCTTTGAAAGTGAAAAAACTATTTGTCTTTTCTTTACGCTTGTTTTGTTTACAAAAACGTCCAATGATTCATTGTTGAGCATATGCATTTGAACATAATTACTGTTTACAAATAAACAAAATGAAAAGAGGCAATTACTGATAGGTTGAAAGGATAGGAAAATATATCTAGACTATTCCATAGGTAATCCCCTGCAGTACGTCATTTAAATCCCCAAAGAAACAAAGCTTCAAATTATTGATCCCCAGTAGAAGTCGTCAAATTTCTCAGGATTCCCCAACAGGATTCTACAAGCAGTACACGGCGTTTTCCTTACAACAGAGTTTATTTCTCAAAGTGAAATTCATCAACACTTCGACTTCAAGACATGAAGATTTACATATCCTCAGCAACACTCAGGGATTTATTTTCTTCAATCAAACAGCAATGAAGCAGATTAGCTCACATACACATACATTGCATCCATATATCATAAACATTGATAAAGAAAATACATTACATCATACATTTCATGCAACATGACTTTGTATTTTAGCTAACATTTTACCCTTTTCAGGATAAGATTAACAGCTACCGTTAACAATATTCAATCTTGATACAGTTCAGATACGCTCCAGACATGGATGCCATCCTGATACTCATTTAGGTTCAACCTCTTGATATAGTTCACATATGCTCCAGACATAGATGCCATCCTGATACTCATTCAGATTCAACCTCTTGGTACAGTTCAGATACGCTCCAAACACGGATGCCGTTCTAATACTCATTCAGATTCACATTTCAGATACAGTTCAGATACGCTCCAGACACGGATGCCATTCGGATACTCATTCAGATTCAACTTTCAAATACGGTGCAAATACGCTCCAAACACGGATTCCATTCTAATGTTCATACAAACAAGGTTTTTAGATACAGTTCAGATACGCTCCAGACATGGACGCCATTCTGATACTCATTCTTCCAACTTACAAATTACAATTCAGCAATCACTTATGGATGGCATCTACAAGCCCATCTCCCACAACTTTCTTTCACTTCTCCAAATGGCATCTTTATGCCCATTCCCTCAACCTTCATATCAGCGAGTGTAAATTTCTGGGCACTCTAGTGTCCAATCATCTTCCACCTTCGAGTCACAAATGGAAAAATTCGCCAATCTAACTCTTCAGGTTTAAGAAGATTGAACAGGGGCAGCTGTTGTACCCCAAAATTTGCCCTCTCACTTATCAAGATTTTTCTCACAATATCTCTTTGACTCAAGACTGGATTAGGGTTTGACCAGCTCAAGACATCTCCTCATGCACTAATGACCAAAATTAGGGTTTGAGTTTGCACAAGGATTTTTGGACTATCAATGCTTCATATGACTATCAATGCTTCATATGACTTTCAAGGATCATTATGGACCCCCAAGATTACTCATGTCAAGTTTCAAGCTTTGAATCACACTAGGGAAAAAGTCAACCACGGCCAATTTACAGTCACACTTCATAATTTTTTATCCACTTCAACATTTTAGACTCATATGTATCATTTGATCAAGTTTGGACCATAATTCCTCAAGAAATTAGATCAAATCATCAAAAGGGCAAAATGGTCAAAATTAGGGTTTTGACTGAGAAGGGGCAATTTCTGATTTTTGACCTAGCAAATGATCAATTGGGTTGAAGCATGACTTCAAGAGTTAAATTGAACCATCTTGACCTAATGACATGGTTCAAAACATTTCAAATCCATTTGATTGACAGATGAATTTTTCAGTCAACTGATCAAAAGTCAATTGTATACTAAAAAGTCAAACTTTGACTTTTTGGTCAAATTCAAGTGCCAAAGATCATAATTCATCAAAACATGTCAAAATGTGAAACTTTTTCATAAAAAAATCAAGGATCTAAGATTTTTGTTTTGGAAATTTGAAATTTCTTAACTTAGAAATTTTTCTAAGTATAGAAAATTTCTTATTTTTTCTCAACTTTGAGCCAAATTTTCATCATGATGCAAGATGATTCAAAGGAAATTTCCGACATGAAAGTTGTAGATCCCCATGAAATCTACAACTTTTCTTCACACAATTTATCCTAAAAATTCATGGATCTCAAGATATAATTTTGTGAATACATGCTCATGAACTAAAATAACTTAGTGAAATTTTGCCCTAGTTAGGCAGATTTTTAACCTAACTTCATGCCAATTTTTCACATAGTTCTAAGGGGAATCTTCAAAAGCAATTCAAATATGGGTTGTATAGCACATTGCATGATTTCCAAAATGTCCAAGAACTCCTTGAGATCATTCTTGAGTAGGGAGAATCGAAGAGATGAAGTTGGTGAATTATCACTTTGATTTCAAGCCATTTCATGAAGAACAAAAATTCAAATCCAAGCCTAGGCAGCATAATCTTTTCTTTGCAGGCCTCAAACTTGTTTCTCACTCCATAATTAAATGTTTACACAGCTGATAGAGCTTTAATCCAAGCATTAGAGCCTTTGTCCAAGCTACAATTCCATTTATGCCACAAAGTTGTCATTTCCATTTTGATAAAGCACAACTTTTGCAATTGTCAAACCTTTGAGCTTTGCACTTGTTCTTTCTACACACACAAACACTATAAACCAAAAGTAATGTGTCTAAAACCTCTACCAGCTCAGATCAGGCTTGTACAAACACTTAGGGACTTGTCTCCTCACTTTGCTTCAAAAGCAAATTATATAGCCAAAAGGCTATAACTCAAACTTGGTGTGGAATTTATTGGAAATCATCTCTATACTTATACACAAGTGTATTTCAATCTTAAATACGGATGCTAAGACTCAGAAACTCTCCCAAACACTTTGACATTGAAAATCTTCCATAGCTTGACAGTTTTGCACCATACATAGCCATCTCAAAAACCACTTGTGCGTTTTGAGTTTTAACCACCTAAACACTTAATATACATCATATATAAGTGTTCCAAACCCTTGTTCCCTCAGTGTAACTTCTCCTCATCCATCTGCCATTTTTACATATCAAGCTTGCAAGTTGACTTGAGTAGGGAGATTCAGGAACTTTCAAGGAAAAGTAAGGATTGGAATACAGTCAGGGAGGTCCAGGAAAGCTAAAAAGATCCTCAGGCCTTCTCAAAGCTTGCCCAAACTCCATTCATCATCTCAACTGAAAGAGGTAAAAACTCAAACTTCTATCTCTTCATACAAGCATCATTTGGTCTTGATTTGTGAAAACAAAATGTAGATATCCTTGCACTAAAGCCAACCATGTTCATAGATTTCATTTATATTCATTGTGTATAGAGAATTTTGGATTTGAATTTTCAGATTTAAATTGGATTTGACTTTCCATTTTCATGGAGAAATGAGAGAGATACAGGTGGTCCGGCCATGGCTCAAGGTTGAAGATGAAGTTTCGTTCAGGGGGCGTTTTCTAATATATATTTATGCCTTTGTTTATATAAACGGATGTACAACCACCCTAGTGGTAAGGAAGCACGCAAAAATGCTATAGGTCATGGGTTCGAGCCTTAGCGCCTGCCTTTTGCAATTTTTCATATTTTTTCCACTTTTTTTTTGTTTTGCAGCACGTGGGCTTCTGATTCTTGGGCCTTTGTATTTTTTCTAACATGCTACCTCCTGTTTGCTTGCAGCACCCTGGCCCATATATTTTTATTATTCATTTTATTTTCATTTCTATTTTATTAAATATGTTTTTCTTAATATTAAAAATCACAAAAAAATATGAAAATGATAAATTTATATTTTGAATTGTTTTATTTATTTTTCTCACATAAAATATTTTTTATTTACTTATATATGATCTATTCTTATTAAATAAATTTGTAAATTAATTTATAATTAGTTTAATATTCATTTTTCTTTATACTCATTAATTATTTATCTTACTATAAAAAAGAACCAAAGATACCTCATAAATACCATATATTATTTTTCAAGACAAAAAAATTCAAAAATACTTACCTTTTCTTAGAAATTTATTTTCTTTTAATCAAATAGAATTAGAGTTTATAAAAAAATCTTTTCTAAAAAATAATTTATTTTCCTAATTAATTTGAGATAATCTTGATTTTATTTATTAGGTTTAGGTTAAAAAATTTTCCACATAAAAAACCAAACAAAATCTTCTTTGCATTCATACATCTTTGCATATTTAATTTATCTTATTATTTATTCCAATATTTATACATATTCAATTTGGTTGTAATAGATTAATTAGGTTTATATTATTGCAATCCCCATTTATAAATTGTATACCCCCTCCCACAAATGTTGTAATAGCGTAACAATCTTTAAATTTCGCAATTTACCGCTTTTATATAACATGCTAGTAATTAGGGTTTGTATGGAAAGATAAAACCAATCAAATAGAAAACCCTAATTCAAGACAAAAACAAACATGAAATGACACACTTGCACACAAGCACCCCTAGGGTTACTCCACTTGGTTGCCTTATACAAAAATGGCCATATTATGCATGTAAAGTATCTTAGCAAAACAAACAAATACAAGATCATAGTCCCTCGATGACGCTATTCAAAGTTGCCTTACAAAAATGATCTTAGTCCCTCAAAAAATGCTAAAACACTTTGCAACATTGCTAATCATGGCTATACGATGACCCACGCCCGTCCCGTTTACATCCAAAGATATGGTTGCTTACTAAATCAATGGTAAGACAACAATATCAAAGGAAAATAAAAATGAACAAGAAAGACATTTGAATAGGTAGATTGCTCCTAATTACTTGCTCCATTTCAAAACAAATATCCTTGCTATTTTAAAAAAAAACACCTACACACTTTCAAACATCTTACAAACATTGAAAACATTTTCAAAAAAGATCAACATCTTTGTATACATTCTTACAAATGAGAATCATTACAAAGATTGGCTAAACAATGTCCTCTTATACAAAATACTTTCAAAACCACACCAAGCACAATTTCAAACAACAAAAGCAACTGATCTAGCAAGTAACTAAGAGCCCATGGAAAACCATGGATGAAAATGGTGCTAACACCTTCCCTTTTCATAATATACCCCCGAACTCAAGAAACAATCTCAAAGGTCTTTCCTATGCTTTTTCACCTTTCCTTTTGGATAAAAGAAAAGTCGGTGGCGACTCTTGCTAAACTGCAACATTTGCGATCAAACGCAAAACCTTCAAGTCAGTTCTCCCACCGTACCACAACAGGCTTGAGAAGATCTTGGATGTTCATTTCTGGAATAGTCCCATCAGCCTTGCAAGCTTCAAGGTATCTGACTATAATCTCTGGAGAGGCATCTATATCAGAGAATAGTGGAAAATCCTTCAGAGGGATTCTCCTAGAAGTGATGACCTCATGAGAATCAAGTGTTGGTTCCTTCTTAATGTTTTCAATAATCTTCATTTTCTTCAGATTCTTGGAATTCAAAGGTTTCCCAGCAGTTTCTTCCAGAGTACTGATTTCTTGAGCCTCTGTCAGATGTTCTATCAGCCTGTTTTCCGTTAGAATATCTGAAATCAATCTTCCTAGAGGAATCCAATCCCTCTTAGTTATTTCTTCTTCTCTTGTCTCTTTCACACTTGTTCTGAGATGGTTGAAGAGCAAATGTGGAAGGTTTATTTTGATCTTCTTTGCAATGAAGTATATCAGAAACTGCTGATCAATGTTGATGTAATAAGGAGAGCTTGTAGGCTTCCTGTGACTGATTCATCCCAGAATTATTCTTGCCCAGATTCTGTAATGATCTTTCAAGTCTCTGATCTTGCTGGATGGCTGTCCAGAAGTGAAGATGACCCTAGCAATGGATTTTAGGTCAGAACCCTTATCAACCATATCAATGCATCTGACTCCGCTGCCATTGTATCCAATGAGTTTCCCAATCAAATCTTTTGTAATCACTATCTTCTTCCTCATAACATATTATGTGACCTGGTGGATGGATAAAGTAGCATGAATCCAAAAATCTTTAACAAGAATGGGAAAAGTTGGACCCAACAGACGATCAAAGTATATGTTCCATCCCTGTGTAGTTACATCTTTATACAGATTGAACCTATTTTCTTGTAAGCTTTCAAAATCGACGATCAATTCACAGAGAACTTCAAGGTTGTCGACCGGAGTGAGTAGTGTTCTAATGGGAACCTCATATTATTCAGTAGATGAAGAACCAAGAGAAATGTTGAGATTCTTGAGACTTGATGAGGATGCCATTGTTCACACGGATTCTTTGAAGAAAATTGATAGAAGGTTTTTTTTTTGGAAAAACTTTAACAAGAGAGACTATTGAAGATGGTAAAACGTGAATGAATGAAATAGTAAATTGAGTTTATATAAGTTCTTTAGAAAACGTAATCAGTAAGAAAGAGAAAATAAGTAATGATTATATTGAATTAATGAAACCTGAAATTGGGGGATTTAGAGAGATATTGAACAGTTACCAATGACAAATGTCTCAATGCATCCAATCAGAGCCTTGGACCCTTTAGAATTTGAACGCGTGTTCGGCCTCAGAAGGTAGCTTGTGAGAGGATGAAATATGTTTGATGGTGTGAACTGCACGCCTCTATCCTTGAAATGAAAAGGTCGGATCTTCATAGATATATTCTGATGCAACTGTACTCCTAACTTCTGAAGACAAGTTGATCAGATGTTCACAGAAAACAATAAAATTCTGAGGGTTAGAATATGCAAATAAAACATATTATTCTGGACACAGTTTCATGCTGAGATGTTTCAGAATAAAATAAAATCTATCTTCAGAAAGGGGTTTTGTAAACACATCAGCCCATTGATGGTCTGTGTTAATAAATTTTAAAGTAAGAATTCCTTTCTGAATATAATCCCTAATAAAGTGATGTTTTATTTCTATATGCTTAGCCCTAGAATTCCAAATGGGATTTCTGGATAGACATATGGCAGAAGTGTTATCACAGAAAATAGGAATGTTACTCTCAAATATGTTGAAGTCTTCAAGTTGACTTTTCATCCAGAGCATTTGAGTGCAACATCCAGCAGCTACTATGTACTCAGCTTCTACTGTTGACAATGCTATTGTGGACTGTCTCTTGCTGGTCCATGAGATCAGGTTGTCTCCCAGAAACTGGCAGCTTCCAGAAGTGCTTTTACGCTCTACTCTGTCTCCAGCAAAGTCAGCATCACAGTATCCTACTAAGTTGTATTCATTGGATTTTCTATAGAACAAACCCAGATTAGTAGTACCTTTCAGATACTTGAAAATTCGCTTAACTACTGTTAAGTGAGATTCTCTAGGATCTGATTGGAATCTAGCACATAAGCAAACACTGAATAAAATATCAGGCCTTGAAGCCGTCAGATAAAGGAGAGATCCAATCATACCTCTGTAGATTTTCTGTTCTACCTTTTTAATTACCTCTTCCTTTTCCAGAATGCACGTGGGATGCATTGGAGTCTTTGAGGGCTTACATTCTGAGAGGTCAAATTTCTTCAGAAGTTCTGTGACATATTTGCTCTGATGAATGTAAGTTCCTTCTGGAGTTTAGTTTATCTGAATGCCCAGAAAGAATTTAAGTTCCCCCATTAAGCTCATCTCAAACTCTTCCTGCATGCACTTAGCAAATTATCTTCCCAGAAAGGGTTTAGTGGATCCAAAAATGATATCATCTACGTAAATATGACAAACTAAAATGTCATTCTTAAATTTCTTACAGAACAAGGTTGCGTCCACTTTCCCTCTTGTGAATTCCTTTTCTAACAGGAAGTTACTTAGTCTTTCATACCAAGCTCTGGGAGCTTGTTTCAGACCATAGAGTGACTTATTTAGTTTGAAAACATATTCTGGGTGTTTGGAATTTTCAAACCTAGGGGGTTGGTGCACATATACATCTTCATCTATGTAACCATTTAAGAATGCACTTTTGACATTCATCTGATACAGAGTGATGCTATTATTGACAACAAAGGAGATTAAGAGTCTGATAGATTCTAACCTGGCGACTGGAGCAAAGGTTTCTGTATAGTATATTCCCTCTTGCTGACTATAACCTTGTGCCACTAGTCGTGCCTTGTTTATGATGACTTCTCCTTTTTCATTCAATTTATTTCTGAACACCCACTTTGTTCCAATGGCGTTGAATCCTTTTGGTTTGGGAACCAGATCCCATACGTCATTCTTGGTGAAGTGGTTTAATTCCTCCTTCATTTTCAGAATCTAGTCATTATCCATAAGAGCTTCATCAATTATTGTTGGTTCAATCAGTGAGACCAGTCCCATGAGGGATTCCTCAGAGTTTCTAAATGTTGATCTTGTTCTGATTGGATCATCCTTCTTTCCCAGGATCTTATCTTCTGGGTGAGCTATGCTACTTCTGGATAACCTTTTCTGGAGTTGATCAACAGAGGGTACTGGAGAACTTGTAACATTTCTTTCTGAAGTTTTTGGAGCGTCTCTGTTGGGAACTTCTGATGAGCTGTCTTCAGTACTTGTGAATTCAACTTCTATATCTGCAAAAGATTCTATCTGCTTTAAATTTTGAGGGTCAAGCTTATCATCAAATCTAACATTGATTGACTCTTCAATAATCTGTGTTTATGTATTGTATACTCTGTACCCTCTTAAGCGTTCAGAGTATCCTAACATAATACACTTATGTGCTTTAGAGTCAAACTTGTTCAGATGATCTTTAGTATTCAGAATAAAATATGTGCATCCAAAAGGATAGAAGTAAGAAATGTTGGGCTTTCTGTTCTTCCATAATTCATATGGAGTCTTTTCCAGAATAGGTCTTATAGAGATTCTATTCTGAATATAACACGCTGTGTTAATTGCTTCTGCCCAGAAGATCTTAGCAATGTTAGTCTCATTGATCATGGTTCTGGCCATTTCTTGCAATGTTATGTTCTTTCGTTCTACAACTCCATTTTGTTGGGGAGTTCTAGGACAAGAGAAGTCATGTGAGATGCATTTTTCATTAAAAAATGTTTCAAACTTTTTATTTTCAAATTCTCCATCATGATCACTTATGACTTTGACAATTCTAAGATCCTTTTCATTCTGAACTTGGTTACAAAATGCAACGAACACAGAATGTGACTCGTCCTTGTGTCTTAAGAACTTTACCCATGTCCATCTGCTATAGTCATCTATGATCACTAACCCGTACTTCTTGCCACTGACAGACGCAGCTTTCACTGTTCCAAATAAGTCTATGTGCAGAAGTTTTAATGTCCTAGAGGTGGAAACAACATTTTTAGCTTTAAAAGCAGGTTTTGCAAATTTTCCTTTATGACATGATTCACACAAAGCATCTGAGCTGAACTTCAGATTAAGAAGTCCTTTGACCAGATTAAGTTTGTTAATCTGAGATATTCTTCTCATAATAACATGCCCCAATCTTCTGTGCCAGACCCATTACTCGTTGTTAACAGAGAGAAGACATTTTACATTATGACTTTTTAGTTCAGAAAGTTTTATCTTATAAATTTTCTTTTTCCTCTTTCCATTGAAAAGGATAGTTCCATCTTTCTGACTAACAACTTTGCATGAATTTTGATTAAAGATTATATCATAACCGTTATCACTTAATTTACTTATGGATAACAGGTTATGCATTAATCCATCAACTAAAAGCACATTATTGATAGCAGGAAGATTACCATTACCTATTGTTCCAAAGTCGATGATCTTTTCTCTTTGGTTGCCTCCAAATCCCACATAGCCTCCAAGTTTAAGTTCCAGGCTTTGGAACATATGCTTTCTTCCCGTCATGTGTCAAGAGCATCCAGAGTCCAGGTACCATGACTGGTGTTTTAGCCTTGCTGCTAAAGATATCTGCTACATATATAATTTTGTCCTTAGGTACCCATATCTTTTTGGGTCCTGGTTTGTTAGTTTTATCAAAATTCTGTTTGAATTTTGGTTTGACAGAGTAAACATTACTAGTGTATTTTAGGTCATGTGTGTACCCGTATGTGAAGTGTGATTTTAGTGGTGTGAGTTTTATAATAAGGTTCATGACTTTCTTAGGTGGAGATACCTTACCTTGGTATCTGTGATCGGTGGATCTGGAACTGACTGTTTAACGCTGGTTCACGAAATCTCGCGGAAGCAAGAGTCGCCACCGTCTTTTATTTTCTCCAAATGGAAAGGACAAAAGCACAGAAAAATTCCTTATAGAGATTGCTCTCGGTTCGGGAGGTAGATTATAGAAAGGGAAGGTGTTAGCACCCTTTCTATCCATGGTTATCCATGGGCTCTTAGATACTTGCTCATTGTGTTTTCAAAATTGTTTGTTTGCTTTTCAATGTGGGTTTAAAAAGTTTCTTTTGAAAAATTTCAGTTCGACTCGTACGTCAGAGTGTTTGAAAAGTTTGCTTTGAAAGCTTTTGAAAATGTGTTGGTGAAAAGATGTTTTGATTTGTTTGAAATTAGAGCAAGTATCCTTGAGAACCTACCTACCCTAAGAAATTCGTCTGTGTAAATGTCCTTAAAAAGGTAGTGCCATCCCACCATTGAGAGGTAGGTAGCACCACCGTTGGAGGTATTCGGGTCAATTCGAGTTTAGGGACATGGTGATCACCAGAGCAATGGGAAGACACCTTAGAAGCTACCCTCATGCCAGGTTCCCGGATCATGAGGACTTACTAAGACGTCCTCTACTCGACGACCACCTTTCGAAAGGCAACAGTGAGGCGTACCCTAGGGGTGGTGTGTGCGAATTGTGTGTCATGTTTCAGTTATTTGTCTTGTCATGTTTGTTGTGTTCTACGCTTGATTTTAATTAGGGCCATTCATTCTTGCATGCATATTTAACAGTTATAAAGTTTGCGAAAAACAAATCTAAGGCTATTACAAATGGCGCGGGTCCACATCGCCAAAATTAAACCGGACCCGATTTGACTGAAAAAATAAATAAAGCGAATACAAGTGCGAGAAATAAAGTTGTTACAAGGCTTTGGGACAGTTACATAATTAGAATAAATGTCATGAAATAACTGTGCGAAATAAAATAATTAAAACGACGGGCGTTGGATCCTTTTGCAAGATATTAAATTAATAAGGAATTAAAATAAAAAATGAAAAATTAAATGTTTTGGTATTTTGTGTTTTTTTAGATTTAAAAGAAGAAAAGAAGGAATTAATTATAATTGACTAACCCTAATTCTATTGTTTTTTAAGTTTATTGTAAAAATGTTATATTAATCTAAATTAAACCCTAATTTTTACTTATGTACATTTAATTATAAAAATAAAATAAATAAATAAATAATATTGTGAGAAAAAGGAAAAATTAAAAAGATATAAAAATTATCAATTAACCTAATTCTATATTTTTGGATTTTTATTAAAAGGAATTAAAGTTAAAAACCTAATTAAACTAAATAATTTACATATAATTTATTTATGGAAATAATAAAATAAAAATTATATTTTTTGCCTTTTTCTGATTTTATGATATTTTTCATATTTTTGTAAAAATAATTAATTAATTAAAACAAATAAAATAAATAAATAACATAACAATTGAGAAATTAAAAATATAAAAAGAAAATCAAACCAGGGGGGGTAGCCCCAAAATTGGAGGTAAGGCCTAGCATTCTGACCCATTAACATTGAAATCCACTTGACTTTTCAGTTCACGTGCCAATGCTTTGACCATAGTGTATCATGTGCCTTGAATCTGAGCCCTTTGATTGATCTACTGGGACGCGTGGACGATGAGTTTTGAGTGTGCATGATGCGTCTTAGGATTGTGCCTGCATATGATTATCAATGAAAAAATAGTAACGAAATTACTCAGACCTGGGATTCGAACCCAGGTCTTGGACCATGCAAAGGAACACACCTGCCACTGAAGCACTTGAGTTATTTTTAATATATAATAAACGACAAATATTATAAGAAGAAAACGTCAATGCCCTTGGAAATTCGCGCGAAATTTGAACTGGCCTATCCCCATGTGACACGACTTTGTCTTCTCCACCATCCCTGTAAAACAAAACATATAGGCAACGGTTTATGTTGCGTTTTCTTAGGCTAGCTACGCGAAAATAGCGATTAAGCCTATGAGGTCAATAAATTGATCGCGAGGGTCGATCTTTGTTCGTTTGGGCATGATGATTCCAATGGCGATACTCAGGAATCCTGATTTTGCCTTGGCTGGAAAGCCCCAAATGGAAAGACCTGCAAACCCTAGAAACTGGCCATGGCAGAATCTTATACACAGCACGATAATTCAATTAAATGCAATGGTTAGCTCTAGAAATTCATAAGGAACATAAATCCACAGTTAGAATGTCATGATAATGCTTAGAATTTAAAATACGATTGTCACTTTTTTGCTGTACAGGGGAGGTCCTCGTTACCAATTCTTTGCGTTTGGATTGATGTTTTTGATTGACACCCGTTCAGTGAAGCTTGAGGATGCTGATAGAACAAGAATTGAAGCTTGAATCGACCTAAAAACTAGTTTTCAGTATTGGCTTTCTTGGAGAATTTTTCAAGTTTGTATATGGTTTCTGAGCGCAGCTGAGAGTTGTCTAGCATTAGGGTTATCATCCTGAATATGTAGTGAGATGATTAGGTCAAGAAAACTGAACAAAATCCATGGCATTGATGATTTCACATATTTGATTTCTTCATATCTTTTCCATATCTTTTTCAAGTGTATTTGCTCTCAATTATGCCAATCAGCTCCAAATCTTTCCCCATTTGCATTTACACGAAATATTGAGTATCAAACATGCATAAAAAGATTTGTTTTCATTAGGTTTATATTTTTCATGCATTTTATTTAATTAAATGAATTATAAATGATAAAAAATCCAAATAAATAAATAAAAATGGAGAAAAACTTCCTTTTGGGCTTAATGGTCGTGTATAGGCTTGGCATGAAGAAACTTGGAAGAAAAATGGGCCCATTAGCAATTTTGGATCATTTGAAGTAAAGTTGACTTTCAAAAATTTCCAAAAATTTCCCAACTTCCACAAGGCATAACTTGCTCAATTTTTAAGCTTTTCACATGTTCTTGGACATTTTGGAAAGGTCTTTGAGTACTCTAACCAATGCCTTTGGTCCCATGTCATTTGGATTTACCAATCTCAGGTTATGGCCTTTGACTTAAAGTCCCTTTTTGTTGACTTTTGAAAATGACGTATAATGTTGAAATTGATAACTTTTTGTGAGAGCATTTCTTGGACTTGGAATATGAAGATGAGTGGTAGGAAATGTCTTTCTCTTCAAAATGAGCTTTGGATGGAATTTTTCTGATAATCCATGTGAAAGTTATGCCCTGGTCAATTTCAGTTGACTTTTTCAGCTGTCCAAATATAGTAACTTTTGCATCTTTGATGATTTCTGAGCCAAATTTTGAGAATCATGATCAAGTATTGATCAAATGATGTTTGTGGCTTCAAAATGATATATTGACCAAAAATTTGAACTTTTGACTGTCAAATGACCATTTTGCCCCTACAGTTGACTGTAGTGCAATCTAGGGTTTTGACTGTGCAATTTTGAGCTGAATGCCTTGAAACTTGATATGAGGATACTTGACCATCTTTGTAAGCATATGAGACTTGATTGGGTCCTTGAAAACTTTCAATTCTTGATCAGAACACAAACCCTAATTTTGACTATGTAGGAGACAGTTGGACTGCATAACCCTTGGGGAATTTTGTGACCTTGACTTGACAAATCTTGGAGAATATGGGAGGGCAAATTTTGGGGTACAACAGTTTCCCCTGTTCAATCTTCTTAGACCTGAGGATGCAGAGTGGCTGGCGTGCCTTTCGTAATCCGAGGGTAGAAGATGATTGGACACTAAAGTGCCCAGAAATTTGCGCTCACATAGTGACGGTGATGGGGGAATGGGCTTATAGATGCCATTTGGAGATTGATGGATAGGACGATGGGCTTATAGATGCCATCTGGATGTTGATCGCGTAGGAGATTCCTTAGCGAGAACCTGCATACCTGCAAAAGAGAAAATGAGTACCTGACATGTTGCAGGAGCTGATTTTAGATGCTTGGTATAGATGTGTCCTGACTGGTTACAGGAGCTGAATCTGGAGCTTCAAACACTGATGAATGAACCAGGGATGGTTACTACCTTAGCATGAATGGTAAGAGAACCTTGGGCGACTTTAACTTCAACAACGCTCGTTGAGAAAAATCTTGGGTGTCTTTAACTTCAACAACGCTTGTTGAGAAAAATCTTGGGTGTCTTCTACTGGAATAAGAATCAGGGAGATCTTAGGGTCGATCTGACTGAACCAGAGAGGCCTTTGACTGGGTAGGAATCAGGAAAATCTTAGGGTCGATTTAACTGAACCGGACAAGGTCTTGGAATATCTTCAACTGGATAAGCATCAGGGAGATCTTAGGGTCGATCTGACTGAACCAAGAGAAGGCCTTTGACTGGATAAGCATCAGGAAAATCTTAGGGTCAATTTAACTGAACCGGTCAAGGTCTTGGCATATCTTCAACTGGGTAAGCATCAGGGAGATCTTAGGGTCGATCTGACTGAACCAAGAGAAGGCCTTTGACTGGATAAGCATCAGGAAAATCTTAGGGTCGATTTAACTGAACCGGTCAAGGTCTTGGCATATCTTCAACTGGGTAAGCATCAGGGAGATCTTAGGGTCGATCTGACTGAACCAAGAGAAAGCCTTTGACTGGATAAGCATCAGGAAAATCTTAGGGTCTATTTAACTGAACCGGTCTAGGTCTTGAAATATCTTCAACTGGATAAGCATCAGGGAGATCTTAGGGTCGATCTGACTGAACCAAGAGAAGGCCTTTGACTGGATAAGCATCAGGAAAATCTTAGGGTCGATTTAACTGAACCGGTCTAGGTCTTGAAATATCTTCAACTGGATAAGCATCAGGGAGATCTTAGGGTCGATCTGACTGAACCAAGAGAAGGCCTTTGACTGGATAAGCATCAGGAAAATCTTAGGGTCGATTTAACTGAACCGGTCTAGGTCTTGAAATGTGATTGAGACTTTAAACTGCATCTTTCCTGAAAGGTAAAATTCAGTCATATGCAATGCATGATATGGATCAAGCAATGATGTTCTCAACATAAATGAGACTTGTATGATGCAGTGCGTTATGCATGCTATGATGATGTATGTGAAGTTTTATGTATGTTTTCGTCTAGGAAAGTGAATCCTTGACGGGTGCCGGGAAGTTGTATCCTGGGCTGACGTTGAAGAATAGATTTTGCTTCCGCTGGGGATAATAACTGCAAGAATACCGGTAGGAGAAGATAACTCCGTTGAGGAATAAACTTGGCAAATGAAGAGTCTGCGGGGAGAAAAGATACTCTAGCGACCATACTGGGAAGCGGTACTCTGTGGGGATAGAGATGCTTTGCTTGAATTGTTGAGAATGACTGAGGATACCCTTGTTATCGGAAGTGTTGACGGACTTCGCTGGGGTAAGAAGACTTTGTCGACGACGCTCTTTCCATGGCTTTTGGCTGAGGATAACCCAGTTATATCCTGTTAAGGAAATAACTCTTTAAATAAAGCCGGACGATGCGTTCGTGCTCTGAGAGGGATAAGCTTCCAGAATCTACTGGGGATAAGCTTACTGCTCGGGGAGATATGAATTCCAACTTTCCTGGGGAAACTGGGTTGGACTCTTCTGGGGAGGTTTGAACTGCAGGGAAGTGATTCCTTTGAATATTGAGATATGCCGCCGGGGAACAATCTTTAGACCAAGACTGCCGGGGATGCTTGTTAAGAATATGTGCTACTGGGGAAGTATTGAGATCTACGGGAGGATACTCAATTTCCTTGCTATTTGATGATTTGCTTGGAGAAGGATGCACTTTTGTTGGCTCACTCTCTGGGGAATTCAGGTATACTGGTCATGTTCTTTAGCTGAACCTACCTTGGTACCTTGGAGGATAGAACAATTGGATTGTTTAGACAACTCTTTATTGCCCCTGTTTCTAGTGTCACCTGCAATTAATTCCTTTGTTTCGTATGCAAATATTTATGAATTAGCAAATTATTGTCAATGCATATATCACAAATTGAACCTTGGACGTTCTTCGCAAAACAAAACAGAAGAAGAAAAAGAAAAACACTTGGCACGTTTAACTGAAAAATATATTTGTATTGATTTTGAATGGCCTGAATAGGCGTTTTGTGTACAAGAGGCTGACGTCCTAGTAAGAGGTACGCCGCCGATCAAAAGAGTTTATACAAGTTTTGTACAAAAGAAAAGAAAATAAAACAGCTGTGTGAAAGATGAATGATCCACTGGGTTTCAACTCTGCTATTGCCTTTATAACTCCGAGCGTCTCATCACTTGATGACCTTGGTTGAGGGTGAAGCTGACTGATCGATGCCGTTTGAGCTTGATGCAGATACCGGATTCTGGATGCAAAGTGATCCAATGAGACATAGTATTACGCTTTTATCCCTTATTTTTGCCTGGACTGCCCTTTCGGGTTTTCAGTCCACCGGGATACCCATTTTTGCCCAAGCCGCCTTTTCAGGTTTTCGACTTGCCGGGTGTACAGATTTTTTCATTTTCATCCCTTCATTTTGCCCGAACCCTTTTGGTTCGACGGGAAGCCCTAATTTTTGCCTAGGCATGTCGGCCTAGCGGGTCTTTTTCATGCGTAGTATTTTTTAACTATGTCTGCATTGGCGGGGTGAGGAAGGTCGTCACCATCCATGTTGGTTAATATCATTGCTCCTCCTGAGAACACATGCTTAACCACAAATGGCCCTTCGTACGTAGGGGTCCATTTGCCCCTTGGATCACTCTGAGGAAGGATGATTCTCTTGATAACCAGATCCCCAACTTGATACTCCTGTGGTCTGACCTTTTTGTTAAATGCCCTGATCATCCGTTTCTGATACGTCTGACCATGACAGATAGCGGCAAGTCTCTTTTCGTCAATGAGGTTGAGCTGATCAAGTCGTGTCTGGATCCAATCATCTTCGTCTAGATTTGCATCCTTCATTATCCGGAGAGAGGGAATTTGTACTTCAATTAGCAAGACTGCCTCCATGCCATAAACCAGAGAGAAGGGAGTTGCCCCGATTGACGTCCTAGCTGAGGTACGGTACCCATGCAGAGCGAACGGTAACATCTCGTGCCAATCTTTGTAAGTTACTGTCATTTTTTGCACGATCTTCTTGATGTTTTTGTTAGCTGCTTCTACAGCCCCATTCATCTTCGGTCTGTAAGGAGAAGAATTGTGGTGCTGTATCTTGAACTGTTCGCAAAGCTCAGCAATCATCTTGTTGTTCAGATTGGTACCGTTGTCTGTAATAATTCGCTCAGGGACGCCGTATCGACAGATCAGATTGTGCCGAATAAACCGTGCCACAACAGTCTTGGTTACTGTAGCATAGGATGCTGCCTCAACCCACTTTGTAAAATAGTCAATCGCCACTAGGATGAAGCGATGTCCGTTGGATGCCGTAGGTTTGATCTCGCCAATCATGTCTATACCCCACATTGCAAACGGCCAAGGCGCAGTCAGAACATTCAGGGGAACCGGAGGAACATGCACCTTATCTGCATAGATCTGACACTTGTGGCATGTCCTGGAGTGTTGGTAGCAATCAATTTCCATGGTGGACCAATAATATCCTGCCCGTAGGATTTTCTTGGCCATAGTATGTCCACTGGAATGCGTACCAAAAGTCCCTTCATGTAGCTCTTCCATGATCCGTTCTGCTTCAGTCTTATCCACACAACGCAGCAAGGTTGAATCATGGTTTCGCTTGTACAAGATTCCGTTGCTTAGGAAGAACTTGGCTGCAAACCTCCTCAGGAATTTCTTATCGTTGACAGATGCACCTTCAGGGTATTCCTGAGCTTCCAGATATCTCTTCACTTCGTGGTACCAAGGCTTCTCAGTCACCAATTCAGTTTCGAGATCACAACAGTATGCCGGTTCGTCCAGTTTCCAGATGGTGATCCGGGGAGCCTCATTATCCCATTTGACCTTGAACATTGAAGACATTGTAGCTAACGCGTCCGCTAACTGATTCTCTTCTCTTGGAAAGTGTTCGAAGGTTATCTCTGTAAAGTGGGGAATCAGGGTCAACACACATTCTTTGTAAGGAATCAAGTTTGGATGTTTCGTATCCCACTCTCCTTTGATCTGATTGATCACAAGAGCGGAATCTCCGAAGACACTTAGAAATTTGACCCTTAGGTCGATCGCAGCTTGAAGACCCATGATACACGCCTCATACTCCGCCATGTTGTTGGTACAATTGAAACATAGCCGGGCAGTGAGTGGAGTATGAGTACCTTGTGGAGATATGATGATGGCGCCGATACCATTTCCCAAAGCATTGGAAGCTCCGTCAAAGTGCATAGACCATCGGGATCCTGGCTCAGGTCCTTCATCCGGTCCAGGTACTTCACAATCAGTTACAATCATGATGCTTTCATCCGGAAACTCGAAGTTCATTGATTGGTAGTCATCTACAGCTTGATGAGCTAAGTGGTCTGCCAATACACTTCCCTTGATGGCTTTCTGGGTTGTGTACTGAATGTCGTATTCCGTCAAGATCATTTGCCATCTTGCAATTCTCCCAGACAGAGCAGGCTTTTCGAATATGTATTTTATCGGATCCATTTTTGAGATCAACAAGGTGGTATGAGTCAGCATATACTGTCTCAGCCGGCGAGCAGCCCATACCAAAGCGCAGCAAGTTTTCTCAAGCAGTGAGTATCGGGTCTCACAGTCGGTAAACTTTTTGCTAAGGTAATAAATGGCATGCTCTTTTCGGCCAGACTCGTCATGCTGCCCCAACACACACCCCATTGAGTTGTCGAGCACTGTCAGATATAGGATTAGAGGTCTCCCTTCAACCGGTGGCATAAGGATAGGTGGTTCTTGGAGATACTCTTTGATTCTGTCGAAAGCAGCCTGACATTCATCGTTCCAACATACTACCTGATCTTTCTTCAGCAGCTTGAAGATTGGCTCACAGGTAGCGGTCAGATGAGAGATGAATCGAGCGATGTAATTCAGGCGTCCTAAAAAGCCTCTGACTTCCTTCTCCGTCTTAGGAACTGGCATCTCTTGAATAGCTTTGACCTTGGCAGGGTCCACTTGAATACCTTTATCACTGACCACGAAGCCTAGTAACTTTCCCGATCTTACCCCGAAGGTGCACTTGTTCGGGTTCAATCTTAGCTTATACAGTTTCAACCGGTCAAACAACTTCTGTAGATGATCTAGGTGCTCTTCCTCAGTTTGGGACCTAGCGATCATGTCGTCCACATACACTTCTATCTCGTGATGGATCATGTCATGAAATAAGGCAACCATGGCACGTTGGTAGGTTGCCCCAGCATTCTTTAATCCGAACGGCATGACCTTGTAACAGAAGGTGCCCCACTGAGTAACAAATGTAGTCTTTTCCATGTCTTCAGGTGCCATCTTGATCTGATTGTAGCCTGAAAAGCCATCCATGAAAGAGAATACCTTGTGCTGAGCTGTGTTATCAACAAGGACATCAATGTGAGGTAAAGGGAAGTCATCCTTGGGGCTGGCCCTGTTCAGATCCCTATAATCAACACACATTCTGACCTTACCGTCCTTTTTAGGTACCGGCACCACGTTAGCAACCCACTGAGGATAAGAAGTCACTGCAAGGAAACCGGCATCAAACTGTTTCATGACTTCGGCTTTAATCTTCTCGGACATCTCTGGACGCATCCGACGGACCTTTTGTTTAACTGGAGGGCAGTCTTCCCTAGTCGGCAAATGATGGACAACAATATCGGTATCCAACCCGGGCATGTCTTTGTAGGACCAGGCAAAGATCTCCATATAGTCATGTAACATCTTGGTTAACCGTTGCTTCACGCTGAGCTCTAGGTTGGCACCAATCTTTACCTCTTTTCTATCTGCCTCAGTACCCAGGTTTATGGTTTCCACTGGCTCTTCATGGGGTTGAATTGCCCTCTCTTCCTGAAGTAACAATCTTGCGAGCTCGCCAGGCACTTCGCAATCATCTTCACCTTCGTCTTCGGCTAAGTTGATCGGATTTTCGAAGTCATAACTGGCATTAGCAGAGTTGTTATCAGTGAGATCCAGAGTGGATTGGAACCTGTATGAGTGAGTGTGTGTGTAAATACAGCTGTTTTGAAAATTATGTAAAGGAAAAGAAAGACAGAAAAGGAACACAATATTTGCAATGCGAAAAACGTCCAAGATTTTCATTCATGATGTATAACATGACAGTTTGTATGCCCTCACAAATAGAACCACGGTGCCTCGGGTAAGACACCGGGCCATAGAGTTTATCATTGTTTATTACAAAATAACAAAACATAGGAATTCATTACTTAGTAACAAAAGAAACAGGGAGATTGTCCTTCGCGCTCCAATTGTTAAGTCCACCGTCAGTTGCTGGGTAGATCCAGCTATCGAACTCAGCTTCATCAACTTCCTCTTCATCACCAATAGCATTAACTCCATGAGCAGGCAGGGGAGCTGTCACCACATTAGGCTTGTCAGATGCCTCAAACTGTATCTCCTTAGCGTCAATGAGGTCCTGCAGCTTGTTCTTTAGTGCCCAACAGTCATCGGTAGAGTGCCCCGGGCTTTCTGAATGGTAAGCACAACGAGCATTCGGGTTGTACTTGGGAGATGCTGTATTTGGGAATTTGGGAGCCTCCCTGACAGTCACCAAATTGGTTGCGAGCAACTGTGGCAGGATCTGCCACAAAGTCATGCCTAAGCAGGTGAATTCTCTCTGGGGTCTTTCCACCTTCTGAGTATTGTTTAGCCGGGGAGCGGCAGCAGGCTTAGCAATCATTACCGCACTGACAGATTGGCGGTGTTCATTTCTTTCTGATCTCCTGGAACCATATACGGCGCTAGACTCCTTCTTGAAGGGTTTCTTTTCTGAACTAGATGAGGCACCCTTCGGAATTTTTCCATATTTTAACCCAGCTTCAATTCTCTCTCCAGTCAAGATTAAATTAGTGAACCCAGCAGAAGAATTCCCAATGAGATGGTTGAAAAACGGCCCAGATAGGGTCCCCAAGAACATGTCAACCAGCTCCCGATCAGTCAATGGTGGCTGCACCCTGCCAGCCAGGTCTCTCCACTTCTGAGCGTACTCCTTAAAACCTTCGCTTGCGCCTAACGCCATACCCTGGAGTTGGGTACGTGTGGGGGCAAGGTCGGCATTATACTGATACTGCTTGTAGAAAGCAGTAGCCAGCTCCTCCCAGTTACGAACTTTGGTCCCATCCAGCTGATAGAACCATTCGAGATGAGTCCCTGAAAGACTCTCCTGGAAGAAGTGGATCCATAGATTCTTGTCCGCAGAGTACGGCTGAATTTTCCGAACATAGGACCTTAGGTGCAGCTTGGGACAAGACGCCCCGTCATACTTCGAGAAGGATGGTGCTTTGAATTTATGCGGGATAACCACACCAGTCGACAAACCCAGATCTCCGAAATCCAGCCCAGGTGCCTGTTGCACCTCCATAGCCTTCAACCTGTCCTCCAGTTGTTTGTACCTGTCATCTGCAGGAGGGTACTGCTCCTCATCAAAATCTGTCTCGTTGTCGGAGACGACCGGACTAGGAACCTTTACTTCTGCTTGAGAAGGACTCCTGCCAACAGAAGAACCAGCCTCTTCATGTTGCAGAGTATTGCCAAACCTTCGGCCCGAGTTGAACAGAACAGTTCTTCTCTTTTTCTTCTTCTCCTTCTTCAGGAGCATAGTCTTCAGTTCTTCTTGGCCTTTAGCCAGCCCCTTGATTAGTTCTTGAAACTGCGCATTCTGCGCCTGGAGAGCCTTGATTGATGTCTCGGTTGATTCAGATCCGGGATTCATGATGCTGAAATAAACAGCGAAGAACTGTAAGCAACCTGAAAAGGGGAAAAACCTGCTATGCACATGATGTATGAAATGCGTATGCAATGCATTCAAGGGTTCGAAAGTTCAAATTCGTTATAGACAAAAAAGAACACCCGTTATCATTAAAGAAATCAATGTTTAATACATCAAGCCTCATGGGCAAAAGTACAAAAATCAAATCAATCCCAAAATACACTGCGCATCCTCTTCGGAGCTATGTAGGTGTTGAGGTTCCTCTCCTCATGCAACAGACGAGTGAGCTCCAAGACCTTCTTTTCACTGGCATGCAGACTAGTCTCAAGAGAATTCCGCTCTTCCTTAAGCTGGATCCAGCTCTTCTGCATCTCTTCCCAGGACGTAGGCATATCAGGGTGCTGAATAATGTGGGACACTTCCCCTTCCAAGACAGGTTCTTTGATTACTGGGAGCATGTGAGGATAAGGCATCACTAACTTCTAGGAGCGGGCTCGTACCCATTTGAGATAAGGCTCCAAAGGGATGGAGTTCCTGTGCCCCAGTGTCTTGCTGTCTATCCTACTGGGCATCCTCCAAGCTCTGATAAATCTCTGACGAAGTCCTTGAGTATCGTTGTCGAAGTCAAAAACTATGTCAAGAATTAACATGTCATGAGGACCATCCCTCCGAGCATAACCAAACTGTCTCCAAGCCAGGCATGGGCTATAAGTAATACCTCCTCTGATTCCAAGTAAAGGAACATTAGGGTACTCCCCGCAACGATCAATGATAGTGACATCTTCTCTGGACCTAGGGCACCAATGTATATCTGCATGTGTAAGAGTCATCAACCGTTGTGACCATCTCAAACCCCGCTCATTCTTCAGGACTGATTGGGGAAGGTGCGAAATAAACCACCTTCCCAGGAGAGGAGTGCAACACATAAGGACACCTCTTTTTCTCATGGTTCGAGTGTAACATGAGTGAAGGATGTCCCCCAGCAATGTAGGTATAGGATTCCTGGACATGAAGATCTGGACAGCACTGATATCAATGAGCTGATCTGGGTTAGGGAACAACACCAAACCATAAACAAGGAGGGCCACCACTTCTTCAAAAGCTTGCAAGTCAAGGGAGTTCCAACATTCATGGGCCTTCTCAAACAGAAACCTGGCCAAGAACCCTTTGATACCACTTCTGACTTCCCAATGTCCTTTGAGGTCAGATGACTGTAGGTGCAAGGCTTTAGCAATCTCTTCAAGCTTAGGTTCCTTTTCTGTACCGTTGAAGGGTAGCTGATCAAGGATAGGGATCTTCAGGAGCCGGGAGAACTCCTCCAATGTAGGTACCAACTGATAGTCCAAGAAGGTAAAGCAGTGATGCAGAGGGTCAAAGAATTGGAACAAGACCTTTATCATATCTTCCTCAATGTTGGTGTTGACCAAGCTGATGAGGCTTCCATGCCTGTCACTGAATGAAGAGTTCTCGGGAATCCTGGATATAAGCTCCTTAAGCTGAGGAGGGATCCTTACAAGATTGACCTGAATTGTCTTTCTACGAGCAGTTTCCATGTCCTACAAAACAAGAACAAAGATGAAAATCCGAACCCCTGAAATGGTTAGTCAATGCATATGATGCTGGATGATGTCATGATGCTATGATTAAACACACCACAGATATTTACAAAGACAAACATGTAGGGCACACAAGGTACACAAGACAAGCCCTTAAGGTTTAAGGCCAGCATGGAGTCTGGGTAGTACCCTCTTGAAGTTGGTGGGTTCAACCTGTCCTAATCAAAGTAACCGGGTTCTAAGGTTCCCAATATCACGGGATTGCTTTCATTGTTCATCGTTTCGATTTAGCCACTGAACTGGCGACCGAAATATTCCAGGAAAGCAACCCTCAATTGAGTGTAGTATCGAGTATCAACCAACCTCGGACTGCACCAAAGTCAGTTATCTCACTACCCTAAAGAGGCCAAGATAGTTCAATTAAGGTTCCTAAGGTCTGTTGATGCTTCACGACACCACGCGGAGGCCCCGTACTCTCCTTGACTGAACTCAAGGGTTACCGGTACACACCAAAGTGCCACATCAACGTAGCAGACTGTTTCAACCATGTCGGTATACCCCGCACAGTTCCCTCACAGCCTTGTTGCTACTTTCTAAGAAAGGTATCCCCCAGATCCGGGTTTAGGATCTATAGAACTCCCAAGCAACCCACAATTTAAAGCACACAAGGAAAACAATTGAAAACATAGTTATAAGCTAGCCCTAAGGTACACCTCACTTTATAAGAATTCCCCAGCAGAGTCGCCAGTTCTGTGATCGGTGGATCTGGAACTGACTGTTTAACGCTGGTTCGCGAAATGTCGCGGAAGCAAGAGTCGCCATCGTCTTTTATTTTCTCCAAATGGAAAGGACAAAAGCACAGAAAAATTCCTTATAGAGATTGCTCTCGGTTCGGGAGGTAGATTATAGAAAGGGAAGGTGTTAGCACCCTTTCTATCCATGGTTATCCATGGGCTCTTAGATACTTGCTCATTGTGTTTTCAAAATTGTTTGTTTGCTTTTCAATGTGGGTTTAAAAAGTTTCTTTTGAAAAATTTCAGTTCGACTCGTACGTCAGAGTGTTTGAAAAGTTTGCTTTGAAAGCTTTTGAAAATGTGTTGGTGAAAAGATGTTTTGATTTGTTTGAAATTAGAGCAAGTATCCTTGAGAACCTACCTACCCTAAGAAATTCGTCTGTGTAAATGTCCTTAAAAAGGTAGTGCCATCCCACCATTGAGAGGTAGGTAGCACCACCGTTGGAGGTATTCGGGTCAATTCGAGTTTAGGGACATGGTGATCACCAGAGCAATGGGAAGACACCTTAGAAGCTACCCTCATGCCAGGTTCCCGGATCATGAGGACTTACTAAGACGTCCTCTACTCGACGACCACCTTTCGAAAGGCAACAGTGAGGCGTACCCTAGGGGTGGTGTGTGCGAATTGTGTGTCATGTTTCAGTTATTTGTCTTGTCATGTTTGTTGTGTTCTACGCTTGATTTTAATTAGGGCCATTCATTCTTGCATGCATATTTAACAGTTATAAAGTTTGCGAAAAACAAATCTAAGGCTATTACAAATGGCGCGGGTCCACATCGCCAAAATTAAACCGGACCCGATTTGACTGAAAAAATAAATAAAGCGAATACAAGTGCGAGAAATAAAGTTGTTACAAGGCTTTGGGACAGTTACATAATTAGAATAAATGTCATGAAATAACTGTGCGAAATAAAATAATTAAAACGACGGGCGTTGGATCCTTTTGCAAGATATTAAATTAATAAGGAATTAAAATAAAAAATGAAAAATTAAATGTTTTGGTATTTTGTGTTTTTTTAGATTTAAAAGAAGAAAAGAAGGAATTAATTATAATTGACTAACCCTAATTCTATTGTTTTTTAAGTTTATTGTAAAAATGTTATATTAATCTAAATTAAACCCTAATTTTTACTTATGTACATTTAATTATAAAAATAAAATAAATAAATAAATAATATTGTGAGAAAAAGGAAAAATTAAAAAGATATAAAAATTATCAATTAACCTAATTCTATATTTTTGGATTTTTATTAAAAGGAATTAAAGTTAAAAACCTAATTAAACTAAATAATTTACATATAATTTATTTATGGAAATAATAAAATAAAAATTATATTTTTTGCCTTTTTCTGATTTTATGATATTTTTCATATTTTTGTAAAAATAATTAATTAATTAAAACAAATAAAATAAATAAATAACATAACAATTGAGAAAATAAAAATATAAAAAGAAAATCAAACCAGGGGGGGGGGGTAGCCCCAAAATTGGAGGTAAGGCCTAGCATTCTGGCCCATTAACATTGAAATCCACTTGACTTTTCAGTTCACGTGCCAATGCGTTGACCATAGTGTATCATGTGCCTTGAATCTGAGCCCTTTGATTGATCTACTGGGACGCGTGGACGATGAGTTTTGAGTGTGCATGATGCGTCTTAGGATTGTGCCTGCATATGATTATCAATGAAAAAATAGTAACGAAATTACTCAGACCTGGGATTCGAACCCAGGTCTTGGACCATGCAAAGGAACACACCTGCCACTGAAGCACTTGAGTTATTTTTAATATATAATAAACGACAAATATTATAAGAAGAAAACGTCAATGCCCTTGGAAATTCGCGCGAAATTTGAACTGGCCTATCCCCATGTGACACGACTTTGTCTTCTCCACCATCCCTGTAAAACAAAACATATAGGTAACGGTTTATGTTGCGTTTTCTTAGGCTAGCTACGCAAAAATAGCGATTAAGCCTATGAGGTTAATAAATTGATCGCGAGGGTCGATCTTTGTTCGTTTGGGCATGATGATTCCAATGGTGATACTCAGGAATCCTGATTTTGCCTTGGCTGGAAAGCCCCAAATGGAAAGACCTGCAAACCCTAGAAACTGGCCATGGCAGAATCTTATACACAGCACGATAATTCAATTAAATGCAATGGTTAGCTCTAGAAATTCATAAGGAACATAAATCCACAGTTAGAATGTCATGATAATGCTTAGAATTTAAAATACGATTGTCACTTTTTTGCTGTACAGGGGAGGTCCTCGTTACCAATTCTTTGCGTTTGGATTGATGTTTTTGATTGACACCCGTTCAGTGAAGCTTGAGGATGCTGATAGAACAAGAATTGAAGCTTGAATCGACCTAAAAACTAGTTTTCAGTATTGGCTTTCTTGGAGAATTTTTCAAGTTTGTATATGGTTTCTGAGCGCAGCTGAGAGTTGTCTAGCATTAGGGTTATCATCCTGAATATGTAGTGAGATGATTAGGTCAAGAAAACTGAACAAAATCCATGGCATTGATGATTTCACATATTTGATTTCTTCATATCTTTTCCATATCTTTTTCAAGTGTATTTGCTCTCAATTATGCCAATCATCTCCAAATCTTTCCCCATTTGCATTTACACGAAATATTGAGTATCAAACATGCATAAAAAGATTTGTTTTCATTAGGTTTATATTTTTCATGCATTTTATTTAATTAAATGAATTATAAATGATAAAAAATCCAAATAAATAAATAAAAATGGAGAAAAACTTCCTTTTGGGCTTAATGGTCGTGTATAGGCTTGGCATGAAGAAACTTGGAAGAAAAATGGGCCCATTAGCAATTTTGGATCATTTGAAGTAAAGTTGACTTTCAAAAATTTCCAAATATTTCCCAACTTCCACAAGGCATAACTTGCTCAATTTTTAAGCTTTTCACATGTTCTTGGACATTTTGGAAAGGTCTTTGAGTACTCTAACCAATGCCTTTGGTCCCATGTCATTTTGATTTACCAATCTCAAGTTATGGCCTTTGACTTAAAGTCCCTTTTTGTTGACTTTTGAAAATGACCTATAATGTTGAAATTGATAACTTTTTGTGAGAGCATTTCTTGGACTTGGAATATGAAGATGAGTGGTAGGAAATGTCTTTCTCTGCAAAATGAGCTTTGGATGGAATTTTTCTGATAATCCATGTGAAAGTTATGCCCTGGTCAATTTCAGTTGACTTTTTCAACTGTCCAAATATAGTAACTTTTGCATCTTTGATGATTTCTGAGCCAAATTTTGAGAATCATGATCAAGTATTGATCAAATGATGTTTGTGGCTTCAAAATGATATATTGACCAAAAATTTGAACTTTTGACTGTCAAATGACCATTTTGCCCCTACAGTTGACTGTAGTGCAATCTAGGGTTTTGACTGTGCAATTTTGAGCTGAATGCCTTGAAACTTGATATGAGGATACTTGACCATCTTTGTAAGCATATGAGACTTGATTGGGTCCTTGAAAACTTTCAATTCTTGATCAGAACACAAACCCTAATTTTGACTGTGTAGGAGACAGTTGGACTGCATAACCCTTGGGGAATTTTGTGACCTTGACTTGACAAATCTTGGAGAATATGGGAGGGCAAATTTTGGGGTACAACAGTATCCTATTCCTTTTCTGCCATTCCTGCTAACTCCATAGATCATTGAAGCCATCTTACTTCTATCTATGTTTTTAGCCAGAAACTTCTGAAAGCTGAGATCATACTCTTTGATGATCTTATCAGCATTACTGGGAGTCTCTGAGATTATTTCTTTTTGAGAGTTTTGTAGATAATTTTCTAATTTTAAAATATTTTCTTTTAACTCAGAATTCTCTAATCTAAGACTCTCAGTTCTTTCAGAGTCAAAGACAAGATCCCTTTTCAGGTTCTTGAATTTGACTCTGATCTGCTGATACCTTTCCAGAATTTCATTCAGACTTTCTACAAGTTCAGCCTTAGTAAAATTAATAGTGAAATCAGGGAATACCTCTTCTGTGTCTGATTCTGAGTCTGAACCAGAAGCTTCACTGTCTTCTGTCACATTTGCCATAATAGCTATGTTGGCTCTTTCATCATCTGACTCTGAGTCAGCATCAGAGGTGTCTGAATCGTCCCATGTTGCCATGAGGCGTTTCTTCTTCTCCTTGAAGAACTTCTTTTTGGGCTTCTCCTTCTGAAGCCTTGGACAATCACTTTTGTAGCGCCCTTGTTCATTGCACTCATAGCAGATGATGTCTTTGTTATTTGACTTTTTGTGACCGGAGGAAGCTTCAGATCTTCTGTGTCCAGAGGAGGACTCATACTTTCTATATCTAGAGGAGGATTCATTTTGATTCTCTGATCTTCTCAGATTTCTGAATTTTCTTTGTCTCTGCTTCCATAGTTATTGACCCTTCTGGAGAGAAGAGACAAATCATCTTCTTCTGATGAGGATCCATCAGAGGTTTCTTCCATAGCTTGCATAACCTTAGAATCAGATTTTTTGTTATATTTTAATGTTAGAGGCTTACCTTGCTTTTGAGGCTCGTCTTCTTCTAGCTCCATCTCATGACTTTTGAGGGAGCTGACAAGTTCCTCCAGAGATATCTTGTTGAGATCTTTAGCTAGCTTAAGTGCAGTGACCATTGGCCTCCATTGCTTGGGTAGACTTATGATGATCTTCTTTACGTGATCAGAAGTAGAATATCCTTTGTCAAGAACTTTCAGCCCAGCAACAAGAATCTGGAATCTTGAGAACATTGCTTCTATGGATTAACTATCTTCCATATTGAATGCTTCATATTTCTGAATGAGTGCAAGGGCCTTGGTTTCTTTGACTTGTATGTTGCCTTTGTGCGTCATTCTCAGAGAGTCAAACATGTTTTTGGTTGTCTCTCTGTTTGAGATTTTCTCATATTCTGAGTATGAGATGGCACTGAGAAGTATTGTTCTGGCTTTATGATGATTTTTGAAATTACGTTTTTGTTGGTCAGACATCCTTTTTCTATCTATCTCCTGACGACTTTCATCCACAGGATGTGTGTATCCATAAATTACCATGTCCCGTAGATCAGCATCATGAGCCAGAAAGAAACTCTCAATTCTGTCTTTCTAGTTGTCAAAATTTTCTCCATCAAAGAATGGAGGTTTTCCGTTGATTCTGTCCTTGTCCTCATGATAGTCATTGCTGATGTTTTGGCTTGGTCCCACCATAGTTTTTTTCTAAAGCTTGGATCTTGTACTGACACGGTTAAGTGTATGAACTCGGGACCAGGCGCTCTGATGCCAATTGAAGAAGTGAAAAACACAAGAATGAGGGGGGGGGGGGGGGTTGAATTGAAACTTAAAATCAAAACCAACAGACACAATAATTTTATCCTGGTTCGTTTGATCTCAAACTACTCCAGTCCACCTGCCAAAGTGATTTCTCCTCTCTCCAACGAGGACTTAATTCACAAATCAAAACATGATTACAATACTACTTTGACAACTGCCAAAGTCTTCTTGAGTACAACCACAACCCGGTTTATCTCAAGGAAAACTAGTTTAATCAAAAGAAACTAGTTTACTGTGTACTGTTGTTTTTCGTTACAAAAACTGTATCACAACTGTGATATATTACACAATTTGAGCGTAAGTGAATATGAAAGATTACAGCGTTTAAGATGTATGAGCAGTGGTAGTCAAAATCGTAAACGATTTATCCTTTAAGCTTGTTTATATAGGCGTCGA
This sequence comes from Vicia faba, assembly GCA_948472305.1. Lineage (NCBI taxonomy): Eukaryota > Viridiplantae > Streptophyta > Magnoliopsida > Fabales > Fabaceae > Vicia > Vicia faba. The sequence goes on from OX451737.1 coordinate 913,541,963, forward strand.
AATCTTGTCCAACATAAAGCGTGATAATGGACACTCAATGTTATTTCCATATTGAGAAGATTCTTGTCTTTATGAAGCCTTTGCATATGATACTGTCTTAATTGAAAAGTAACGCTTCAGAACTAGAATCTTGCATGCTGCTTTTACTTTAGAACATTGATGACTCAGAGATATGAGGATCTGATGGTATATTAGACTTCTGTTAAGAATCAGAGTATCCTTTACTTTAGTGCAGATTCTGATCATCATTCTTCAGAATGTTCTGATTGTCTCAGCTTGAAAGCTTCTGTAGCTTAACTTCTGATGTTGTTTCAGTCAGAACTTCTGCATGCAAAATAACACAAATTTAGAGTGCATATTTTTCTTTGTGTTTGTTATCATCAAAACTCTAATTAAGGGTTGTTGAATTGAACTATGTTCCAACACCGACCGTCTTCCTCTTTGATTTTGGTATCATTGTGGAGATTTTTCTCAGTTAAGTATGAATGTGTCTCTATTTCACTGATTTGTTTGTTGTTCTGAAGTTTTATGCTAATATAGAAAGTCAGGGTTTCAGAATTTCCCTTCTAAATCTAGGATTTTGTGTTGGGTTTTTAAACTTTTGAGCCTTGGATTCGGACTCCGGGCGAAGAAAAGATTTGGATAATGGTGGCTTGAGGGACCGCCGCCGTTGCCATCGCCGCAAGGCAATTTCCGATGCGACGACTCTTCTGTCTGGCGAAGCTTTGTTAAGAGAAAGAGAAGAGGGACACGTTGAGATAGGGACGACAAATATCATTTAGAGACAAAGGGTTTATTCTGATTTTGTTTAATTTCCTCATTAAACTCTTAATTTTGTTAAATTAAATTTTAATTAAACACTAATCAGACGGTGACACTTGTCACCACTGTTGTGGCCACCATGTGATCCTGTGCAGGTACCTCACTAGGTCATGCCATGCTCCCCCGCCTTGCAGCCTTCGGATCTGCATTAGATCATCACTAGAAGGATCAACGAACCATATTTGAGCATCCACGATGAACCCACTTAGAGTAGCCACATTCTATCTCCACAGACTATTCCTTTGGGCCTAACTGACTACTTTCAGCACCCCCAGTTTCTACTGAGTCCAGGACCATTCTAATACTTTGTTGTTATTTATTTTCTACTTCCAACAAAAAAAACTTGTTGCTGGGCCTAATACTCACTGACCCAGCGCCCCAATTTCATTTTCAGCACCCTCAATTTTCTACAATTCAGGCCCAATTAATCTTTTTCTTTATATTTTTCTTTTTGTATTGTTTTGTTTAATTTTTTTTATATCTATAAAAAATTAAAATACAATAAGTATTTTATTTTTAATAATTAATTAGATTGAAAAATAATATTTAATATAATTAATTATTTTGTTAATTAATTTTATTAAATAAGATGGTTCAATTTAATTAGTTATTTAATTAATTCGATTGAGTTGTATTGTTTGTTTATTTATAATTTTAATCATATTGTCGATTCGATACATCCCCATTCATAAACTTGTACCCCCATTCCCATATGGTTTGTAATAGCTTAGAATTTTATTTCTTTGTTATTTCTTTATATGTCTAAATATTGCTATTATGCATAATCGTTCAAATAGAACACCTGGCCTCCTCATGGGCTCATCATCAATGAGCAGGTATCCACCTACACATGCAAACTTGCACATATTCATAGTTTGGTCCTCGGCTTTTCTACAGCGACAACTATTCGATTGATTGTTCCAATTGGTCATTTAGAATACTAGTGCCACGCTAGTCCCACTTTCTAGAAGCATGCATATGGCCACCTTGTATGGGCTTTCTATTTTCATCTTATGCATTGAAGCAAATTTCTTCTCTCCTCTTGGTCCACATACCAAGCATTTTCATAAAGGGTGTCATAGTTGAGTTTGGGCATGGCCATTCTTACGAGATTAATCAAGTTTTTCCCTTGATTAATCATAACCCAAATCAACCACTTTGATCCATATACCAAGTGTTTCCATGCATAAAGGGTCTCATGTTTGAGGGTAGGAGCACCTACTCTCACAAGATTAATCAAGTATACCCCTTGGTTAATCATAACTCGATTCAACTACCATACACCAAGCATTCCATTTATCTTATGGACACTTGCGCTATGATCTTGCGGTCGATCGTTGATGCAACCCGGGTATGCCTAATTGATGGTTGATTGATGAGGTTCAAGAAGCCATTCTGTAGAGTTTTCTCATCTCATACGCTTTGAAGAGGCAACATACCTACTCCGTTAGGTATCATCGTGACTTTATTTCCGTATTTTAATGCTTTCTAGAGATCATGTCAAGTAGGATTTTACCGGTTTCCTTGCCATGTCAAGCAGGAATAAAGATGCATGAAAGAGACCTCTGTTGCTGATATTTGTCAGGAATCCCTCTGGTTTACTTAAAGAATTGTTAAGGGAAATTCTGCATATGTTCCTTGTTGGATACTCATGTTTGTGTGCTCTTGCCAAAGCACTTATTTGCTTATTTGTTTGCTATACCATGCTTCCCTTAGGATCGCTCGATTAGAGTATCTTTCGAGCTAAGACATTAAGATAGGTATCCATGCATGCTAACACAAGTTAGAGGTTTCCCTTTTAAAACTCAATCGTAGGTCCATCATTGTATGATTACACTAGAGCTAGATATTAGGATAATCTCCCTTAGTTGTTTTCTTTTCTTTGCATATTGCATCTTAAAACAAAAACTTTATTTTTCTTGGCAAATCATAAAATAACTCTAATGAACTTAAATCCTTCTTCAAGGTAAAAAATAAAAACCAATCTTAATTGTTTGTGCGCCTTTTGGCTTTGTTTAAACCTTGTTAAGTTGACATCTTACCACCTTTTCCATGATATTTTACTATCTTTGTGTCGATGTTTTGCCATCGTGTATGTTTGTTATCCTACTTTGAGTTTTAATATCATTGTTAGGTGTGATATTTTATCATCTAAGTTATGATGTTTTTCCATCCTTACCATGATATTTTACTATCTTTGTGTCGATGTTTTGCCATCGCTTATGTTTGTTATCCTACTTTGATTTTCAATATAATTGTTAGGTGTGATATTTTATCATCTAAATTGATGTTTCTCCATCCTTTCCATGATGCTTTGTGTCGATGTTTTTCCATCGCTTATGTTTGTTATCCTACTTTTATTTTCAATATCGTTATTAGGTGTGATGTTTTATCATCTAAGTTTTGATGTATTGTCATCCTTTCCATGATATTTTTCTATCTTTGTGTCGATGTTTTGCCATCACATTTGTTTGTTATCCTACTTTGATTTTCAATATCATTGCCAGGTGTGATGTTTTATCATCTAAATTGTAATGTATTGTCATCTTTGCAATATTTTACAATCTTTTTGCTGATGCTTCGTCATTGCATATGTTTGTTATCCTACTTTGATTTTCGATATCATTGTTAGGTGTAATGTTTTATCATCATATCTGATATTTTACTATCATGCTGATGCTTTATGATCTTATCTGATATTTTTCTATCATGATGATGTGTTATCATCTTATCTGAGTTTGTGTTGTCATGTGATGTATTGTCGTCCTTGTTTTGATGTTTTATAATTGTTGTCGATATTTTGTCATTTTATCTGATGTTTTGCCATCTTGATTATTGCTTTTGTCTTTTTAACTAAAAAACACAAACCAATCAAAATACATGAGCCGAACTACGACTGCTCAGATTCCTTAAAAGGGATACGTAGGTAGAGGATTTTCGTGGGGCCTAATCGAGCATATCTTTGAAAATATTCCTTATTTTTCCCATATTTTCTTTGCATGCATTCCCTTTTCAGCTTTAAGGCTTAGACATAGATTTTGACCACACCCATTAGATTAGACAACATGAGTGGATACCATAGAGTACTACGGACGTGTCGGGTGCTAATACCTTCCCCTCGCGTAACATACTCCCTTACCCGATCACTACAGCAGCAAGACCGTGATTTAACCCTCTTCAGGTTTTCTCGATGTTTACCTTTTGCTTCCGATGGGATAAAAGACGTTAAGTGGTGACTTCATTGATATTTTATCAGTCGATGTTCAGCCGGTAGTTTTAGAGAACTTGGTGACTGGTCAGAATCAGTCACTGACTCCTTCGTCTCCTCATTTTGCTCAAGCAATGTTCCATACCATGGCGATCTTTTAAGTCGTCCCTGCTCCTATTTCTATAGCTCCAGTCAGTATTCCGCAGTATGAGATGCTAAGGGATATCTTTGGGGCATGTAACTCAACTTTATGCCTGAAGGAAACCAACCTACTGTTGATGTTCCTAAAATGCAACATGTGATGTCTTCTCCCCCTCATGGAATGTATGTTCCTCCTCCTGTGATGTATATTCTTCCTCTAGTGGTACATACTATCCCATTTGGAAATGAAAAAGTTTTCCATGTTGAACCGCCTAAATGTTTGGGTGTTAAGGAAAGGATGTATGATTTCCAAAACCAGTTTCAGGAAATGCAAAAAGAACTTAAGGCCCTTCGTGGGAAAGACCTATTTGGGAAGAATGCTTATGACTTGTGTCTGTTTCTGTGATAAAGCGGCAAGAAAAAAGTAAGTTATTAATTTACCAGGTGATATAGGTTATATCATATCGGGTCCATAGAGATTGGTTATTGATTCACTGTTTGACAAATCTCTCGTTAATGAGTTTAGGGATAAATGGGTTGAAAGTAAAAGTATCAACAAAAAATAAATGTATAAAAAGGAAAAAGGAATAACTTATCAAGCATGCATATATACTACTTCTCACAAACTTAAACCTATCGACCTATTATACTCAACCTACAATATTCATCAATGTCATCACGTGTCACTCACAAACTAAGTCATTTCTAACCCAAATTAAAAGGCCGACTACATCACCTTGGTAACAATCTCTCAACCACCTCAACAACACAGAAGTCAATTGTGCTCGCTTGCATCGACGATCTCTCAGAGCGACACAAACAACCCATAAGCATTAATCTCAAACACCCTAAGTGAATAACAACTCTAAATTTATCACTAGAATTTAGACACTATTAGATAATCATCCTAGATAAGAATCTAAGAAGTATATGTCTATAGCAACTCAAATCCCTGGCACAGAGCAAAAATCAAGGATAACAATTGACAAAGATTTGTAAAGCAAGTTTTATATAACTCCAAGGGCGACAAATATACATGATATCAAAGTAAATACATATACAAACCCAACCAATAGAGAATACACAAATAAAAAGAGAAATGAACTGTAAATCTACTAGTTTACCAGTGTTGATTGAAGAGAATCCACCCCGGATCATCCGTATGCAAGCTTCATAGTTGTTTTCTAAGCTAATCCTAACAAAATTAAAGGTTGATGGAGTTGGAAGCAAAAACTTCCCCAAAACCATAACCTAAAAAATGAATGAAATAAAGTTATAAAACAAATCTCAACAGACTGTACTAAGCGGGCCTGGCGCACTAATTACGACTTCCTTATTTTATACATCAAATCGACCTACACCGCGCTAAGCGCGCTATCTGCACTAAGCATACTTCAAAACATTGGTTATGCCAAAACAGTAAAAATGCAAGCAGCGCGCTACAAAATGCATTGAGCATACTCGCGCTTAGCGGCTTCTGCGCGCTAAGCATGCTCTCTTGGAAAAAACTGATATTTTATTCCGAAAACACGTATTTGGAGTCGTGTCTTTGACACTTTATTCATCAATGCTCCAAAATGCAACAAATACCTACAAAATGAATGGAAAAACATCAAAAGGTACACTATGTACACAAAAACACAAATACACACAAACTAAACGTATTTACACAAAAGTTGGATTTATTCAATGATATTTACAACAAAAAGTCGATAACTGCAACAAAAAGTATATACAAAAATAGCTACAATTTGCACTTATCAAAATCACCCCAACTTGAACTTATTTGTCCTTAAACATAGCCAAACAACTAAAAGAACCAAAAGCAATCAACCAAAATATCATGAATCAATAAGTTTTGAAAACGGAAAACAAATGTAGTAGTTTAAATGAAAAACGGTACACACGAAGAAACATAATTACCACTAAACTACGACGATAACATAAACATGAAACGAATTCTAAGTACAAAGAACATGCCAAATATTCTAAAACAACACTAGTTCACAAATGAATCACACCTAGAAAAAACAATCATTGGTAGATGAAAAAAACACAAAGTAAGGTATTTTTACTCATCCACAATCTTGCAAACAAAAGACTAAATTATGCATACATCCAAAAACTCATATTGAAAATAGAAAGGAAAGAATCTCAAGGGCTTTTCAAGGTTATAATGTGTCTTGCTTAACAAAAAGGGGAAAATCTTAAATCTAATCGAAACAAAAACTTGCCTAAACCTAAGGGAGTGATCAACTCACAAAGTCTCAAGCAAAATAATTTCAATCAAACTTCTTCTTCATTCCGAAATTTTAACCAACACACATCACTTATTAGCACAATTATTTGAACTCTTTTTGTTTTTCTTTTTCAAAGCTTTTTTTTTTCATTTTTTTATTTCTTTTTCTTTTCTCTTCTTTTTCACATTTTTCTCTTCTTTTTATTTTCTTTTCACAACCTCATAGCAATCACAACATAAGCACATAAACATTCCTCTCTCTAACTTAAATTCAACCATTATCATAATGTGAATACTCCTACTTTCTAAGGCGAGGTAAAAATTCAACTAAAAATCACAGTTGAGGGTTCAATAAAACAAAAGAATCAACACCCATACAAAAATATGAACAAAACACTCATAGACAAGCATTTATAAAAAACAACATGGATATCGACAAAAAGGGTCGAAAGGGGATACTAATGATCATACACTCACTAGGTGAATTGACTATTTGGCCAAGGTATTTGTGCTCAAAATGGAGAGAAAAAATGCCTTGATCGTGTTCATGCTTTCATACAATCAATACATCCAAAAGATTAAACATAATAAAATCCAGTTAAAATAAGAGTTGTGGTCTCCAGCAATTGTGATCAATGGAAAGCTACCTCACAAAAGGGTAGGATCTAAAGTGATTCACAAATAAACAAGTATACAAAAGAATGAATGGCATAAAAATTGTAAAAAGTATAAGTATCATGAATATGTTAAAGTATAGAAAGCGATAAACACATACCTCGAACATGTACAAAGCTTTAACAAAATCATTACCACGCATTCGCAAGTTAAAACACTCAAACTTGAAAAATCACCAAAAGCGACTTCAAGCTATCAATCCAAAATTGAGTCCAAACAACAACAAAATAATTAATTATACTAATATTATTTACTATTTAAAGCCTAGGTGAAAGTGGGAAAAAGGAAAGCCAAGCAAAAAATTAAAAAGAATTCACTGGCTCTGCACAATAGAGCATGCTAAGCACAGTCAAGCGCGTTACACCAGAATAGCAAAAACCAGTCCAGCAGACAGCAGTGCAGCCTCCATATTCACCTATACAATCTCAACTACATAATATTTACAACATACAAACACACTTCCACAAGATAAACACGACAAGCTTGCGGAAAAACACAATTTAACATAATGAAACAAACGGATGAAAGTGAATTAACAAGTTGAAAAGTGAAAATTTGAGAATTTAAAACAGGTCCAATTTCAACTTGTTATAACACAAGTCAACACATACATAAATGAATACAAATAAAACATGCTTGTTTTACGTTGTAAGCTCGACGTCTTTATTGTACGAGCTAGTAACCTCCTCTCGTCATGCCATGGTATTGTCACACCGTGAAAACCTAAAGAAAGTGTCCTAACATCCGCGCAACAAACGTTACTAAAACGGGACAATTCACAACAATACGTAAAAACAAAGAAAAACACATATATGCACAAGTATGGAAAGTAAACACAAAAAAAGTACAAGTAAAAATTATACAAGTTAATGTACAAATTCTATACAATATATACATTAATTACAAAACTCAAAAACAAAATAATTATCGCAATGCAAAAACAATAAACACCAATCCTCAATAACGGTGCCATTTTGTTGCTGCGGTAAAGTGGAAAGCAAAAATTAAGTTATTGATTTACTGGATGATATAGGTTATATCGTATCATGTCCACAGAGATTGGTTATTGATTCTAAGTTCAATAAATCTCTCGTTAATGAGTTTGGGGATAAATGGGTTGAAAGTAAAAGTATCAACAGAAAATAAATGTATAAAAAGGAAAAAGGAATAACTTATCAAGCATGCATATATACTACTTATCACAAACTTAAACCTATCGACTTGTTATACCCAACCTACAATATTCATCAATGTCATCACGTGTCACTTACAACCTAAGTCATTTCTAACCCAAATTGAGAGGCCGACTACATCACCTCAGTAGCGATCTCTCAACCACTTTAGCAACATAGAAGTCAACTGTGCTCGCTTGCATTGATGATCTCTCAGAGCGACACAAACAACACAGATGCATTAAACTCAGACACCCTAAGTGAATAACAACGCTAAAATTATCTCAAGAATTTAGCCATCATTAGATAATCATCCTAGATAAGAATCTAAGCAGTATATGTTTATAGCAACTTAAATTCCTAACACAGAGCAAAAATCAAGGATAACAATCGACAAGGATTTGTAAAGAAAGTTTTATATAACGCCAAGGGCGACAAATATACATGAGATCAAAGTAAATACATATACAAACCCAACCAATAGAGAATACAAAAACAAAAAGAGAAATGAACCACAAATTTACCGGTTTTTCAATGTCGATTAAAGAGCAATCCACCCTGGATCATCTGTATGTAAGCTCCATAATTATTTTCTAAGCTAATCCTAACAAAATTAAAGGTTGATAGAGTTGGGAGAAAAAACTTCCCCAAAACCATAACCTATAAAATGAATGAAATGAAATTTTAAAATAAATCTCAGCAGATTGCATTAAGCGGGCGTGGCGCGCTAAGCGCGACTTATTTATTTTACACATAAAACCAAGCTAAACCGCGCTAAGCGCGCTATCTACGCTAAGCGGGCTTCAAAACATTGGTTCTTCTAAAACAGTAAAAATGAAAGCAGCGCGCTACAAAATGCGTTGAGCGCACTGGCGCTTAGCGGCTTCTGCACACTAAGCCGGCTCTCCTGGAAAAAATAAATCTTTTATTCTAAAAACTCACATCCGGAGCCGGGCCTTCGACACTTTATTCCTCAATGCTCCAAAATGAAACAAATACCTACAAAATGAATGGAAACACATCAAATGGTACACTATGTACACAAAAACATAAATAAACATAAACTAAATGTATTTACACAAAAGTCGGGTTTATTTAACGATATTTACAACAAAAAGTCGATAAGTGCAACAAAAAGTATATACAAAAATAGCTACAATTTTCACTTATCAGTGCCAAATGTGAAGATACCAGCAAAGTTCAAAGAAATTGAATTTGAAAAGTACAGAGGGAATTCTTGTCCAGAAAGTCACTTGGTCATGTATCCCAGGAAGATGTCAACACAAACTGATAATGACCAGCTATTAATCCACTTTTTTCAAGATACTTTATCTGGTGCCGCACTCAGGTGGTACATGGGTTTGGATGGCGTACAGATTCGTACTTTTAGAGAGCTTGATGAAGCCTTTGTTTGCTAGTATAAATATAATGTTGATATGGATCTGGACAGAGATCAACTCTGAGCTATGTCCCCAAAAGACAAAGAAAGCTTAAAGGAATATGCACAAAGATGGCATGAGGTTTCTTCCTAAATTTATCCTCCTCTAGAAGAGAAGGAAATGACTAAGATCTTTCTAAATACCTTGGGTCCATTTTACTATGAAAGAATGATTGCAAGTGCGTCGAGCAATTTCAATGAAATGGTGAATATGGGAATGAGACTCGAGGAAGATGTCTGTGTAGGACAGTTGACCAAAGAAGTTGGTTCATCAAGTGGGGTTAGAAAATTTGGAAGTAGTTTCCCAAATAAGAAAGAACAAGATGTTTGTGTAGTATCATTCGGAATACCAAGAAGAAGGTATCCACAATAACATGTTGCATCTGTGACTCCCATCATTAATCCAACACTTGTGGTTCCAGCTTACCAACCATAATGCCCTCAACAACAAATAATTAAGCAACCTCAATAACAGGCTTACAACATACAACAGCCTCAGCAACATGCTTACAACAATCAATAATCAACATACAACAAGCAAAACAAAGTAAGAAGTGCGCTGCATTTTGACACGATCCCAATGACTTATGAAGAGTTGTTACCTGGATTATTGCAAAAGGATCTAGTTCAAACAAGGGAACCACCTGCTATCCCAAAAGACATTCCATATTGGTATAAAGCAGATTCCCATTGTAATTTTCACCAAGGAGCTTCAAGTCGTAGCACGAAAAAATTGTTTCCCATTGAAGATTGAAGTCCAGAAATTGGTCAGAAGTGGTATATTATCATTTAGAGACGTTAGTCTGAATGTGAAAGCTAATACCCTACCTAATCATGGAGAACATGTTGTGAATATAATATATGGATGTATTGACGAATATCGAATCTTTGATGTACATTTTATGAGAAGAGATCTGACAAAGGTGTATACCATTTTTAGTAGACTTGGCCATTCGAGACCACACGTCTATGCTAATTGCAGAATCTGCTCCAGAAATCCTCGTGGTTGCTCTATTGTACAAACAGGTATTCAAAGCATGTTAGGTAAGGATCTTATCATCTCTACTAGAAACAGGGATGATGGGGTGAATATGATTGGAAGCTACTCAGATAAACATGCAATATCAGAACTTAACACAGTAACTCCTATAGAGATACATACCAAGTACGTGGAATTGGGGATAATCAGTTTCTGTCATGATGATTGTCCAAAATGTGAAGGAAGACCTCATAGGTGTGTTGTTGTGAGAGGATACCTCCAAATATTGAAAAGCCTAGGTCTATTTAATGATGGAGAAATGGCTATTATTGTTGATAGAAGAAGAAAAGAAGAGGATTCAGTTAAATCTACACTGTCAATTGGGGATCCTCTTGATAAAAATATAGAAATCATTGTTTATAAGGGAAGAGACGTGGACGCTAAAGTGAATGTCATAGTCCATCATTTCAATATACTTGAGCCTTTGGAAGTAACATATAATAGTCAAAGAGCTCCTGTTTCTCCTATGGTTATGTACTTGCCTAGATCGGTTCCCTATGATTCTGATAAAGATGTGCAATATAAATACGATGCTACTATGATTGAAAATGGGAAAGAGGTTCCAATTTATTCTCCTTCTTATGTTGTTAACATAGTTGATGTTAGTGGTTTGACCCGCAACTGTCGTGTGTTCTCCGTTGTACCCCAAATGAAGCTCCTGTTGCAATTACTAATCCTGGAATAGAAAAATGGATAACCCAGTAAGACCAATTTGAATGATGATGTTGATGAAGTCCTAAAGTTGATTAAAAAAAGTGAATATAAGGTGATAGATCAATTGTTGCAGACACCTTCCAAGATATCTGTACTCTCTCTATTGATGAATTCTGACACCAACGGAGAAGCACTAAGGAAAGTGCTAGACCAAACATTTGTCGACCATGATGTAACAATTGACTGATTCAGCGACGTAATGAGAAATATCACTGCATATAATAACTTGAGCTTTAGTGATGAAGACCTCCCATAGGAAGGAAAGAATGACAATTTCATACATATCTCTATGAGTTATCTTTCAGGTGGTATTTCTAATGTGTTGGTGGACACCAGTTCTTCACTAAATATCCTGCCTAAATATACACTGTCTAGGCTCTCATACCAAGGCACTTCTATGAGAAGTAGCGGAGTTATTATAAAAGCATTTTATGGCTCATGGAAGATGGTAATTGGTGGAATAGACTTACCAATGAAAATTGATCCCCACTCTTTCCAGATAACATTCCAAGTAATGGATATCTAGGTTGCATACAATTGTTTATTCGGACGGTCATGGATTCATGATGCGGGGGTTGTCACTTCAATGCTCCATAAAAAGCCGAAGTTTATGAACAATGGAAAGTTGGTTATGGTAGGTGGAGAGAAATCTATAATAGTGAGCCATCGCTCATCGTTCTCCTACATTGATTCTAGTAAAGACGTTAGCACTCAGTTTTAGGCACTTTTTATCGCTGATGAGAGTACTAAGAAGAATGGGGCATCCATTTCTTCATACAAAGATGCACAGTGGGTGGTACAAAGTGGTGTAAATACCAGTTGGGGTGTTGTATTGGACTTACCCGAAAACAAGTTTGGAGAAGGTTTGGGTTTTTCTTCTACAACCGCCAAAGCTAATAAAAGAGATAATGCCATCTGCCATATCCAAGAGACATTTTGTAATGCAAGATTTATTTTCCAAACAACGGCAGAAGTCAACACCATTCTCTAAGATGATCTTAAGGAGGATTCACCGAACTCTGTGATGCGTGGAAGGACTAGCCACAACTAGATCACCATTGATGTTCCCTTTGTTGTTCACATTTCTGAGTAATGCTCTTGTTGTTGTTTTCAAAACCTTTTGCTCTACCCAAGGCGAAAGAGTCTTTGTAGGGCTTTGTTAAAAATAACTCTTTCCATTATGCCTAATGTGGAAAAGATCTTGTATCAAGATTTTGTTTTAAGTTTATCATCATTAATAAAAGTCATGTTTGTATCCTATAACCGTTGTTTTTATTTTTTGCTTTTTCTGAAAAAATGGTAATCCTAAAAAACCTGATAAATAAAAAAAAACCACTTTCAAAAATCTACATAGATTTTTCACTCTTTTACCTATCTCTAAAGTTAAAGATAAATCATATGTGCATATTAGGTCATAAACCCATTGAAAAACATGATCCTATGCTCTCTCAGACTTTGAGTTTTCTGTGTTTGAAGCTGAAGAGAAAGATATAGAATAAATTTATGAGGAGATTTCCTAATTGTTGGAGAAAAAAGAGAAATCCATTCATCCTCATGAAGAACCATTAGAAATAATCAATCTTGGCGCCGAGGAAGATAGGAAAGAAGCCAAGGTTGGGGAATTGCTTAAAACAGATGTTAAAGAAAGGATACTAGAGCTTCTTAAATAGTTTGTTGATGTATTTTCTTGGTTCTATCAAGACATTCCAACGTTGGACACCAATATAGTGGAGCATCATTTACCATTGAAATCAGAATGTCCAACGGTGAAACAAAAGCTTAGAAGAACTAACACTGATATGGCTAAAAAGATTAAAGGGGAAGTTATAAACAAATTGATGTGGGTTTCCTTGTTACTTCTGAGAATATCCTCCTTAGTTAGCCAACATAGTTCCTGTTCCTAAGAAAGATGGAAAAGTCAGGATGTGTGTCGATTACCGAGATCTAAGGAAGGCTAGCCTGAAATATGATTTCACGTTACAACATATTGATATGTTGGTTGATAACACTGCGAAGTTCAATATATTTTCCTTCATGGATGGTTTCTCCGACTACAATTAGATCAATATGGCGCCTGAAGACATGGAGAAGACTGCTTTTATTACACTGTGGGGAACATTATGCTATAGAGTGGTGCCTTTTGGATTGAAAAGTGCTGGTGCTGCATATCAAAGGGTTGTGACTACTATATTCCATGATATGATGCATAAGGAGATTGAGGTTTATGAGGATGACATGATTTCTAAATCAATAACTTAAGAAGACCATGTGCAAAATTTATTGAAGTTGTTTCAGTGCCTGAGAAAGTATAAACTCTGTCTAAATCCTAATAAATGTACTTTCGGTGTCCGTTTAGGAAAGTTTCTATGTTTCATCGTCATTTAGAGGGGTATTGAAGTAGATATCGAAAAAGTTAAAGCCATTCAGGAGATACATGCGCCCAGAATGGAAAAATCAGTGAGATGTTTCGTTGGAAATTTAAACTATATATCTAGATTTATATCGCATATGACAACTACTTGTTCACCGATCTTCAAACTTCTCAGAAAAGACTAAGGTTGTGTATGGACTGAATATTATCATAAATCATTTGAAAGCATCAAGGAGTATCTACTTGAACCTCCCATTATGACCACTCCAGTAGAAGGAATACTATTGATCAAATATTTAAATGTGTTGGAAGATTCTATGGTCTGTGTGTTGGGTCAACAGGATGAAACAGAAATAAAGGAGCACACCTGTTGTACCCCAAAAATTTCCTTCCTATTTTCTTTAAGACATTCTTCTAGGGTTCTCAAATGCTCAAGGATGCTCAAGAGTTGATTAGACAAATTCTCCTCCTAAGCAATGGGTCCATAAATAGGGCTTTGTATTTCTCAAGGAAGATTGGATTTAAAAGGCCTCAAGTTGTTTTCATGGCTCTTCATATGTCCCTAAGAATTCTCATGTCAAGTTTCAAGCCTTGCATCACAATATTGCTTAGTCAATAACTCAGGTGATTGAAAATCAATTGTATTTGGTAAAAAGTTAACTATGGTCAACATACAGTCAAACTTCAAGATTTTTGGTTAAAATCAACATTTTTAAGTGATATTCATCATCTGATCAAGGGTTGATCATGGTTCCTCAAGAAAATCCATCAAATCATCAAAAGTCAAAAGTTGCCAAATTAGGGTTTCCTTAGGAGAAGTAAAGTGAACTTTGACCAAGCATAACTTTCACATGCTTCATCAAATTTCCCCCAAACAAAGCCTATTTTGAAGGAAATCCATTTCTATACAACTTAGAATCTATATGCTCAAGTCCAAAAAGTGCTTCATTTGAGAGATATGAGCCAATACATTATAGTTTATTTCAAAAGTCAACAAAAAGACACTTTTTGTCAAGGCAACTTACATCAAGATAAAAGTCTCCAAATGCAAAAATGATCAAAATAGAAATTGTAGAGGACATATTGAGTCTTCAAAAAAGGCAAAGATCACCTTAAAGAGATGAAAATTGAGAGAGTTATGGCCAGTGCAAGTTGGGGAATTTTGAGAAAATGCATGAATTGCAAAGTGAGCAAACTTGAAATTTTGAACTAGCGGGCGTTACTTTTGTTGTTCAAACATGTTCACAATGTGTTAAAGGACCTATAAATCCATTCACATATCTTTTATTATTTTCATTTCTTTTATTTTAATTTTTATTCATTTAAATTCAAATTAAATCAAATAAAATATGAGGTAAGGGTACAAGGCGCATGGGTTTTTGATTTCAGTCACATGAAGGCCCAAAAACATATGATGAACATGCCTAAACCGTATGAGCACATATATAGAAATAATATCTCAAAATGGAAGCTTGGAAACATGTTTGATTCTTTTATAATCTTGGCTATGATTGCATTATTTTATTCCATATTTGTTGATCCTCTCCTTCCTCTATATAAGCATGACAAGCATCAGATGCAAGGACACACAAAGAGTGCTTGAAAAAGCCTTGAAAGAATTCACAAAAATCCAAAGAAAACTGCAAGATTTGTACTAC
Organism: Vicia faba; assembly: GCA_948472305.1. Lineage (NCBI taxonomy): Eukaryota > Viridiplantae > Streptophyta > Magnoliopsida > Fabales > Fabaceae > Vicia > Vicia faba. Next base: position 913,557,440 of record OX451737.1, read on the forward strand.
CATTTCCAGTCACTCTCGATCCAAACTAAGGCCAACAATCACTTCCTGAGGATCAAAGGAAGTGATTCAAGTCTGTAGCTGAGCCCCTCGTACGCCAGAATGCAGCATCTCAATTACACCGGTTGTCCAAATTTGTAAACTTCTAAAACATTGATTTCATGTGTTTTCAATCATTGCTAACATGTTAAATCTATTAATTTGCACCATTAAAATATGTTTGACGTTTTACATGTGAGTTTTAATGCAGAAACAACATTGTGTCTTTGTTAGGGCACAAAGCTTTTAAAGCTTTGAATCTTGCAATACACGCATTGTTAGGCCAAACTAACCATTCCATGAGAATCGTAGGAACTTAATTAGGAAATAAGGATCGTTTTCCTTTTTCTTTCATTTGATTTTCGCAGGTTTGGATTTCTATGTCATCAGAGATGATGACCGGAACCACCGTCTAGGGTGGTCTGACCGGTGAGAGAAATCGCGTGGCAAAACAGGACAACATGATTGGTCTATACAAAAGGACATGGGCCCACTCATGTGCGCATGTTTTATTTGTCTGATTCTTAGCATTTTTTTTACATAATATTTTTTTTTTATAGATACAAATTAACGGATGTAAAGACCACCCCAATAGTAACTTGCTTTCCCTTAAGACTTTGTTATGCCTATACACGAGTTACATTAAGGCGTGAGACAATTCTTTTTTCATGTTTTGTGATTCTTATAGATCCAATGCAAGCAGGCCTAACGCGCTCACCATGTGCCTCACCTCATCATCATAAGATCATCACAAGATCAGATCCAGCGTCCCAAATTTCGCACACACACCGTGACTCCCTTGGAGCCAGCCACACAGGATTGTCACAAGTACATGAGCTCATTGTTTGGGCCTAGAGATTCATGCTTCTCATATCCCCAAGTTTTACTTCTTCAGGCCCATCTCTCAATTTCTTTTTAATTATTTTATTCTAATTTATTTTTTTACATAATTAACGTTTTTCTCTAATTAATTAAAACTAAATCAACTTAGCTTTTTTTTAATTAAAATCAAATTAACTTAACCTTATTTTAAAATTAACTTAACTTTTTTTTAATAATAACTGAGTTAATTAACTTAGTTTCTTTAGGCTTTTCATTATTAAACGTTTTTCAATTAAATATAATTTAGGGTTTTATTTTAGGTTTTAATTATCTCCTTTTTCTCAATTAAAATTAATTAATCATAAGTATAAATCATCAATTATTTTCCATTAAACAATTTCTTCGTCTCTTATTTTCGTATTAGTTTTCGCAATTATATATCTGCTAAAGGGTGTAATAGTCAATTAGGTTTTTGTTCTATTTGCTTTCCCATAATTTTGTGGTTTGTAACCCTTCCCTAAAGCATTGTAATAGAGTAGGATCTTTCTTCTATGTTTTTACTGCTTTTACTTATTACTGTATAGTAATTAGGCTTGTATGGTAAGATCTAAAATGAAATGCTAGATAACCCTAATATAAGATAAATAAACTAAACTGAATCACTATTCACACATGCACCTCTAGGATGACTCCACTTGTTGCCTTCGGATAAACACAGTCATGTCCCTCGAACGTGGGACGCTTTAGCAAAGACACTCAATTAAAAGATCGTAGTCCCTCGATGACCCTTCGATGCTGCCTCGGTAAACGATATTAGTCCCTTACGAAAAATTTCTAAAGCGCCTTACAAGTTTCCTTTATGACTGTAGGATGACCCGCGCTTGTCCCTCACACATGCAACGATAGGGCTTTCTACTAACTAATGGCAGGATAGCACTATCTAAAGGATGAGGAAAAGAATAAAAGACTTTTAAGTAGGTAGACAGCTGTTAATCGCTTGCTCACAACAAATTTCAAAACAAATATCTTTTCACAATCACACTTTTCTCTGAAATTATTTTCAAAATAAACATTTTGTTCGCATTATCAACGATACGAGAATCATTACAAAATTTCCGCACTTAGGAATTTTTTTCTAAATATTTTCAAAACACACAAACATAAAGAATTTTTCCAAACTGAGATAGCGATTAAGAGCCCGTAGATAACTATGGATGGAAAGGGTGCTAACACATTTCCTTTTCATAACCTACCCGCGAACTCAGAAAATTCTCGAAGGTCTTTCCTGTTCTTTTCACCCTTTCCTTTTTGGATAAAAGAAAAGTCGGTGACGACTCTTGCTATCTGTAACATTTGAGATAAAACACAAAACCAAAAGTCAGTTCTCCCACCATATTACAGAATTGGCGACTCTGCTGGGGAGAACTAAAAGTGGGGTTACCTTAGAGTTAGATCACATTTAAAATGCTTTACTTTCTTGATTTGTATGCTTTAAATTTCACGGTTTTTTATAGGGTTTATTTTTGTAAAGATCCTATACCCGGATCTGGGGGAATTACGCCATAGACCGATATGGTTGAAGGGATGGCTACGTTAGTGAGAAACATTGGTTAGTGTCGGTGTCCCTTGAGTCAGTCAAGGAGAATGTTGGGCTTCCGTGTGGTGTCATAAGCACTAACTGACTTTAGAACCTTAGTTGACACAACTTAGCCATTAGAAAGTAGTGAGATGGCCGGCTTTGGTGTAGACTGAAGTTGGTTGATACTCGATACTACACTCATTGAGACCAGACTCTCGAGATATTTCGGTCGTAAATCAGATGTTGTGCTGAAACAATGCCTGAGAGAAAGATCGGTGATATTGAGACTCCTAGAACCCGGTTACTTCTTTTAGGACAAATTGAGCCAACTAAAACTCAAGATGGTATTCTCCTACAAACTCAATGAAAGCTTGAACCTAAGGCCTTGTGTGTTCTTTTGGTGTTTGATTAATTGTTCGAACATGACATCATAACATCATACCATATCATTTTCACTAACCATTTCAAGGACCAATGGATTTATCTCTGTTCTTAGTTATAGGTTATGGCCTCCGCTCGCAAAAACACTATCCAAATCAACTTTCAAAGGGTACCTTCTCAGTTTAAGGAGTTAGTTTCAAGGGTTCCCAAAATTTCTCCATTCACCAAAAGGCATGGTCGACTACTCAGTCTGGTTACCTCAGGTTTTGAAGAAGACATGAGTGTTCTATTCCAGTTCTTTGACCCTGCACATCACTATTTCACCTTTCCAGATTATTAGTTGGTACCCACAATGGAAGAGTGTGATACGGTGGGAGAACTGACTTGAGGTTTTGCGTTTGTTTTCGCAAATGTTTCGGTTGAGCAAGAGTCGCCACCGAATTTTTATTTTATCCTAAGGAAAGGTTAAAAAGCACAGGAAAAACCTTTGAGATGTTTTCTTGGGTTCGGGGAGTAGATTATAGAAAGGGAAGGTATTAGCACCCTTTCTATCCATGGTTATCCATGGGCTCTTAGTTACTTGCTTAGATCACTTGCCTTTGCTTTCCAATTGTTTGAAATGGTGCTTTGTGTGTGGGTTTTTGAAAATGTTTTGAAAAAGATGCCTTGTCTAGGCAACTATTGTAATAATTCTTGTTTGAATGTTTTACAAGGGTGTTTGTCTTTTTGAAAAGATGTTTCAATGTTTTTGAAAGTTGTTTTGGAGTTATGTTGTGATGTGTGTTTTGAAAATGGCAAGTGTGTTTTGCAAGTTTGATCAAGTAACTAAGAGTTGTCTACCCTAATTTACTCAAAGATCTTTCTTATGTTTTTAACCCTTTTAACAGTGTTGTTTCACCATTGTATTTTGTGAACAACCTTGTGTTAGGATGTTAACGGGACGGGCGCGAGTCATCGTTTAGACCATGGAGGCAATGGTGTCAAGCATCTTTGGCAATTTTCTTGAGGGACTTGATCATTTTAGGCAACTTGATAGCGTCATCGAGGGACTATGATCATTTGATTTGTTTTTGTTTTGCCAAAGACACTTAACATGCGACCATGGCCCATTTTTGAAGGCAACAAGTGGAGTAACCCTAGGGGTGCAAGTGTGCATTGTGTTTGTTTTTCATGCATGTTTATCTTGAATTAGGTCAAGCTATTTGTTGATTGATTTTTGAATACAAACCCTAGGTCTATCATGGCATAATTTGGAAACTTTTAAATGCGAAAATTTAAATGCTAAGCTATTACAACATGATATAGGGAGGGTGGTACAAGTTTTCATTGGGAATATTTGACAAGGAAATAAAATCTAAGTTATTACAACCATATCGAATGTATAGGATACAAATATTTAATTGTATAATATTTAAATAAATACAATAAATATGCAAAATGTATTATGCACAAAAATGGTTTTTTGTTATGTATGTAAAAAGGTTTTCATGTTTGAAGTATAAACAAAATAAGAAAAAGTCTTTTTTTTTTTTGGTTATTTTTATGGTTTAAGGCAAAACCCTAATTTTTAAGTAAATAGTATTTATTTATTAATTATATACAATATTTGTTAATTATATACAAAAATAATAAAAAAGAAGTATATTGTAAAAAAAGTAATTTTGATGTCAAATATCAAATAAAAATAAAAAATGTATTATTTCTATATTTTTGTCCTAAATATTTAATAAAATATACAAGTATTTATATATTATATATTAAATATACTAAATATGTACAAAAATAAAATATTGATTATTTACAAAGATATATATTTTTTAGGAAATGTTTTCAAAATGTAAATAAAAATAACAACTAAAAAAAGATAAATATTTTGTATTATTTTCTAGGGTTTTAAATAAAAAGGAAATATATTCATTTACATATATATGTTCAATAAAGTAAATAAATGCCAAATAAATGTAAAAAAATGTGAAAAAAAATATTTTTGGAGTTTTTTATGTTTGGACAAAAAATATTAAGTCAGAATCAAAAAGAAAAATGCAAAAATGACAAGTATTTCACATAATGGGACAGGGGGGTGCAAATTAAAAAAAACGTTGCAAACAGCAAGGATGGCTCAGGCCCAACCCAAGCCATCATCTTCTTCCTCCAGCTTCTGTCAAACGCGCGCTTCCTTGTTCAAAACACAAACTCCTGATTCTTTGATTTTTAGCAAAAACTCATAACACAAACAATGTAGAGCATCAAATCACGATTCCAAATATGTAAAAAACTTGACCTAACTCTAAGAAACCAGGGAGAATTTCTTCACCCCCAATTTCTGACCTAATTTTTCTTCAATGTTCATGGCTAAAATTCTCACAGCACGCTTAACATAAATGAAAAGTAATCATATGTATGGCTTCAGGGCTATGAGTAGAGCATGTTTCATTCACAAACCTAAGCCTAACTCTTCCTAGATTGAGAGATAGAAGTTCATAGATTACCTGTTTCAGCTTGACTCGAACAGAGCAATGTAGGTATCTTCAATGGAGTTTGTGCTTTGGTTGAGCTTGCCTGAAGTCCAAGGATGCTTCCCAAGTACCTAGCTTGCTTTGAAACTTCCTGTATCATGCTGTAGAAGTTCACATGCATAGCTTGAAAGTAAAAATGGCAAATGTGGTTAGGGGTGTTACAGCTTGAGTTCAAGGCTTGGGATAGTTTCAGTGGATGATATGGAATGTGTTTGAACTGGTTTTAGCCAAAGTGCACGAGTGGATATGGTTATGGAGGTCAAGTTGCAGAACTTGCCCTGTTTTGCAACAAAACAGGGATTCTGAGTATGAGCAGGTCTTAGGGATGGATGAGTCGTGCTTTAGGCTTTTTTTGGTGTATGGAAGATGTTTACAAAGTTTGTTTTTTGCTTATGCTTGCAGGAAGTGAGAGTTGGTTATGATTTGCAAACTTGCTTGTTTTTGAAGTAAGAAGGTTCAAGTTGCAATGCAGGCCTGTGTAACCTCTCTATCTATGCTGCACAATTTTCTCTTGATCAGTGGGATTTGTCTACCAAACTTTGCCTCAAAGATCTGGCTTGTACTTCAAAGATCATGTATTGACATAAAGTGTTACTTTTCAAAAATGGCAAATTAGCTTTTTCCAAATAAGGATTAATTCTATGGGTAATGCCCAAATGGATGAAATAATGCATTAGCTCAGTGGATTTGAATTCAATTAAGGAGTGTAAAAGGGTTTAGAGGCCTGCAAGCTAGCATAAACCAAGATGACTTGAAAATGCAAATGTTATGAACAAGCTTTGGCCATGAACAAAAGTGTGTTTTGGCCAACTTTGCAAATTCAATTCTCTCTAACCACAAGGGTGTTTGAGAAGTTCTTGGACAATTTGGAAAGCTTGGAATGTGTACTACAATCCATCTTTGTAATGCAAATTGAAACTCCAAGTGGAACCATGTGAAAATGGCCAAGAAGTTGGACAAAAATCCTGCCTAGAATAGGGCAAACTTTCTCTGAGTTAAAAATGTTTTGCACCCTTGTTCCAAAAATCATAACTTGAGATACAAGCTTCCTTTGAGAAAACTTTGTGAATCAAAGTTGTATATTTTGTAATGGACTACAACTTTCATGTTTCAAGTTTTGTTTGAATCCATTTGCATCTTGGTGAAAAAATCGGACAAAGTTAGGAAAAAATAAGGAAGTTTCATAACTTAGAAAAATTCTAAGTTATGAAATTTTCTCATTTTAAACCCTAATTTGCAATTTTGGGTTTCTTGATGAACAAGTTTCATAATTTGACATGTATTGATGAAAAATGAATCTTGGCACTTGATTTTGACCAAAAAGTCAAAGTTTGACTTTTCAGTATACAGTCAAATTTTGATCAGTTGACTGGAAAATTCATCTATCAATCCTATGCATTTGAGATCTTTTGAACTTGTTGAATGGGTCAAGACAGTGTCATTGAGTCCTTGAGTCCCTATGTGAGCTTGGTTTGCCATTGGTTAGGTCAAACAGTCAAAAATTGCCTTTGTGCAGTCAAAAACCCTAAAAATGACCATTTTGCCCTTTTGGTGATCTAATCAAATTTCTTGTGGAATTGTGATCCAAACTTGACAAAATGGTTCATGTGAGTTCATAATGTTGATGTGGGTCAAATTTCATGAAGTTTGACTGTCAATCGGCCACAGTTGACTTTTTCCCCAATACAGTTGATTTCCAGGTCAACTGTCCAATTGACTGGGCAAAGATTGGAATCAAGGCTTGAAACTTAGTATGGATAGACTTGTGAGTCCAACATGAAGCATGAAAGTAATTTTGGGCCTTTTAGGTCAAAACATCCCTGTGCAAACTCAAACCCTAATTTGGGTCAACAGTGCAAGGAGAGGCCTTGAGCAGAGCAAACCCTAACTTGATCTTGAGCTCCAAGAGTCTTGTGATGAGAAAATGTTGATGAAATGAGAGAGAAAATTTTGGGGTACAACAAAGAGTTCTCTAAACTACTAAGAGTACTTATTCTTGATCAGACACCCTTCACTGGTTTAGAGAAAGCTCCAAAACTAGAAGATATTGCAGCAGCCTTACATCTGAAGTGGTCCGACATTGTATCTAATTGGGAAATAAGAAGTGGAGTCAAGGGATTTCTTTCTAAATTTCTGATAGAGAAAGCTCAATTGTTTCTGGATGCTATGAGTTTTCAGGCTTTCGAGGAGATCCTGGCCCTATTAATCTATGGATTTGTTCTATTCCCTAATCCAGACCAACTCATAGATGTGAATACCATCAAAATATTTCTTGCTCGTAATCCTGTGCCTACCTTTCTTGGAGATATTTTGCATTCTCTTCACACCCGCACTATGAAGAAGCGAGGAACTCTCATGTGTTGTATACCTCTTCTATCCAGATGGTTTATTTCGCACCTACTTCGCTCGATAATTAAGAATGAACAAGGTTTGAGGTGGACTGAAATAATAATGTCACTCTCTCATACAAACATCTATTGGTATTCCCGGTCTCACGAGGATATCACTATTATTGACCGTTGTGGGGAATTCCCTAACGTTCCACTCCTTGGAATTAGGGGAGGTATTACTTAGAACCCTTATCTAGCTCTACATCAATTTGGTTATGCTCGAAGAGACGGTCCTCATGACACACTTATCCAGGGTATTATATTCGATTATGAGAAAGATCTTCAAGGTTATCGTCAAAGGTTTATACATGCTTGGGACATGGTGAACAAGATTGATAGAAAGAATTTAGGACATAAGAATTTCATCCCTCTAGAGCCCTATCTCAAATGGGTACGAGCTCGTGCTCAAAATCTTATGATGCCATATCCTACTGTTCTACCAGTAATCATGGAGCATGTTATCGAAGGAGACGTTTCTCACACCATCCTTCATCCAGAAATTCCTACTGACCTTGAAGAATTGCAAAAGTCCCGGATTCAACTTAAGGAAGAATGAGACTTAATTCTATGCAAGTGAGAAGAAAGTGTTGGAGCTCACGAAGCAACTTCACGAGGAGTAGAGTCTTAAAGCATATGTCAACACGAAGAAGAGGAGTCTATGAGAAACTTAAAACTTTAAGAGTTTTTAATTTATCCCTTTGTAATCTTGTGTTTTCACATAAACTTACTAATGAAAAACTTTGTTTATGTTTCCTTTTGGTTAACAAATTTAAATCTCATAAGGTCCTTGAAAACATAGAATATACATATCATGCATATCACTATATGACAAGTGTTTCAAGATAGGTTTCTTATCTTTTTGTTGTTTATTTCAGCAGAAAGAATGGCTCTTGAACAAACAGTTAAGGATCTTCAGGCTCAAAACGCTCAATTCCAGCAATTGTTCCTGAACCTAGCCAAGGGCATAAATAACTGAAGGCCCTCATCACTAAAGAGAGGGGAGAGAAAATCAAGAAACCAATTGGCATCCTCAACATAGGTAGGAGACTTAAAGGTCCGATCAAACGAGATTTGGAGTTTGAAGGAGAAGATAATGAGGAAGATGATAAAAAATGAAAGCTGACCACTAGGGTTTTGATGAAGAAGAAGCGGACCATTCAGATGAACAATATCCTCTGGCTGACGACAAATACAAGCAGCTGGAAGATCATCTCAATGCTATGGAGATCCAGAGAGTTCCTAGGTCGGATTTTGAAGAGTTGGGTCTTATCCCAGGGGTTTTTATCCCTCACAAGTTCAAGGCCCACGTCTTTTCCAAATACGACAGTGTTTCTTATCCTAAGCTTCATGTGTTGTCTTATGTCTGAAAAATCCAACCCCATACTACTGATAGAAAATTATGGGTGCATTTCTTTCAAGAAAGCTTGTCGGGGACGCAATTAGAATGGTTCTATCGGCTAGAAGGAACCAACATTCATACTTGGGAAGACTTGGCTGCTTCTTTTTACAAGTAGTATCAATATAATGCTTACCTTTCACTGACTCGAGTGCAATTAAAAAACATGTCTATGGGCTCAAACGAGGATTTCAAAGAATATGCCCATAAATGGAGAGACTTAGATGGTAGGGTGAAACCTCTCTTGTCTGATCGGGAGCTAACTGATATGTTCATGGGTTCTATAACAGGTCCTTTCTTTAATCTGCTAATTGGGAGTTCTTCATCTGGTTTTACTGAGCTAATCCTGATTGGGGAACGAGTTAAAAGCGACATCAAGAGTGGGAAGATCCTAGTAGCTGCATCTTCTAGTGATGTAAAGAAGGTGTTCAATAATAAGAAGGAATCAAATGATGTCTATGTCCAGAAGGACCGTAGTAAGAATGATCACCATCATTCTATGGGAGCGGTGTTGATTTCTAATCCTACACATGCTTAACAACAACAACAACAACAACAGGGGAATCAGCATAGGTCAGATGCTCTGAGGAGGAAGTTCACCAAGATTAGTATGACTTTGTCTCAGGCATTACAACATCTGTTAAAAGTAGAATTGATAAGACTATGGGATCCTCCTCAGAATCCCAACAACTCCTCTCCTAAGTACAATTAAAATATGAAGTGTGCCTATCATTCTAACAGTCCTAGGCACGACACCAAAAATTGCTGGTCCCTGAATAACAAAATCCAGGATATGATTGATGCAAAAGAGATTGAATTTGATCCTCCCGAGACCCCTAATATGATTAATGCATCTATTCCCAATCATAATAAAGGTGTTAATTCTATCGACGATGTTTCTTATGTCTCCACCATAAGTGACTTGACCACTCCCTTGATAATCATTAAGAAGAATTTGTTGCATGCCGACTTATTTCCGGGTTACCTTGAAATTTTTAACCATTGTGCATACCAATCTGATGGTTGTATGTGGCTGAAGAAGGGTATTCAACATTTTATTGATAGCCGTGAAATTCTATTTGAGAAGGCTCCGTCCGTGAAGAGTTTGCATGAAAGCATGTCTCAAGAGCTGAGACTTGAAGATGTTTCTATAATCACAATTTCCAATATTACTATAAGGATCACCTCTAAAGGTCCTATAAAGATTCCTGCCAAGCCTAGGGTGGCTCCCTTGATCATTTCCACACCGGGGCCAGTCCCATATTCCTCTGACAAGGTTGTTCCTTGGAATTATGGAGCTGAAGTTTATTACCATTGTGTTAAGCAAGAACCATGGATTTCCAAAGATGAAGATACTGAAGTTACTAACCTCAATGTCAAAAATATTGTCGGGACTACTAAAGTTAACAGAACAGGAAACGTCTTCTCTTTAGAGATCTTCCCCACAAAGGTTATCACTACACCAATACATATCCCTGTTGTTGGGTCAACTGCTGATACTCGGGGCGAAGAGAAGATGATTGAGTCTGCCCAGACGGAGGCACCATCAAAATATTTTACTATTGAAGATTCCTCTAAACAAGAGATGGAGGAAATACTGAAAATCATCCGCAAAAGTGACTACCATATTGTTGAACAGTTGGGGAAGACGCCCTCCAATATATCCATGTTATCCTTGTTATTGTGCTCCGAAGCCCATGCTCAGGCTTTGGTAAATTTTTTGAAGACTGCTCATGTACCTAAAGAGATCTCTGCTGATCAGTTTGAGAATTGTGTAACAAGCCTAACAGCTGATAATGGGTTAGGCATTTCTGATGCTGACTTAAATCCGGTAGGAAAGAATAATAACAAGGTCCTTCATGTCTCTATTAAGTTTAGGGGCACTACCTTGGCGCATGTGTTGATGGATATAAGTTCCTTATTAAATGTATTACCAAAAGGTTCTCTAGATAGACTGGACTGTGAAGGGATTATGCTGAAACCCAATGATATCGTAGTAAGAGCCTTTGATGAGGTTAAGGAGAGTGGTACACGGAGAGGTCGATCTTTCGATCAAAGTGGGATCTCAGGTCTTTAACTCCACCTTCTATGTAATGGATATTCGTCCGGCCTGTTCCTATTTTGTTGGACGCCCCTGGATTCATGGGGAAGTTGTTGTTACCTCTACCTTGCACCAAAAATTAAAGTATCTTGTGAAAGGGAAAATTGTTATGGTTTATTGAGAAGAAGAGTATATGGTGATCCATTTGAATTCATTCAAATATGTTGAGATGGATGGAGAATATATTGAGACTCCCTGCCAGACCTTTGAAGCAATTCCTTCGAAAATTGTCGTTGCTAAATCTACTCATAGGATTACCAAAGATCCCCCAAGAATGGCTTCTCTGAAAGATGCTAGGGCTGTGGTAGAAGAAGGTGGTTGCATTATTTAGGGTCAGCTTCCTGAAATTCCTTAGAAGTCCAACAAATTTGGTTTGGGTTTCACCTTAGAGGGTCAGAAGGCGGTTCGTCGTGCTTGTGCTAGGAGACCACCTTTCTGCATTAACAATAATAATGTCAATGCTATAGAAGACACTGGTAGTGACTGTGATTTGGACAACTGGTGTAATACGGTGGGAGAACTGACTTGGTTGTTTTGCGTTTGATGCAAATGTTACGGATAGCAAGAGTCGCCACCAAATTTTCTTTTATCCAATAAGGAAAGGGTAAAAAGAACATGAAAGACCTTTGAGATATTTTTTTGAGTTAAGGGAGGTAGGTTATGAAAAGGGAAGGTGTTAGCACCCTTTTCATCCATAGTTATCTACGGGCTCTTAGTTGCTTGCTAGATCACTTTTGAAATTGCTTGGTTTTGAAATATGTTTGTGGTGGTTTTTAAAAGTATTTTGAAAAGCGCCTTCGTTTAGGCAAACTTTGTAATGATTCTCGTCTCTATAAGAATGCATACAAAGTGTTGGACTTTTAAAAATATTTCATGTTTTGAAAGTGTTTTGTGTGCTTGAAAAAATATTTGTTTTGAATATGAATTGTGAGCAAGCAACTAAGAACGTTCTACCTACTCAAAAGTCTTTTGTTCATTTATTCCTTCCTTTGATATTTCTATCTTGCCATTGATTGGTAAGAAGCCTTATCTTTGGATGTAAAGGGATGGACATAGGTCATCGTATAGTCATAAATAACAATGTTGTGAGATATCTTAACATTTCTCTTGAGGGACTGAGATCATTTATAAGGAAACATTCAAAGCGTCATCGATGGAATATGATCTTGTATTTTTTATTGTTTTTGCTAAGATATCTCACATGCATATCATGACCATTTTCTCAAGGCAACAAGTGGAGTTAACCCTAGAGATGCAAGTGTGCAAGTGTTTGTATTTCATGCTTGATTTATCTTGAATTAGGGTTTTCTAAGTATTTATTTTATCTTTCCATACAAACCCTAATTTACTAGTATTGATATGAAAGCGATAAATTGAGGAAAGTAAATTTACTACGCTATTACATCATTTGGGGACGGGGTTTACAAATTTACAAATGGGGATTGCTAGAAATTAAACCTAATTATCTATTACAACCATATTAAACAAATGTACAAGAAATGACATGAATATAATGTACAAGGAATATAAAAAGAAATGGATTTTGCTTTGGACTTTTGTTAGGAAAATTGTTTTGACCTAATTAACCTAAAGGGATGTGATTAATAAAAAATATGAAAATTAATCCTAAGTGTAATACGGTGGGAGAACTGACTTGGGTGTTTTGCGTTTGATCGCAAATGTTGCGGCTAACAAGAGTCGCCACCGTCTTTTCTTTTATCCAAAAGGAAAGATGAAAAAGCACAGGAAAGACCTTTGAGATTATTTCTTGAGTTCCGAGGGTAGATTATGAAAAGGGAAGGTAGTAGCACCCTTTTCATCCATGGTTTTCCATGTGCTCTTAGTTACTTTCTAGATCCCTTGCTTTTGTTTGAAATTGTGCTTTGTGTGGTTTTTGAAAGTATTTTGTAAAGAGGTCATTGTTTAAGCAAACTTTGTAATGATTCTCGTTCGTAAGAATGTGTACAAAGTGTTTGATCTTTTGAAAATATTTTCAAGTATGAAAGATGTTTTTTGAAAGTGGGCAAGTAACTAGGAACATTCTACCTACTCAAAAGTCTATCTTGTTTATTTCCTATTTCCTTTGACATTGTTATCTTACCATTGATTTGGTAAGTAAACCTATCTTTGGATGTAAATGGGACGGGTGTGGGTCATCGTATAACCATGATTAGAAATGTTGCAAGGTATCTTAGCATTCTTTTTTAGGGACTAAGATCATTTGAAAGGAAACTTAGATAGCGTTATTGAGGGACTATGATCTTGTATTTTGATTTGTGTTTGCTAAGATATCTCACATGCATAATATGGCCATTTCGTAAAGGCAGCCTAGTGGATTTACCCTAGGGGTGCTTGTGCGTAAGTTTATTGTTTTCATGCTTGATTTTGTCTTGAATTAGGGTTTTCTAAACATTGGTTTTAGTCTTTCCATATAAACCCTAATTACTAACATTTGTATATAAAGCGGTAAATTACGGAATTTAAAGTTACTACGCTATTACAATACTTGTGGGAGGGAGTGTACAAATTATAAATGGGGATTGCAAGAAAATAAACGTAGTTAATCTATTACAACTATATTGAATTGGTACAAGAATTGAATAAATAAATATATAAAAATAGATAAATATGCAAGAATGTAAATGCAAAGAAAAATAGATATTTGTTTGATTTTTCATGAGAAAAGGGTTTTTTGATTTAACCTAATTAACTAAAGAAAAATAATTCAATTAAAATTGGAATTTAAATTTACTTGAAAAGAATTTAAATAAAAAAAACCTATTTTTTAATTGATTAAAAAGAAATTGAGTTTAAGAAAGGTATTTTTTGTATTTTTGTCTTGAAAATAAATTATAGTATTATAAAATAATTTTGGCCTTTTTTTATATTAAAATAATATATTTTAATTGGTGTAAAAGAAAATAAATAATAACTTAGTTTTAATTAAATTTACAAGAATAATTAGTAAAATAAATAAAGTATGGTTAAATAAAATATATCTTTTGTGAGAAAAATAAATTAACCAAGTCAAAATATAAATCTACTATTTTTTATATTTTTTATGATTTTTTTAATATTAGAAAAATAATTAAGAAAATAAATAAAATGAAAATAAGAAAATAAAATAAAATTGGGCCAGGGATGCTGAGGTAAGTCAGGGGTTAGTAAAAGAAAAAAATCATCAGGCCCAAGTTGGAGGCCCCACCTGTTCAAACAAAAAACAAGGAAAACAGAAAATATGTGAAAAAAATGGTAAAACAGACGCTAGGGCTCGAACCCAGGTCCAAGAGGTGACAGCGCGCGCTTTAACCACTGGAGTGGTGATACATCCGTTAATATAAGCAAAACAATAAATATATGATACAAAACGCGCCTTTATTACACTTCATCTTCAACCTCCAGCCAAAGGACCTATATCTTCTTCATCTCTCGACAAAAATGAAAAGTTCAAACATGAAAGTTGTGGCATTTCTTCCCACGAATCCAACCATGTAAATAACTTAAGTTAACAATCAAATACGAATGAGAATTTCTCTGGCTCTAATTCAAAACCTAAAAATCTCATAACGCTTTAACTCTAAAATTCTCTAAGCTCAAGCCATATAAATGCAAACTATGGATATGTACATCTTCGTGGCAATGGTATCTATATTTTATCTTCACAAATCAAGACCTAACAATGCCTAAATATGGAGATAGAAGTTCAAGAAAAATACCTAAAAATTGAAATCGTGGAATGGATTTGAGCTTGTTTCAGACAATGGTGATGATCAGGTTAGCTTCCTTGGACCTCTATGAAGCTAATGCAATGGCTGGCTCGAGCTGAGGGTGGCTGCAATAGCCTGAAGAAGTCCAACTGTAATGCTCTACTTTTCGCTATGGAAGTTGATGAAGATGGAGTTACAGTTTGCAAACAGGGACAGGGATGGTCTGTATTTGGTATGAGGAAGCTTTTGAAACAAAAAGGCCAAGAAATGCACGAGTGATTTTGAAGACTGAAGTTCCAAAATCAGAAATGACACAAAGATGGAGGTTTTGTGCAATCTGAGTTTTCAGGGAGTTTTGGGGGCTTGTTTTTTCGTGTCTTTCTTGCAAATAACTTGTGTGGTTATATAAAAAAGATTAGAGGACTTTAGGAGGTCAGAAAAGCAAGATATAGACTTATGACTATGTTACTTGATTTTGAAGAAAAGTGACAATATGGTTCTAGGATGAAGTACAAGAATGGTCTGAGTTTATGGGAGGCTCTAGACATGTTAATTTTTCGTTTGACATTGCTTATGATCAGAAGGAACAAGTTAGGATCTCTATGCATTGACTTTGTGATTTAAGCCTCTTTACAAGAATGGAATGGTTACTTTGTGCCATAAATAGAAAATTTGCTTGGATAAAGCTTGAATCAAGTGGATAATAGCTCAAAAGCAAGTGTAATCTTCTGATTATGGAGAGATCTTAAGGTTTAGAAGCCTTCAAAACAAGATTGTGCAGCATAGGTTTCAAATTGAATTCTTGTTCATCACAAATTGAGTTGTAATTTAAGTGTGAAAACCCTAACTTCATCTCTTTGATTCTCCCTACTCAAGAATGATCTCAATGAGTTATTTGACATTTTGGAAAGATTGAAATATTATATACAACCCATATTTGAATTTATTTTTAAGATTCCCCTTGTAACTATATGAAAAAGTTCCATGAAGTTGGGTCAAAATCCTGACCAAATTAGGGCAAAATTTCACTATGTGTTTTGTTTCATGACCACATGTTCTTAAAATTATAACTTGAGATTCAATCACTTTTGGAAGAAGTTGTGTGAATAAAAGTTGTAGGTTTCATGGATATATACAACTTTCATGTTGGAAGTTTCTCTTGAATCACCTTGCATTATGGTGAAAAATTGGCTTAAAGTTATAAAAAAATAAGAAATTTCCAACACTTAGAAAAAATTCTAAGTTTAGAAATTTTAACTTTTCAAAATGAAATCTTAAACTTTTTGATTTCTTGATGAATAATTTTCATATTTTGACATGCTTTGATGAATTGTGATCTTTGGCATTTGATTTTGACCAAAAAGTCAAAGTTTGACTTTTCAGTATACAATTGACTTTTGATCAGTTCACTACAAAATTCATTTGTCAATCCATTGGATTTGTAATGTTTTAAGCCATATCATTAGTTAAAAATGATGCAATTAGACTCTTGAAATCATGCATTAAACCAATTGATCATTTGCTAGGTCAAAAATCAGAAATTTCCCTTTCTCAGTCAAAACCCTAATTTTGACCATTTTACCCTCTCGAAGATTTGATCAAATTTCTTGAGGAATTATGGTACAAACTTGATCAAATGATACATATGAGTTTAAACTGTTGATGTGGATCAAAATTTATGAAGTTTGACTATAAACTGGCCATAGTTGACTTTTTCCCCAATACAACTGATTTTTAGATCAACTACTCAATTGACTGAGCAAAAGTGTGACCCAAAGCATGAAACTTGACATGAGTAATATTGGGGGCCCATAATGATCCATGAAAGTCATATGGGGTATTGGAAGTTCAAAAATACTTGTGCAATCTCAAACCCTAATTTTGGTTATCAGTGCTTTAGGAGGTGTCTTGAGCTGATCAACCATAGTGCAGTGTTGAGCCCAAGGAGATCTTGTGAGAAAATTCTTGATGAGTGAGAGGGCAAATTTTGGGTTACAACAACTTCCCCTGTTCAACCTTCTTAAAGCTGAAGAGTTAGATTGGCGAGGTTTGCCATTCATGACTCGAAGGTGGAAGATGATTGGGCGCTAGAGTGCCCAGAAATTTGCACTCGGTGATGTGAAGGTTGATGGTATATGGAATGGATTAAAGGTGCCATTTGGAGAGATGATGGAAAGTTGTTGGAGATGGGCTTGTAGATGCCATCCAGAAATTATTGTTGAATCATATCTTTAATCTGAAACTGAATGAGTACCAGAATGGCGTCCGTGTCTGGAGCGTATCTGAAGTATATCCGAGAGAGAATCTGAATGAGTATCAGGATGGAATCCGTGTCTAGAGTGTATCTGAAGTGTATCTGAAAGTTGAATATGAATGAGTATCAGAATGGCATCCGTGTCTGGAACGTATCTAAACTGTATCTGAGAGTTGAATCTGAATGAGTATCAGAATGGTATCTGTGTCTAGAGCGTATCTGAACTGTATCTGGAAGTTGAATCTGAATGAGTATCAGAATGGAGTTCGTGTCTGGAGTGTATCTGTACTGTATCTGAAAGCTGAATCTGAATAAGTATCAGAATAGCATCCGTGTCTGGAGCGTATCTGTATTGTATCTGGGAACTGAATCTGAATGAGTATTAGAATGGCATCCGTGTCTGGAGCGTATCTGAACTGTATTTGGAAGCTGAATCTGAATGAGTATTTGAATGGCATATGTGTCTGGAGCATATCTGAACTGTATCTGAAAGCTGAATCTGAATGAGTATCAGAATGGAATCCGTGTCTGGAGCGATTCTGAACTGTATCTGAGAAACCTTTAAACATTGTTAATGGTAGCTATTGACTAATCTTATCCTGAAAAGGGTAAAATGTTAGCTAATATGCAATGTTATGTTGTATGAAATGCATGGTAGAATACATTCATGTTATCAATGTTTATGATATATGGATGCGATGTATGCGTATGCGAGCTAATCTGTTGCGCTGCTGTTGGATTGGGGAAAATAAATCCCTGACTACTGTTGAGGATATGGAGTGCGAGTCTTCATGTTTTGAAGTTGAAGTGTTGATGAATTTCCACTTATAGAAATAAACTCGTTTGTAAGGGGAATGCCGTGTACTGCTTGTAAAATCCTGTTGACGAATCTTGAGAAATTTGGCGACTTCTACCGGGGAGTGATAATTGGAAGTTTTATTCTGTTGGGGAATAAACTGCACACTGTGGGGGATTTCATGGAAATAGCTTAGAGAGATTTCCCTATCTCTTAAAGCCATCAGTGGCTGTATTTCTATTTTGTTTATTTGTAAACAATAATTATGTTCAAATGCATATGTTCAACATTAAATCATTGGACGTTTTTGTAAACAAAACACAAGAGTAAAGAAAAACAAATAGTTTTGCACTTTCAAAGGGATATCTTTGCATTGACTTTGAGTAAGTATTTTTGTACAATGAGACAAACATTCTAGTAAGAGAATGTCGTCGTAAAAATAAATATTTTGATACAAAGAAAAGATAGCTATGTGAAATAATCCCATGGGGTTCCCATTCGGTTATAGCCTTCGTGTCTCTGAGCGTCTTGTCCACTTGCTGCCTTGTCCAAAGTTGATTGAATTGATCAGAACCTCTGAGTTTTCCTGTTTGTCCGTAAGGTGATCCAACGGCACATAGTCGTACGCTTTAATTCCCTAACTTTTTCCTGGACCGCCCTTTTGGGTTCTCAGTCCATCGGGATACCCTTTTTTTGCCCAAGTCGCCCTTTCGGGTTTTCAACTTGCCGGGTGTACAGATTTTTTTGTTTTTATCCCTAATTTTTGCCCGAACCTTTTTGGTTCGCCGGGATGCTCTTATTTTGCCTAGGTGTGTCAACCTAGCGGGTCTCTTATGTGTAGCATCTTTTAACTATGTCCGCGTTCACAGGTGCAGAAGGTCGTCGCCATCCATGGTGGTCAAGATCATTGCTCCACCAGAGAATATGCTTTTGATTACAATCGGTCCTTCATATGTAGGAGTCCATTTGCTCCTGGGATCACCTTGCGGAAGTATGATGCGCTTGATCACCAAATCCCCGACTTGATACACTTGGCGCCTGACTTTTTTGTTGAAAGCCTTGATCATCCATTTTTGATACATTTTCCCATGACAGGCATCAGTAAGCCTTTTTTACATCAATCAAGTTCAGTTAATCAAAACGATTTTGGATCCAATCTTCTTCATTCAGCCCTGCATCCTTCATAATTCTTAGAGAGGGGATGTGGACCTTAATAGGCAAGACAACCTCCATGTTGTATACCATAGAGTAGGGTGTTGCCCCAATTGATGTGCGTGCCGTGGTACGATAACTGTGGAGAGCGAATGGTAGCATCTCATGCCATTCTTTATACGTGACTGTCATTTTCTGTATGATCTTTTTTATGTTCTTATTTGTGGCTTCGATAAACCATTCATCTTTGGCCGGTAAGGGGAAAAATTATGGTGCCAGATCTTGAATTGTGCGCACGGTGCAATGATCATAGTGTTGTTAAGATTCCTACCATTTTCTATGATGATCCTCTCCGAGATACCGTACCTACAACTGAGATTTTGCTTGATGAACCGGGCGAAAACATTCTTGGTAACGGAAGCGAAAGAGGCCTCCTCAACCCACTTTGTGAAATAGTCAATGGCCACCAAGATAAAGCGGTGTCCATTAGAGGATGTTGGATTGATTTCCCCAATCATTCAGAGAAACCGGAGGTATGTGCACCTTATCAGCATAGATCTGACACTTGTGGTAGGTTCGAGAATATTGATAGCAATCTGCTTCCATGGTAGACCAGTAATAACCTGCCCATAGGATTTTCTTTGCCATCGTATGCCCACTGAAATGGGTGCCAAAAGTGCCCTCATGTAGATCAGCCACGATCTTTTTTGCCTCAACCTTGTCCATGCAACGGAGCAAAACAGAGTCATGGTTGCGTTTGTAGAGAATGTCGCAACTAAGGAAGAACTTAGCAGAGAATCTCCTTAAATACTTCTTATCATTGACTGAAGCTCCTTTCGGATATTCTTGAGCCTCGAGATACCTCTTGACTTCGTGAAACCAAGGCCTGTCCACTACTTCTTCAATATTAATCTCGTGACAGTGAGCTGGTTCATCCATTCGTTCAATGGTGATCTGGGGAGCGTCGTTATCCCATTTAAGTTTAAACATGGATGACATTGTGGCTAGTGCGTCTGCTAGCTGATTTTCTTCTTGCGGGAAATGCTCGAAGGTAATCTTCTCAAAATGTGGGATCAATTTCAACACATGTTCTTTTTATGGGATACGGTTAGGGTGTTTGGTGTCCCATTCCCTTTTGATCTGGCTGATGACCAGAGCTGAATCTCTGAACACATTTAAGGATTTGATCCCCAAATCTCTGGCAGCTTTGAGACCAAAAATGCATGCTTCGTATTCTTCCATTTTATTGGTACAATTGAAGCAGAGTATTGCTGTAAAGGGAGTATGACATCCTTCAGGAGATATGAGTACAACACCAATACCATTGCCGAGTGCGTTGGACGCCCCATCAAAACCCAGGGTCCATCGGGATCCTTGTTCAGGTATGTCATATGGTCTGAATTCTTCACAGTTGTTTACCATCATGATATCTTCATCTGGGAATTCGAACTTCATGGACTGGTAGTCTTCCACGGCTTGGTGAGCAAGGTGATCAGCTAGTACACTTAACTTTATTGCTTTCTGGGTAATATATTGTATGTCATATTCTATTAGGATCATCTGCCATCTCGCTATTCTCCCAGAAAGGGTAGGCTTCTCGAAGATGTATTTTATTGGATCCATTTTAGATATCAATAAGGTAGTATGGGTCAGCATATACTGTCTTAGCCGGTGAGCAGCCCATGCCAGAGCACAACATGTTTTCTCGAGCAGTGAATATCTTGTTTCACAGTCGGTAAACTTTTTGCTCAGGTAATAAATAGCATTCTCTTTTCGGTCAGACTCGTCATGCTGCCCCATCACCCCCCCCCCCTTGAATTTTCCAAAACACTTAGATACATGATCAATGGTCTTCCCTCGACTGGTGGCATCAAAACAAGAGGCTCTTGTAAGTACTCTTTGATCTTATCGAAAGCAGTTTGACACTCATTATTCCATTTGACTACTTTATCTTTCTTCGATAATTTGAAGATTGGTTCACAAGTAGCTGTTAGGTGAGAAATGAAGTTTAAGCGTCCCAAACATCCTCTGACTTCCTTCTCGGTACAAGGAGAAGGCATCTCTTGTATCGCTTTTACCTTGGCAGGATCTACTTCAATACCCTTATTGCTGACGACAAAGCCTAGCATTTTACCAGACCTTACCCCAAACGTGTATTTATTTGGGTTCAACCTCAAATTGTATTTCTTTAACCTCTCAAATAGTTTATGTAAATGATCAAGATGCTCTTCCTCTGTTTGAGATCTAGCTATCATGTCGTCCACATAGACCTCTATTTTCTGATGTATCATGTTGTGAAATAGAGCTACCATGGCATGTTGATAGGTTGCCCCAGCATTCTTCAGCCCGAATGGCATAACCTTGTAGCAGAATGTGCCCCACTGTGTGACAAAGTTTTTTTTATCCATGTCCTCATGCGCCATTTTGATTTGGTTGTAGCCTGAGAAACTGTCCATGAAGGAAAACACTTTGTGCTGCGTTGTATTGTCAACTAGAATATCAATGTGGGGAAGTGGGAAATCATCCTTAGGGCTCGCCCGGTTCAAATATCTGTAGTCCATTCACATTCTTACTTTTCCGTCCTTTTTGGGCATGGGAACAACATTGGCAACCCATATTGAATAGGAGGTGACGGCCAAGAATCCAGCATTGAATTGTTTCATGACTTCTTCCTTAATCTTCTCCGACATGTCTGGTCGCATGCGGCGGACCTTTTGCTTCACTGATGGACAATCTTCTTTTGTAGGTAGATGATGTACTACAATATCTGCATCAAGTCCTGGCATGTCTTCATACGACCAGGCAAAGACCTTAACATAATCGTGTAGCAATTGAATCAGACGCTATTTGACACTGGGTTCTATATTGGCACCCACCTTGACTTCTCTTTTGTCTTCTTCGGTACCTAGGTTGATCGTGTCCACTGGTTCCTCCTGGGGCTGAATGGTGCTCTCCTCTTGTTGTATTAACCTGGCGAGTTCCCCTGGTACTTCACAATCTTCCTCACCTTAGTCTTCGGCTTGGTAGATTAGATTTTCAAAGTCACAGAAAGCCATAGCAGAACCGTTACCCATGGGATCCCGAGTGGATGTAAACTTGCATTGTGAGTGTGAATGTGTGTAAGAGTATAGCTATCTTTGAAAGAAATGAAAATGTAAAAAGAAAAACAATGAGCACAAAGTTTGTATGCAAAAACGTTCACGATTCATTGATGTCACATGGAAATGAGATAATAACCCTTACAAATGGACCATTGTGCCTCGGGTAAGACACAAGATTTTTAAGAGTCTGAATTGTTTTAGTATTACAGATCCGACAAAATGTAAAGACAAATTACTGTGGGATGAAAGTGATCGGGACGAAATCTCTAGCTTCCAAATTGCTGAGCCCTCCACTAATAGTCGGGAAAATCCAATATTCCAGGTTATAACTGTCTTCATCATCCTCCACAGCGCTGACTTGGTGGTTGCTGATCTTCAAGGGTGGTCATCCGGCACGAGTGCGACGTACAGCCTTCTGGGCACCTGAAGTGAAACCCAGACCGAATTTGTCAGATTTGTATGGGATATCTGGGAGTTGACCCCAAATAGTGCACCCACCTTCTTCTATCACTGCCTTGGCATCCTTCAAAGATGACATCTTGAGTGAAGGCCTTGTGATCTTGGGAACTTGAGACACAGTCTGCGGGACTTCTTCAAAGTGCTGGAATGGAGTTTCAATAAATTCACCATCTAGTTCCACATATCTTAAGGAATTTAGATGGATGACCATATACTCTTCTTCTCCATGAACGGTGATGATTTTCCCTTGAATTGGATATTTCAGCATTTGATGCAATGACAAGGTAACGACACCAGCATTATGAATCCACGGTCGGCCTAATAAGAAGGAATATGAAGGGAGAATATCCATTACATAAAAAGTTGAATCAAATGTTTGGGTTCCAACCTTTATGGGGATGTCCACTTCCCCATACACCATCCTTTTTGGGCCGTCAAAGGCCCTCCCTACTCTGTTGCTCGGTTTCAATGTCAATCCTTCGCAGTCAAGCCTATCAAGATCCTTTTTAGGCAACACATTCAGAGACGAACTAGTGTCCACCAAAACATGAGCCAAGTTCGTGCCCCTGCATTCCACTGAGACATGCAATGCCTCATTATGCTTCCTCCCCCTTGGCGTTAAATCAGCATCCGAAAAACCTAAACCATTATCTGTGGTCAAGCTGGCTATGCAGTCTTGGAACTGGTCGGCAGATGTTTCTTGGGGTACATGGGCAGTTTTGAGGAACTTTACCAAGGCTTTTGCATGAGCCTCAGAACATAATAATAAAGCCAGCATGGAAATGTTTTATGGAGTTTACCCTAGTTGTTCAACTACATTGTAGTCGCTTCTTATTATAATCTTTAGAATTTCCTCCATCTCTTTTCGGGAGGTCTCAGGGATAGCTACTGATTGTGCCTTCGTTCGGACAGGCTCAACCAGAATACTTTTACCTCGAATCTCGATTGACTCGGCAACAAGAATGTCAGTAGTGGTGACAACATGGATTGTAACAGTTTTGTCAACAAGAGTATTAGGAGAGATGATTGTATGATTGGGAATAGCCTTTGGAGGAGCAATAACAACATGAATGATTACGAGTCCATAAATAGCTTTTGGAGGAGCAATTTCTGGAGAGAATACCCTTCCTCTATGGGTTATCTTGCTAGTCCCTGCGATGTTACTGATATCAAAGTCATTTTTCTCAGGACTTGAATCTTCAGCAGCTGGCCAATGTTGCTTGATACCGTGGTAGTAGACATCACCTCCATAATTCCATGGGATGGTTTTGTCTGACGAATATGGGATTGGTCTAGGAATTGTAATTATCAACGTAGCTACTTTAGGAACTGATGTAATTCTAACAGGTCTTTTGGTGGAGACCCTGGAAGAATTGTCGGAAATGGTCATGATGGAAACATCATTATAAGAAACAATTGGAATAGAAGTCTTTTGAAACAAAATTTTCTTGTTATCTATTAGGCACTGAATGTCTGCTTTCAACAAAGGACAGTTGGTTGGTGAGGATAAACAGAAATGTCAGCTTTCATCACAGCCTGGGAATACACCGAAATTCAACAAGTTCTATTTGATAGTTAGGAGTGGGGTCACAAGTTCATCAACTGAGGCAACAAACATATCTTCTTCGACGGTGTTGACATTACGGTCGTGCTTGGGTATAGGGGCAGTAATAACATTGGGAATCTCTGGCGCATAGAATTCAATATCTTTGGCTTCAAGAAGATCTTGTACCTTGTTCTTCAGAGCCCAACAGTTGTTAGTGTCATGGCCAGGACTCTTTGAATGGTATGCACAGCGTGCATTAGGATGATAGTAAGGAGAGGTTATGTTAGGGTTCTATGGAGATTCTTTCAAAGTCACTAGGTTGGACCTTAACAAACGTGGCAATACTTGAGATAGTGTCATATTAATTGAGTTAATTGCTTGACTGGTCTTTCCGTTCTTGGTTGGTTTCTTCTTTGCTAAGCAGGTGCTGGTTTAGGAATCATGACATCCCCCACCATTGGACGACATTCAGCCCTATCTTGATTTCTCTGAGGATATATAACAACAACTTCTTTCTTTCCGAATAATGGTTTCTTTACAGCAGCAGAGGATTCATCTCTTTGAATCTTCCCATTCTTTATCCCGGCTTCCACCCTTTCTCCGGTCAATATCAATTCAGTAAAACTTGTTGATGAACTCCAAATTAAGTGGTTGAAGAAAGGACCGAACAAGGTGCCCAAGAACACGTCTACTAATTATCTTTCAGATAGGAGGGGGGGGCCTGGACCCTTCCTACTAAGTCCCTCCATTTTTACGCATAGTCCTTAAAGCCTTCACTTGAAACCATGGCCATACTCTAAAGTTGAGTACGGGTGGGCGCAAGATCAGCATTGTATTGGTATTGTTTGTAAAAGGCAGCAGCCAGATCTTCCCAATTATGAACATTGGCTCTTTCTAACTGATAAAACCAATCAAGTTGAGTTCCAGACAGAGTGTCTTGGAAGAAGTGTACCCATAAATCCTTGTCAGCGGTATGAGGCTGGATTTTCCTTACATAGGACCGAAGATGCATTCTGGGACATGAAACTCCATCGTATTTGGTGAGCATCGGTGCTTTGAATTTTAGAGGGATGACAATCCCAGATACTAGACCTAACTCCTAAAAGTCTAATCCAGGCACTTTTTGGATTTCCATTGCACTTAACCGTTCTTCTATATGCTTATACTTGTCTTTGGCCGGAGGGTATTGTTCTTCAGAATAATCTTCTTCTTCCTTTTCCTCTTTTGAATCTGGCTGAACAACTGCTTCCTTGAATTTCCCATCTTGATTGTCTTTCTCACCAGATGACGTAGCAAAGTCTAAAGTCCTTCTTGTTTGTCCTTGTAATCTTCTTCCCATTTTCAAAACTCTGGTTATTTTCTTTCTCTTCAACCGTTTTTTTGCTAGAGTTAAAGACATCTGTTGAAACTGGGCATTTTATGCTTGGAGGTCCTTCACCGTTTGCTCGAGATCCATCTTACTGAAATAAACAATAGAAAGATGAGGAGACTTGTTGCAAGAAACCTGCTTATGTTATGATGAATGGTAGAAGCATATGCAATGATTTGAAGGATTTTAAAGATTCAAATTTGTTTTAGACAAAAAAGGAAACACACGTTATATTAATAAATTAAAGCTTGAGTACATCAATGCCTCTTTGGGAAAAATAATAAAAAAACTCTAAGATAAAAGGTAGTACGCATCCTCTTTGGTGCAATGTAGGCATTCCGAGTCTGCTCCTCATGAAGTTGCTTAGTGATCTCCAAAAGCTTTTTCTCGCTAGCATAGAATTGGGCTTCGAAGGTGTCTTGCTCCCCCTTGAGTTGTATCCAATATCTTTGTAAGTCTTCAAGAGAGGTGGGCATGTCAGGATGTAGGACAGTGTATGAAACATCTCCTTCCATAACAGGCTCAATGATTACCAGGAGAATGGAGCGGTAAGGCATCATAAGGCTATGAGCACGAGTTCGTACCCATTTGAGGTAAGGCTCAAGAGGGATGGAATTCTTATTCCCCAATGTCTTGCTATCTACCTTGTTCAGCATCCTCCAAGCTCGGATGAACCTCTGGCGAAGACCTTGATCGTCGTTCTCGTAGTCAAATACCAAACTTTGAATGAGTCTGTCATGAGGGTCATCCCTCCAGGCGTAACCAAACTGTCTTAAGGCTAAGCAGGGGTTGTAGGTGATACCTCCTCTAATACCAAGTAAAGGGACATTAGGGAATTCTCCATAATGTTCGAAAATAATAACATTCTCTATAGATCGGGAGCACCAATGGATGTCTGAATGTTTGAGCGTCATCAACCTTTGTAACCACCATGAACCTTGCTCGTTCTTCAATACAGATTGGGGAAGATGCGAAATAAACCATCTTGCCAAGATAGAAGTGCAACACATAAGGACACCTCTTTTCCTCATAGTGCGAGTGTGAAAAGAATGTAGAATGTCCCCTAGCAAAGTAGGCACCGGGTTACGAGACATGAAGATTTTGACGATGTTCACATCTATGAGTTGGTCAGGATTTGGAAACAAAACTATCCCATAGATGAGGAGAGCCAAAATTTCCTCAAAGGCTTGCAAATCCAAAGAGTTCCAACAGTTTCGGGCTTTCTCAAACAAGAACTTTGCTAGGAAACCTTTGACACCACTCCTTGTTTCCAAATTAGTTGTGACATCAGACGACTGCAAGTGTAGAGCTTGAGAAATCTCTTTTGGATTTGGGTCTCTTTCTGTACCATTGAAAGGTATTTGATTGAGAATGGGAATCCTAAATAGTTGGGATAATTCTTCCAAAGTTGGTATAAGTTGATAATCGGGAAATGTGAAGCAATGGTGTAAAGGATCAAAGAACTGAAAGAGAACCTTCATTATGTCCTCATCAGTGTTAAAGGTGACCAAGTTGAGTAGGCGACCATGTCTCTCAGTGAATGGAGAATTTTTTGGAATCCTTGAAGCTAGCTCCTTAAGTTATGGAGGGATCCTTACAAGATTTAATTGAATAGTTTTCCTGCGAATAGAATCCATGTCCTACAAAACAGAACAAAGATGAATCCTAAAATCCTTGAATTGGTTAGTGAATGACTATGATGTTATGATGTTCATGATGTTATGTACAAGTATGTATACACAAATAAAGAAAACAAGCCCTTAGGTTTAGGCTTGCATGGGGTTTCATAGGTAAGTACCCTCTTGAAGTTTAGTCGGCTCAACCTGTCCTAGCAATAGTAACCAGGTTCTAAGGAACTCAATATCACTGGTTTGTTTCTTTGAGCATTGTCTCAGCACAAGCCTCTTTAATGGCGACCGAAATATCTCAAAAAACCAAACCTCAATGAGTGTAGTATCTAGTATCTACCAACTTTGGACTGCACCAAATCCGGTCACCTCACTACGTCCTAACGGCCAAGTTGGTCAAGTAAAGGTTCTAAAAGTTCATTAGTGCTTCATGACATCACTCAACGGCCCCATATTTTCCTTGATTAACTCAAGGGCTACCGGTACCCACAAATATGTTGCACTAACGTAGTTATTGCTTAGACCATATCGGTATACCCTACACAGTTTGCACAATGTATTGCTACTTACCTATAAGGTATCCCAAATTCGGGTAGAGGATTCAAACCCAAACAAAGAACCATAATGTAAAGCATACAAGTCAAACAATGAAAGCAAGTAAATATGATCTAACCCTAAGGTAACCCAACTTTTAGAATTTTCCCCAGCAGAGTCGCCAGTTCTATGATACGGTGGGAGAACTGACTTGGGTGTTTTGTGTTTGATTGCAAATGTTGCGGTTAGCAAGAGTCGCCACCGACTTTTCTTTTATCCAAAAGGAAAGGTGAAAAATCACATGAAAAACCTTTGAGATTATTTCTTGAGTTCGGGGGGTAGATTATAAAAAGGGAAGGTACTAGAACACTTTTCATCCATGGTTTTCCATGGGATCTTAGTTACTTGCTAGATCACTTGCTTTTGTTTGAAATTATGCTTTGTGTGGTTCTTGAAAGTATTTTGTAAAGAGGCCATTCTTTAGGCAAACTTTGTAATAATTCTCGCTCGTAAGAATGTATACAAAGTGTTTGATCTTTTGAAAATTCTTTCAAGTTTGAAAGATGTTTTTTGAAAGTGTAGGTGTTTGTTTTGAAAATAGCAAGGATGTTTTGTTTTGAAAGTGAGCAAGTAACTAGGAATATTCTATCTATTCAAAAGTCTTTCTTGTTTATTTCCTCTTTCCTTTGACATTGTTATCTTACCATTAATTTGGTAAGTAAACCTATCTTTGGATGTAAACGGGACGGGCATGGGTCATCGTATAACCATGATTAGCAATGTTGCAAGGTATCTTAGCATTCTTTTTTAGGGACTAAGATCATTTAAAAGGAAACTTAGATAGTGTCATCGAGGGACTATGATCTTGTATTTTGCTTTGTTTTTGCTAAGATACCTCACATGCTAATATGGCCATTTTGTAAAGCCAACCAAGTGGATTTACCCTAGGGGTACTTGTGTGCAAGTTTATTGTTTTCATGCTTGATTTTGTCTTGAATTAGGGTTTTCTAAGCATTGGTTTTAGTCTTTCAATACAAACCCTAATTACTAACATTTGTATATAAAGCGATAAATTGCGGAATTTAAAGTTACTACGTTATTACAATACTTGGGGGGGGGGGGGGGGGGGGGGGGTACAAATTATAAATTGGGATTGCAAGAAAATAAACCTAGTTAATTACAACCATATTGAATTGGTACAAGAATTGAATAAATAAATGTACAAAAATAGATAAATATGCAAGAATGTAAATGCAAAGAAAAATAGATATTTGTTTGATTTTTCATGAGAAAAGGGGTTTTTGATTTAACCTAATTAACTAAAGAAAAATAATTCAATTAAAAGTGGAATTTAAATTTACTAGAAAAGAATTTAAATATAAAAACCTAGTTTTTAATTGATTAAAAAGAAATTGAGTTTAAGAAAGGTATTTTTTGTATTTTTGTCTTGAAAATAAATTATAGTATTCTAAAATATTATTGGCCTTTTTCTTATATTAAAATAATATATTTTAATTGGTGTAAAAGAAAATAAATAATAATCTAGTTTTAATTAAATTTACAAGAATAATTAGTAAAATATATAAAGTATGCTTAAATAAAATATATTTTTTGTGAGAAAAATAAATAAACTAAGTCAAAATATAAATCTACTATTTTTTATATTTTTTATGAATTTTTTTTAATATTAGAAAAATAATTAAGAAAATAAATAAAATGAAAATAAGAAAAGAAAATAAAATTGGACCAGGGGTGCTGAGGTAAGTCAGGGGTTAGTAAAAGAAATAAAATCATCAGGCCCAAGTTGGAGGCTCCACCTGTTCAAACAAAAAACAAGGAAAAAAGAAAATATGTGGAAAAAAATGGTAAAACGGACGCTGGGGCTCGAACCCAAGTCCAAGGGGTGATAGGCGTGCGCTTTAACCACTGGGGTAGTGATACATCTGTTAATATAAGCAAAACAATAAATATATGATATAAAATGCACCCTGATTACACTTCATCTTTAACCTCCAGCCAAAAGACCTGTATCTTCTTCATCTCTCAACAAAAATGAAAAGTTCAAACATGAAAGTTGTGGCATTTCTTCCCACGAATCCAACCATGTAAATAACTTAAGCTAACAATCAAAGATGAATGATAACTTCTCTGACCCTAATTCAAAACCTAAAAATCTCAGAAAACTTCAACTCTAAAATTCTCTAAGCTCAGGCCATATAAATGCAAAATATGGATATGTACAGCTTCGTGGCAATGGTATCTACATTTTATCTTCACAAATAAAGACCTAACGATGCCTAAATATGGAGATAGAAGTTCAAGAAAAATACCTAAAAACTGAAATCGTGGAATGGATTTGAGCTTGTTTCAGGCAATGGTGATGATCAGGTTAGCTTCCTTGGACCTCTAGGAAGCTAATGCAATGGCTGGCTCGAGCTGAGGGTGGCTGCAATAGCCTGAAGAAGTCCAACTGCAATGCTCTGTTTTTTGGCTATGGAAGTTTATGAAGATGGAGTTACAGTTTGAAAACAGGGACAAGGATGGTCTGTATTTTGTATGAGGAAGCTTTTGAAACAAAAAGGCCAAGAAATGCACGAGTGATTTTGAAGATTGAAGTTCCAAAATCAGAATTGACACAAAGATGGAGGTTTTGTGCAATCTGAGTTTTCAGGGAGTTTTGGGGCCTTGTTTTTCGTGTCTTTCTTGCAAATAACTTATGTGGTTATATCAAAAATATTAGAGGACTTTAGGAGGTCAGAAAAGAAAGATATATACTTATGGCTATGTTACTTGATTTTGAAGAAAAGTGACAATATGGTTCCAAGATGAAGTACAAGCATGGCCTGAGTTTATAGGAGGCTCTAGACATGTTTCTTTTTCCTTTGAAATTGCTTGTGATCAGAAGGAACAAGTTATGAGCTCTATGGATTTACTTTGTGATTAAAGCCTCTTTACAAGAATGGAATGGTTACTTTGTGCCATAAATGGAAAATTTTCTTGGATAAAGCTTGAATCAAGTGGATAATAGCTCAAAAGCAAGTGTAATCTTCTGATTATGGAGAGATCTTGAGGTTTAGAGTCCTCTAAAACAAGATTGTGCAGCATAGGTTTGAAATTGAATTCTTGTTCATCAAAAAATGACTTGTAATTCAAGTGTGAAAACACTAACTTCATCTATTCGATTCTCCCTACTCAAGAATGATCTCAAGGTGTTATTGGACATTTTGGAAAGCTTGCAATGTTATTTATAACCCATATTTGAATTGCTTTTGAATATTCCACTTGGAACTATATGAAAAAGTTCCATGAAGTTGGGTCAAAATCCTGACCAAATTAGGGCAAAATTTCACTAAGTGTTTTGTTTCATGACCACATGTTCTTAAAATTATAACATTAGATCCAAGCACTTTTGGAAGATGTTGTGTGAAGAAAAGCTATAGGTTTCATGGAGATATACAACTTTCATGTTGGAAGTTTCTCTTGAATCACCTTGCATCATTGTGAAAATTTGGCTTAAAGTTATGAAAAAATAAGAAATTTCCAACACATAGAAAAAAATTCTAAATTTAGAAATTTTAACTTTTCAAAATGAAATCTTGAATTTTTTGATTTCTTGATGAATAAGTTTAATATTTTGACATGCTTTGATGAATTGTGATCTTTGGCATTTGATTTTGACCAAAAAGTCAAAGTTTGACTTTTTAGTATACAGTTGACTTTTGATCAGTTGATTGTAAAATTGATCTGTCAATCCATTGGATTTGAAATGTTTTGAGCCATATCATTAGGTCAAAATGATTCAATTTGCCTCTTGAAATCATTCCTTAAACCAATTTATCATTTTCTAGGTCAAAAATCAGAAATTGCCCTTTCTCAGTCAAAACCCTAATTTTGACCATTTTGCCCTTTTGAAGATTTGATCAAATTTCTTGAGGAATTATGGTCCAAACTTGATCAAATGATACATATGAGTTTAAAATGTTGATGTGGATCAAAATTTATGAAGTTAGACTTTAAATTGGCCATAGTTGACTTTTCCCCCAATACAATTGATTTTTAGGTCAACTGCTCAATTGACTGAGCAAAAGTGTGACCCAAAGCTTGAAACTTGACATGAGTAATCTTGGGGGTCCATAATGATACATGAAATTCATATGGGGCATTGGAAGTTCAAAGTTTCTTGTGAAATCTCAAACCCTAATTTTGGTCATCAGTGCTTAAGGAGGTGTCTTGAGCTGATCAACCCTAGTGCAGTCTTGAGCCCAAGGAGATCTTGTGAGCAAATTCTTGATGAGTGAGAGGAAAAATTTTGGGGTACAACACTAAGTTAAAAAGGAAATTAAATTAATCAAGAAATCATTTTTAGGGTTTTTTATGAAAGGCTTTTGGTTAATTAAAATAAATATGAAACTAAAATATGTTTTGTGATATTTTTTATATATTCATAAAATATACATTATAAATAAAAAGTATGCAAAAAATCAACTCAAAAAGAGTTGTTTTGATTGGTTGGAAAAGATGTTGAAGTTTGTTAAAAAAAATGAAAAAAAACAAGTGATAAAAATTTGTTTTGGTCCGGCCAAGGCTTGAGCCCAAGTTCTCCACACATTCCATTCAAAACAGCCAACACTCAATATGTTAAAAACCTGCATGTTAGTTTGGATAAAATGACAAAATAAATACAAAAGGTCTTGCTAGGGCTCGAACCCAGGACCTTCTACATGGCAAGGCTTTAGTGCGCGCTATTTGTACGACTAGGGTGGTATGTTTCATCGGTTAGTTATACAACTTGCACTAAATATAAAATGAACTCATTTCTGAAAATTTAAACATGGCTTCATCTTCTTCCTTCGCACGTGCATGTATGCATAACTCCATTATTAAACTTCGAAAAGATACATTTCTCATCCAAATCGAAAGATGTAAATATCAAACCTGCCTAAAATTTGAGTACGAATCTAGCCACATAATTTTCAAAAGTTATGAGTTGAAGGTTAGCATGAATTTTGTTCAGTACTAAAACTAAAACCTAACTGATCAGAGAAGAAATTCTCAATGTACAAGCAAAGATAATCAAAATTATGGACATGGTCAGCTTCCTAGACATGATATCTACATCTTTTCTTCATAATGTAAATACAAATGATGCTTGAATGAAGAGTTCCAAGTTTGAAAAACTTACCTCTTGTAGTGAAATTCGAAGGACTTCTACACGAATTCCAGAAATGGTTTGATGGATTAAGCTTTCCTGGACCTCCCTGAAGCTACTCCAATTTCTAGAATGTCTTGTAACTTGCCCAATTGTTCTGGACAAGTAAAGCTGCAAAGGTGGATTTTTAAAAATGGTGGATGAGGAAGAAGGAATCACAGAGGTGGTTTAAGGGCTGAGATAGTGTCTATGTGGTGTATAGATGATGTTCGAATGGAAAAAAATAGAAAATGCAAGAAGGATTTTGTAGTTGGCTCTTCAAAGTCATAAATTTCAAGCAATGTGGCTTTGGATGCAGATTCTGAGTTCAAGGAGTTTTGAGAGTGTTCTAAGGTTGGTAATCCCTCTTGTTATGTTGCAAATAATGTCTCTATTTATAAGGAAGAGGTTTGACATCTTGCAGTAACCAAAATCTTGAGATAACATGTCATGGTTTAGTTAGAAATAGAAAATCAAGTTGAATGGATTTTCATGGTTCCAAAGTTCAAGTACAAGCATGGCCTGATGTTGTTGGATGCAGGAGACTTGATTCATGCTTTTGATGTTGCTTGAAATTAGAGATAAAGGTCACAAGGATCAATGCATTGACATTTTGCATAAAGCTTGCTTTTCTAAAATGGCAATGGCAACTTTGTGCCATTAAGGGGAAATTGGCTTGGACACTAGTTTAAATACTTGGGTAAGAGACTAATTCATTGTGTAAACAATTAAATATGGAGTGAAACACAAGCATTGAGGCGTGCAAAGCAAGATCATGTAGCATGGCCTATGGATTTGATCCATGTTCTTCAAAATTCTGTCTTCGACTTGATTCCTTCTACAAAGATCTTGAATCTCTGTAGAACTTTGATATTTTTCTTTACTCTGGTCTTTGACAAGAATCTTAAAGATGTTGAATACTCTGTCCTTTCGTTTTGATCACATAGATCCACCACTCTCGACCAAACTCATCAACAGATAAAACAATATTGTTTCCACCAATTGTATGTTCTTCGAATGGACCACACAACTTTCGACCAAACTTATCAACAGACAATCAATATTGTTTCAAACAATTGTATGTTCTTAGAATGGACCACATTCATCTGAATGTACCACTTTGAGTATGGAAGATGATCTCATTGGCATAGTCGAAAGAAATTCTGGATTGCTTTCATACTAAACAAAACTTCACAAAGTTTTTCAGGAATC
Organism: Vicia faba; assembly: GCA_948472305.1. Taxonomy (NCBI): domain Eukaryota; kingdom Viridiplantae; phylum Streptophyta; class Magnoliopsida; order Fabales; family Fabaceae; genus Vicia; species Vicia faba. The sequence goes on from OX451737.1 coordinate 913,591,607, forward strand.
TCAAGACTAGGAAAGCAATATCTTGAGTAGTCAGTTGATTAAGTGGTCGAAAGTTCAAATGTCCAAACTTCAAATTCCACAACCAACTACCCTTGTGGTCGAACAACTTTCAAACATTGAACTTCTGTCGAATTGATAATTGTCTTGCAATGAACTATTATCAGCAAGTTTTTTTTGTTAAATTATAATTCATAGTGTCGAAACTATGTTTGTCGAAGGGTTTAGAGGTGGATCGAAGCAGGTTGCTCGAAGGAAGCCATTGCCCAGTCTAAGCTTGTGGATCAAAGAAAGCATGAAGATAGACTTGTAATTTATAGTGTCAAAACTATGTGTGTAAAAGGGTTTAGTATGTGGATCGAAGTAGGTTTAGACATGGATCGAAGCAAGCATGAAGATAGACTTGTAATTTATAGTGTCGAAACTATGTGTGTCGAGGGTTTAGTATGTGGATCGAAGAAGGTTTAGAGGTGGATCGAAGAAGGTTGCTCCAAGGAAACCATTTCCCAATCGAAGCTTGTGGATCTAATCAAGCTTGCTCTTCTTCGACCTGTCAAAATCTTCCCACCACTCCTTTTCGATCAGTCATGTGGTTCGAACAGGTTGAACCATATTTTGAATTCGATCTGTTATCTCTATCTGCACACCTTTTTTATTTGCTTTTCCCTTTCGACAGTTTCTTCTTCCTCCTTTCGAGGGTTCAGAAGTTCCATCTTTGACCTGATGCTTGAGTGCCCAATGTGATCCATGGAAACTATATGGGGCATTAAAAGTCCAATTGTACTTGTCCAAACCCAAACCTTAATTTGAGCCATCAGTGTTGAGGAAGTGTCTTGAGCTGATCAAACCTTATGCAATTTTGAGCAATGGAGATTTTTGTGAGAGAATCTTTGATAAACTGAGAGGGAAAATTTTAGGGTACAACAGCTGGATATTCTCTACTACTGGCGGTGGATTCAACAACTGGAAGGCTAAAGACTTTATACCAATCTCCTTTAGTCAGGAGTAATTTCTATTTCCTATTTTATTGCTTTCAAGTTTTTGGGATATGTAATTTTAAAACAATAACTTTAAGCCTTGTGCCTTACCTGGGGAACAACGGTCCACTTGTTAGGGTTGTTATCTTTCATCCACGTATGCTCATCTAATAAAACATTGGAAGCTTTTGCATTCAAATTTTGCACTCTCTGTCTTTTCATTACTTTATTTCTTTCAAATATAGTTATGTGTCTCTTACACACACTCATACACTATATTAAAGATCCACATCCACTCTGGATCTCGTTGATATTGATTCTGCTACTACCACTCATGACTTTGAATATCTGATTTTCCAAGCCAAGGAAGAAGGTGAGGAAGATTGAGAAATACCTGGATAACTTTCCAGACTCTTAATACAAGAAAAAAAGGATATCCAACCACATGAAGAACTAGTCAATGTTGTAAACTTGGGTACCGAGACATACCAGAAAGAAGTCAAGATAGGCGCCGATTTAAAAAGCAGTGTCAAGAACAGGTTAATTCAGATGATTCATGACTATGTTGAGATTTTTTCTTGGTCGTACGAAGACATGCCAGGGCTTGATATTGATATTGTGGTCCACTATCTGCCAATGAAAGAGGGTTATTCTCCGATTAAGCAGAAGGTTCGTCACATGCATCCCGAGATGTCAGAGAAGATCAAAGCCTAGGTTATGAATCAATTCATCATAGGCTTCTTAGAAGTGACATCATATCCTCAATGGGTTGCTAATATTGTTCCGGTACCAAATAAACACGGCAAAGTGCATATGTATGTAGACTACATGGATCTGAACAGGGAAAGCCCCAAAGATGATTTCCCACTTCCGCATATTGATGTTCTGGTCGACAACACTGCTCAACACAAGGTATTCCCTTTCATGGAAGGTTTCTCACGGTATAACCAGATCAAGATGGCACCCAAAGATATGGAGAAAACTACCTTTGTCACATAGTGGGGCACTTTCTGCTACAAGGTTATGCCATTTTGGTTGAAGAACACCAGTGCAACTTATCAGCGTGCCATGGTAGCTTTATTCCATGACATGATTCACCACAAGATAGAGGACTATGTTGACGACATGATAGCCAAATCATAGACTGAATAAGAGCATCTTGATCATCTACATAAATTGTTTGAAACACTGAGGAAGTATAAGCTAAGGTTAAATCCAAACTAGTGCACCTTTGGGGTAAGATCCGGTAAACTCATGGGTTTCGTCATCAGTAGTAAAGGTATTGAAGTTGATCCCACCAAAGTCAAAGCCATTCAAGAAATGCAGGCTCCTCATATTGACAAGGAAGTCAGAGGTTTCCTAGGACGACTGAATTACATTGCCCAATTCATTTCTCATTTGACTGCTACTTGTGAGCCAATCTTCAAGTTACTGAAATAGATCAAGTAGTAAAGTGGAACGACAACCGCTAAATAGCCTTTTATAAAATTAAGGAGTACCTACAAGAATCCCCGATTCTAATGCCACCAGTTGAAGAAATACCTCTAATCATGTACCTAATAGTGTTAGAGAACTCAATGGGGTGTGTACTGGGGCAGCATGACGAGTCTGGTCTCAAAGAGCATGCAATATACTACCTTAGAAAAAAGTTTACCGACTATGAAAAGAGATATTTGCTGCTCGAGAAAACTTGTTGCGCTTTGGAATGAGCTTCTCGCCGACTAAGATAGTATATGTCGACTCATACTACTCTATTGATTTCTAAAATGGATCCATCAAGTAAATATTCGAGAAGCCAGCTCTCTCAGGAAGAATAGCCTGATGGAAAATGGTCTTGACAGAGTAAGACATTCAATACACCATTCAAAAGGAAATCAAGGGAAGTGTACTGGCAGATCATTTGGCACATCAAGTCATAGACGACTATCAGTCTATGAATTTCGAATTCTCAGACGAGAGCATTATGCTAGTCACAGATTGCGAAGAACTTGGACCGTATGAAGGACCTGAGCCAGGATCACGATGGATTATGGTTTTCGATGGAGCTTCCAATGCACTTGGCAACGAAATTGGTGCTGTAACTATTTCTCCTCAGGGTTGCCATATGCCCTTCACCCTAGATTATGCTTTGATTGTATCAACAACATGGCCTAATACGAAGCACTTGTCATGGGTATTATAGCGGTAGAAATGTTAAAGACTAAGTCATGGGATTGACTATACTTATACAGATCAAAATAAAAATCGCCACCGCGCTTTATTATTTCGAAAGGAATGGGAAAAGAGCGAATAACCCAAAAGAGGGGGGAAAGATTCTAGGTAAGGGAGCTGGTTATGCAAAGGGAAGGTATTAGCACCCTAAACATCTACGGTACTCCGCATGAACCTCTTTGTAAAATATATATATTTTGGCTATAAAATATTGTAGGTAAAATAGATGGTGGAGGTGAGAAAAGAAGTGTTTTTTTAATGATTTTTGCACCTGTCGCGGTTGTGAACCTTTAGTGCCTACGTATCATCTTTAAAAATTTAAAACACAAATGTTTTGGTTAATTTTATGAGATGAGACGTCATCATCATTGTCTGTGTGGAAAACATACTTACTACCCACAATCATGGGAAAGGAGAATTATCATCATCTCAAAGTGGAGGATATGGCTTGGATTTTAAAATCAACAATGCCTAACTCAACACCCAAGTGGAAAATATCTCACTTCACTACATATTGTAGAAGTATAGTTATTTGCATCACTACAAGGATTGATAAGAGTCCAATCTTTTAAGAAAAAAGTTTTAAAGTAAAAATCCAAAGTGGAAAAATGATTTGAAATGAGATTGATTGACTTTTAGTCTTCTCACAAAAAATGTCATGGTATTATTAAGTTAATTGAAGTTTATTTATGAAAATGTTTTGAAAATGCATGGAACTAAGTCCAAATTTATTATGAAAGTGGTTCAAGTTTAGAAACAAAAAGAGTTTTCAAAAGGAGGAGGAAGAATTTTGAAATTAAAGAAGATGGGAGGAGAAGAAGAGACTATCCTAATGTATAAAAAGCTAGGGATAAGAACCACCTAACCAACAAGAAGCCAATACTTGACATTATGAGTCAAGATAGAATTCCCATACCTTGGATTAAAACCAAAACAAGCAAAGATACTAGACCTCTTGAGAGAACGAAGCTTCAAATGTATTAAGTCTTCACAAAAATTGGGCAGAGTAACGACTGTATACGGGTGAATTCCATATTACAAACAAAGAATGTAATCACAATAACCTGCACACAAAACAAACAAACAACCCAATGTCTTGAGGTAAACCTCAATAACTCCATACAAAATATCAATTAAGGTCAAAAGGTCTCCAACATAGGTCAAGGTTCCTAATTCTAAGTCCAAGAAGTCCAATACTCCACAATGCCAAGGATAATAACCAAATAGTCCAATTATCATTAAAGCTTTTTATGGTTCATGTTGATTATTAGGTGTCTTAAAATAAGAAAAGCTCAAGTGAGCAAAATAAAAATGACAAGAATAGTACATGCTCAAGTGAGCAAAAATAAAAATGGCAAGAAATGCAATGCTTAAAGTAAATGGTACATAAAACATAAAAAATAAAAGCATAAAGTAGAATAATTTAATAATTAGTGGTTAGTTGGATGACCATCTTGAAACTTGCATTTGGAACTCATTAGAGGATTGCTAGAACCAAAGCCTCCACACAACAAGTTGCAGTTGCTTTTTGTCAAGTATATCATCCATTTGGAATTCTCAAAAATATCCTTTAATGATCAACAATGTTTAAGTGATCCGCGTTGACTAAAAGTGTTATAGATCCATTAGGGGATTGGTAGAACCAAAGCCTCTACATAATGAATCTCAAATTTATTGGATCAAAGAGATCAAATTAACATACTTGGGCTTGCAAACATAGGTTTGGGCCACGAATGATCATTTATTCAAATCGAGATAAAATTTAGCGCTATGTTAAGCAACCGTAAGTGGACTTATATAGAAGTCGCACCTATTTTGAGGTCGGTCAATAGCAGTCTATGCACCATTTGTTTTGAGACATGATATAGAGATCATGCTCCAATAACACTTAGTGCAATAAGAAAGGGATGAGATGAAGAGGGGTGGGAAAGAATACAAACCACATTTTAATTAAATTTTAATCAAACTATTATTAATATCATTCATCTATTTTTATGGAGTTAAACTCAACACCATGGATTCAATGATGTTAACAAAGTTCATGATCAAAAATTCAACCCAAGATCAGCCGGAAAATAATCACAAAATAATATTGCATTTAATATAAACATTAAAAAAGGTTTTAAAAAGGAAATAAGAAATAAAAATATCAACTATCTTCAAACAAATCAAGAAAAAATAAGTAAGACCATAGAAAAATCAGAAATGGACTCAAATATTTTTATAAAATTTTTTGTACTTTTTAAAAGTCAGATATTACTTTAAGCTAATTAAAATTGCTCAAACAAATAGAAAATAGATCAAAAATAGTAAACATCAATATAAAATTCCATAAAATTTTCAAAAAGTCATAAATATGTAAAATGATATTTATGAAAAAATTTTATAATTAAAAAATGCCAGAAAGTATTTTTAAGGTAAATTAAAACAAAGAAAACAATGCCTAAAAATATAAAAAATATCAAATGTCAAAATAAAAATGTGAAAAAATAGTCATGAGATCAGAAATAATTCAAAGTATTTTTGTAAATTTTTTCATAATTTTTGGATAAAAAATAAAAGAGTTATGAATTTTTGAAATTTAAATCAATTAAAATATAAAATCAGAAAATAAAATAAAACCAAAAAGATATGGGCCATCAGATCATAGTCAAAACGCGTTAGTAAGCTAATCCAATGGATCAGACGCGTTGTGCTTGATATGGACCTTAGTAAGATGCGCATGGGATCAGAAAAAGGGCAACAAATGAAATTAAAGCGTTTGGCACGCTATCATTGGCTGAGACGAGACATGTCATCGTCTTCAACCTCCAACCACCCTGCAATGGAGATTTTGTGAGATCTTTCAAATAGAAAAATTAGGATCCCATACTAGTATCATTGGATTCGTCTCTTCAAGACGATCCTAACACCACCATCGCGCCAAATTTATATAAGGTATGCAAAGACATATGAATCAAAAACCCAGAAAATAGCGAGCACTTCAATTTAAGATTTCTCTCTCAATTCTCAATGGATTTAAAAATTGTAAGAAGCACAAGAATCAGGAGAAGGAGTAGAACAAGTTAGTGCTTTATTTCAATCTAAATGCTGGAGAATTCTACCTTTTCGAAGTTCAAGAAACAAGCTCTGAAACTGGACTTCTGTAGCTTGAATTATAGCTCGTTTTGCTTGGTTTAAATGATGGAGAGTTTTTATGATGCTTAAGGTAGATGAATGTGCAAAGAATTTTGGAATAAAAGGATGGAATCTCATAAACTGATTTCAAAAAGTTGAAGTTCGTGTGAGGTTTTAACAGAGTGTTTTTGGCTCTCAAAGTTTGAGGAAATGATTGGGGGATGACCCTCTATTTATAGGGAATCATATGGAATGCTCAAACGTGTGAAATGATGAAGTTTGGAGGGAAATCGTGTGAACCTGATGCACGAGCAAAGTGTAATCTGATTTGCATTAAAACTCATCCAATCCTTGTGTTTTAAGGCTCTAATCCACTTTGGAAACTTGGTTAAACACGTTTAGATCACAAACGCGTGCTAATTTGATGTTTATAGGCCAAAACATGAATTTCAAATTCTGACGTATAAAGAAACTTCAGTTCCAAGTTACCAAGTTCAATCCAATGGCATTCTCAGCTCAAGGGGTCTTAAGGCATGATTCTTGATGCTTTAGAAATATGAGGTTACAAGATTTGCAATAGAAAAAGAATGGAATCAAATGGATGCTTGAGCTGAAAGTTGCATTGAGTCAAAGTTGGGGAAAAAGGTGGACTTTCCATACTTAGAAATATTTCAAATTTTTCTTCAAAAGTGACCTATAATGTTTTGCATCCAAACATGTCCTTCCACTTGGAATTTTCTCTTGACCAAAAAATATGGCATGAAACAGACCTCTTGAATGACATTTTGGAACTTGAAACATTCAAAATCTCCAAAAATTGAGAGAGTTATGAATTGTTGAAGTTGGCAAAAAATCATGAAATGACCTATAATCTTTTGCATCCTTAGGGCATCTTCCATCTATTTTATCACTTTGAACATAAAAGAAGGCATAAAGTTCATATCCTCAAGATCATTATGGAAAAATATTGGGCTCAAGGTGATAAAAATTGACAAAGTTATGATCATTTAAAGTCACATATGGGAAAATTGGGGGTTCATCTAGAGGACTTGTACTCTTTCTTCATCATCAAGTTTCTTCCACATGAAAACTCCATGAAACTATTGTAGTGATTTGTTAATAATCCTTTGAAGAGAAATATTTATTTGGAATCTCTCAAAAATACCAGAAGATGAGCATGATATACTTCTTTGAAGTTCAAAACCCTAGCTCCTAGAGCAAGAAAATGCTTTGAGGAACTTTGACAATTTTGAACAACCTTCTTGTACCAACATTTTTTATTTGTAAATAGAAGTTGTTGAGGATGATAATGAGAACTCATAGCCACCAAAACCAATTCCATATCTTGAGAATTGAGAGAAATATGCACTTGTGACCAAGGGAATAATGTCTTGTCCAAACATGACTACTTCTTTAATCAACCCCATGTGCTTTTGAATCAGTCTTGATAACTTTTAAATGCGGCGAATTAAGATAAACATTGCCATGCCAATTCTTCCAAAACAATTTCAATGGTGAGGTTTGGACTTCTCAAGATTTATTGGCTAGGGCATGGAAATAAACTCATGAACCCATGGAGCAACTTGCTAAGCCTCATTGCCTTTACCTACATTATTAAAAAGTAAGACAAACCAACATTGCATTTAATTAATTAAAAATAAAATCAAGATAAAATATTCATGATCACAAAAGAAAACAAGCCAAGGTGTTTGGTGATTCCTCAAAGAGCAAAGCTAAAGATAGGGAGGAGAACCAAAAGCCCTAATATGATCTTGTTGTGATTGAATCAACATGGTATGATGAAGGAATCTTAGGGGCAAAAATTGCGGTACAACAACTGCCCTTATTTAAATTTCTTCTATCCGGAGATACAGAGGTTAAAAATCTTTGTGTAGACGCGATCGAAGATACTTAAATATAAAAAAAAACCCTATTTTTGGCCCTAAGATGCCATGCAATGCTTATGATCATGAATGCATATGAACAAAATCAAAGAGACGCAAACACCATTGGGGATGTAACAAAGGAAATAAAGAAACAAAAGGGAAACCCGACCAGGAAAATAAATCACTAGTGGATCAAAAGATCTGACTCATAGAGGATGATAAAAAGTCAAAGGATGATTCAACTTCTACTGAAGCCGAAACTACCAACATTCACTGAAGGTAGAAAGAAGAAAGAAATAACAACATTGATGTTTACTAACGGTGAACTACCAACATTTATTGAAGGTAGAGAGAAAGAATCATCGACGTTCACTGACGATGAACTACCAATTTTCACTGAAGGTAGAAGGAAAAGAAATATCATAGCATCGCCGTTCATTAACGATGAACTACCAACGTCCACTGAAGGTAGCAAAAAGATAACAATCACCAACTTTCACTGATGATGACCTACCAACTTTCACTGAAGGTAGAGAGAGAATATATCATAACACCGCCATTCATTGACGATGAACTACCAACGTTCATTGAAGGTTGCAAAAAGATAATAATCACCAAATTTCACTAAAGGTGATCTACCAACTTTCACTGAAGGTAGAGAAAGGATATATCATAGCATCGCCGTTCACTGATGATGAACTACCAACATTCACTGAAGGTAGAAAAAAGATAATAATCACCAACTTTCCTTGAAGGTGATCTACCAACTTTCACTGAAGGTAGAGAAATGATATATCATAGCACCTCCATTCACTAACGATAAACTACCAACGTTCATTGAAGGTAGCAAAAAGATAAAAATCACCAACTTTCACTGAAGGTGATCTACCAACTTTCACTGAAGGTAGAGAAAGGATATATCATAGCACTGTTGTTCACTGACGATGAACTACCAATGTTCACTGAAGGTAGCAAAAAGATAATAATCACCAACTCTCACTGAAGGTGGTCTACCAACTTTCACTGATGGTAGAGAAAGGATATATCATAGCACCGCCATTCATTAACGATGAACTACCAACGTTCACTGAAGGTAGCAAAAAGATAACAATCACCAACTTTCACTGAAGGTGATCTACCAACTTTCACTGAAGGTAGAGAAAGGATATATCATAGCACTGCCGTTCACTGACGATGAACTACCAACGTTCAATGAAGGTAGCAAAAAGATCAAAAGTTTTTCCAATATTTCGGCATTTCACCTAGAATGGGTCTCAACTTCTTCTTTAACCAAGGCATTCTGCTTGGAAAGGGTAATAATTTGTCTCAAATAAAGAGACTACCACTTGTAAAGATTTCACAATGAACTGTTTCTGCGATATTGAAAGACTTTCCATCCACGGGAGTAATTTGACAACGAACTGCAAACTATCCACTCATAGAGAAGATAGCAAAAAAGGTAACGTCAACTTTTACAGGGAAGGATAAGTTGCTCAAATAAAGAGACCTGCTACTTGCTGTTATAGGAAGGATTGTAAAAATGACTTTCTGGGGAAAGCAACATGACCTCCTGGGGAAGGAACCATGACTTCCTGGGGAATGAATCGTGACTTCCTGGGGGAAATGCCCATATACTCCTACTGAGGAGATAAAGTCTTTTCGTGCAAAATAAATGCACATTCTCAAACCAAAACTCGAAGCTTGCAGAAATCCAAAGTAATAATATTGTCGAGGATCAATGATTCAAACCAGAAATCAACTGGAATAAAACAGCCTTCCAAAATACATTCTTTGAGAAATAAACTCAAGAGGGAAACCCAAATCATCCAAACAAAGAGTTGTGTAAGAAGGCTAAAGAAAAAATCTTCCACGAGGGATAACTCAGTGGGGAAATTTGAAAGAATATACACTTTCTGCTTATGGCTAATACTCTATTGGGGAGAGGATAACACAACTATGCAAAATAGGGTAATATGTCAACAAGATATTAATGGATACAAATGAGCAATGATTTTCTAAGTTTAGCTATGCATGATGTATGTATGAATGTATGAATGTTATCATGCATATGCTGACAAAACAGACATATAATACTGGGGATAAACAAACAAATCCAACTCGGGCGCACACAACACTCGGCTAAATCACATCCAAGATGATAATTCCAAAAGAAAATAAGCACCAACTGAGGAAACAAAGTCTTACTGCATGGCTTAACTTTACTGGGGAGAAACATAACATAGCGACAAAATAGTACAGATACAGGGATATAACATCCTTCTCCAGGCTTCACCAGGGAATAACACTCAGACTTCAATGGGGAAATAAATGTTTTCATGTGTATCTCTTCTACTGGGGATTGCAAAACTTATTTCAAATAAGGCAGATGAAAACCAAATTGTCAAAAAAATCCACTAGGGAATTCAGCCCAACTTTAAAGGAGAAAAATCATACAGACTTCACTAAGGGAGATAATGCTTCATCACCGAGACATCAACTGGGGACTTCGTGTTGACTTCATTGGGGAGGTTAACACCACATCATCAAGGGGAAACCAAGATACGTTCTTCTCTGGGGAAACCGGAGATACATTCTTCTTTGAGAGTAATTATTGCACCAACTTCTCTGGGGATAAATGACTTCTATCAAATAAGTGAGGCCTTCACTTGAGAATCTTGGATTGAGTCTTCATATCATGCAAACTTATTCCATAAAAGATACTCTGGGGTAGCCTTCTTGGGAAATAACTACCAACAAAAATTCTAATTACTGCCAAAAAGAACAACATTCTGCAACTGGTTTGATCTTAGCATACCAAGGGAACAAGACCTTTCGTCATATGAGGGAAGATTTTGCTGGGGAATTTGGGATAAATACTTCAGACCATGAAAACCCCAAAATGAAAAATGGACCAAGACTTGACTGGGGACACTGGGATCACAAACCCAATATTTTACCTTACGCCAATTAGTATCATCTTCAATATACAAAAATCACACGCATACCAGCGAAAGAATCCTGAGAAAACCTTCCTGGAGGAAACAAGACTTCCAAAAATTACTGGAGTTCGTCCATTCCTGGGATCACCACTTTTGTTTTCCTCTTGAATCAAAAAATCTAAAGTAAAAGTAAGTTGTAAATTCTTTTTTGAAAAAAACAATTTTGTTATTTAATCCTTTTTGCTTTAAAAGTTATTATCAATAATAAATGGAGTCTTTGTAAGATGAATAAAAATAGGAACTACAAAGAATTGGGTAAAAGCTCAAATTTTATTGATAGAATGGTAGTCTGTGAATGGCGGGACTCCATGGATAATTACAAATTTTGGAAAATGGTAATATATAATGGAAAAGATACATTGAAATACAATGACCATTATTCCCTCTAACAACTTTGAATTTCTGAGCAGCAGCTTCTGTTGAAGTATGGTGAGGATCCAAGAAGATTGTTGCTTCCATGATCAAGTCTTGTCTAATGTAGTTAATTGCCAAGAAAGTCCCTAACTTTTTCCTAAGCTGCCCTTGTGGGTTTTCAACTTAGGCGGAAAATTTTATTTTACTTATGTCTCTAATTTTTGCCTAGACCGTCCTTTCAGGTTTTCGGCCTACCGAGATGCTCTTTTTTTGCCTAAGCCGCCCTTTCGGGTTTTCATCTTAGCGAGCTATTATTTTATTTCTTTAGGCGAAGTATTTTTTGACTTCATCAACATTCATGGGACGTGGGAACTCCTCGCCATCCATAGTTTCAAGAATTAATGCACCTCCAGAGAAGGCTTTCTTGACAACATATGTTCCTTCAAAATTGGGAGTCCACTTGCCCCTAGAATCAGCGTTAAAAGACATGATCTTCCTGAGCATGAGGTCGCCTTCTCTGAATTCACGAGGTTTGACCTTTTTATCAAAATCTTTCTTCATCCTCTTCTGATATAACTGCCCATAACACAAAGTTGTCATTCTCTTCTCTTCGATCAAATTCAATTGGTTAAACTTGTTATGGACCCATTCAGCCTATGACAACTTGGTTTCCATTATCACACGCAAAGAGAGAATATCAACCTCGATTGGGAGTATCGCTTCAATTCCATACACAATGGAGAACGGGTTGCCCCTGTTGAAGTGCGGACAGATGTTCGATATCCATGTAAACCAAAAGGGAGAATTTCATGCCAATCTTTAAAAGTAACAACCATCTTCTGGATGATCTTCTTGATATTATTATTAGCAGCTTCAACAGCCCCATTCATCTTCGGCCTGTACGAAGATGAGTTGTGATGGACAATATTGAATTCTTCACAAAGTTCTGTCATCATCTTGTTGTTCAGATTCGAGCCATTGTCGATGATAATTCTGCTCGGCACACCATATCGACATATAAGATTATTCTTAATGAAGCGCACAACCAGCTGCTTAGTAACATTAGCATATGAAGCAGCTTCCACCCATTTGGTGAAGTAATCAATTACTACAAAGATAAAACGGTGTCCATTCTAAGCTTTGGGTTCTATCATTCCAATCATGTTAATACCCCACATAGAGAAAGGCCACGGGGAAGAAATAACATTGAGAAGTGTCAGAGGCACATGGATCTTGTCCGCATAAATCTGGCACTTATGGCACTTCTTTGCAAATTTGTAACAGTCAGATTCCATTGTCAGCCAATAGTAACCCTCCCTTATCATATTTTTAGCCATCGAATGTCCATTGGCATGAGTGCCAGATGAACCTTCATGAACCTCATGCATCAACATGTCTTCTTCGTATCTACCTACGCATCTGAGCAGGACCATGTCATAATTTCTCTTGTACAACACGTTTTCACTAAGGAAGAAACTACCAGCCAATCTTCTCAATGTCTTTCTATCTTTACTCGAAGCACCAATTGGGTATTCCCGAGTCTGAAGGAAATGCTTGATATCATAATACCAAGGTTTCTAATCTGCTATCTCTTCTATTGTAAACACATGAGCGGGTCTATCCAATCGCTGAACTATAATTTGAGGTATATCATTCCAAGTATTCACTTGATACATAGAAGCCAAAGTTTCCAGAGCATCCACCATTTGATTTTCATCTCTAGGGATGTGATGGAATTCAACTTTATTAAAGAAGGGTAACAATCTTCTAGCATAATCTTTGTAAGGGATCAAGTCAGGGTGACAAGTATCCCACTCTCCTTTAATCTGATTTATTACCAAAGATGAATCTCCATACACATCTAGAATTTTAATTCTGATATCAATAGCTTCCTCGAGACCCGTCATGCAAGCCTCATATTCTGCCATATTATTAGTACAATTAAATGTCAACCTTACAGTGAAAGGAATGTGTGATCCATGTGGAGTGACAATCACAACACCAATTCCTTTACCATAAGAATTCACAGCTCCATCAAATATCATACTCCAACGAGATTCAGGATCAGGACCTTCCTCAGGAAATGGTTCATCATAATCTTTCACTTTCAGAAACATCACATCCTCATCGGGGAAATCATACTTCACAGACTAATAATCTTCGACTGGTTAGTGAGAAAGATAATCTGCCAACATGCTGCTTTTAATAGCTTTTTGAGTGCGGTATTTGATATCATATTCAGATAACATCATCTGCCAGCGGGCAATTCTCCCAGTAAGAGCAGGCTTTTCAAAAATGTACTTGATTGGATCCATTTTGGAGATCAACCAAGTAGTGTGATTCAACATATACTGCCGCAAACATTTTGCCGCCTAAGTCAGTGCACAACATGTCTTTTCCAGCATGGAATACCGTGATTCACAATCAGTAAACTTTTTACTGAGATGATAAATGGCATACTCTTTCTTCCCTTTTTCATCTTGTTGTCCCAGAATACAGCCCATGGAATTATCTAACACTATCAGATGCATAATCAATGGTCTTCCTTCAACAGGAGGGAGCAAGATAGAAAGTTCAAGAAGATATTCTTTAATACTTTCAAATGCCCTTTGGAAGTCATCTGTCTACACACAACCTTGATATTTCTTTAACAACTAAAATATCGCTTCACACGTTGCAGTCATGTGGGAAATGAATCTGTCAATATAATTCAAATGCCCGAGGAACCCTCTGTCTTGCTTTTCAGTTCTCAGCGCTGGCATCTCTTGAATTGCTTTGACTTTATCAGGGTCAACTTAAATCCCTTTTTTTCTAACAGTGAAACCCAACAATTTCCGTGATCGAGCACCGAAGGTACATTTATGTGGATTCAAGTGGAGACGATACTTCCTCAATCGCTGAAACAACTTCAATAAATCTTCTACTTGCCCTTCTTCAGTCTGGAATTTAGCAATCATATCATCAACATATACCTCAATTTATTTGTGCGTCAGATCATGGAATAGGGTTGTCATAGCCCTCTGGTACATTGCACCAGTGTTCTTCAACCCAAAGGGCATCACTTTGTAACAGAATGTTCCCCAGGGTGTGATAAACATTGTTTTTTCCATGTCCTCAGGAGCCATCCTTATTTGATTATACCCAGAAAATCCATCCATGAACGAGAAAACTTTGAATTGTCATGTGCTATCAACTAACATATCAACGCGTGGCAATGGAAAATCATCTTTTGGACTAGCTTTATTTAGATCTCTATAATCTACGCACATGCGGACTTTTTCGTCTTCCTTTGGTACTGGGACAATATTGGCAATCCACTGAGGGTACAGTGATGTCACAAGAAAACCGACATTAATCTGCTTTAGAACTTCTTCTTTGATCTTCACTGCCATATCTGGGTGAGTTCTTCGCAACTTCTGTTTGATTGGCGGGCACTTTGGCTTCAACGGCAAACAGTGATCTACAATATTTGTATGTAGACCAGGCATATCTTGGTAAGACCAAGCAAAAATATCCACATACTCTTTCAAAATATCAATCAACCTGCTCTTCACATCAGGATGCAGCAATGCTCCAATCTTGACTTCCTTCAGATCTTCTTCTGAACCCAAATTGATTACTTCCAATGGCTCTTTATATGGCTGAATGGCATTCTCCTCACGCTCAAGCAACCGTGAGACCTCTTATGGAATCTCATCATAGTCTTCTTCTTCGTCCCCATACACAGGACATTCAAAGTTGGGATAGGGTGCAGGATCATTGTATTCAACGGGTTTTTTAATTAATCTGCATATATGATTTGTGATTGCTTTTAGAAACTGACACATATAACTAGTGATCATGCATATTGAATTTCAGTTATTATTTATTTTGAAAGGTTTTTTCTGATTACCATTTTCCAAGAAAAAAGCAAAAAATAAAAACACAATTTGGGAAACAAAGACAACTTTTATTATTGATTTTAAAAGTCACAACAAACAGATAAGCCCATACAATATTAATACTTCCACCTTGGGTAGAGTGAAAGCTTTTTTTTCCAAAAATATTAACAAACAAATCACTTTGAAACATGTATGCAAGAGGGAACATCAATGGTGATCCAGTTCTGAACCCTAACTCTGTGCGTCACATGATTCGAAATTTCTGGCTCTGCTTCATCTTCAACAATGGCATTAATCCCGGAAACAGTTGGATGAAGGTAAACCCCACTACGAAAGATGTCTTGATACTTGCCTGTAGCATCCTTCAACTTCATGCTCTTATCCTCATCATTCTTCATAGAGAATCCCAAGCTAGCTCTATTCTTGTTCACATGTGGGTCAACAATTTGTCCCCAAACGTAGCTATGGCCATTACGCACAACCTGATGCGCGTCCTTAAATGAAGCTATAGAGTTCTCATTTCCTCTTATGTTGTCAATGGATAAAGATTGGAACTAGGATCCAACAGCAGCTTCATCCGCCTCTACAATGCTAAAAGAGGACAAATGAGATATCAATAATGCTTGTTCTCCATTTATAATTACCACTTTTCCTTCACGTACAAACTTCAGCTTCTGGTGTAAAGTCGAAGTGACAACCCCTGCCTCGTGTATCCACGGTCGTCCCAGCAAGCAACTATAATCTGGTACAATATCATGACCTGGAAAGTAATCTGAAACAAATGTGGGCCTATATGAATAGGCAAGTCCACTTCACCAATAACAGATTTCCTTGATCCATCAAACGCTTTCAGAATAATGCCACTTGGGCGCATGGGCGTTCCTTGATATTTCAACTTCATAAGTGTGCTCCTCAGTATAACATTCAATGCGGATCCATTATCAATCAGTACATTGGATAGTGAATCATTCTTGCAGTTCATAGAGATGTAGAGGGCCAGGTTGTGATTCCTTCCTTCATCGGGTAATTCATCATCGCAGAAACTCAGGTTATTACATGACGTAATATTCCCTACCACACTACTGAATTGGTCTACTGGCATATCACTATCCATAAAAGCTTGGTCCAATACCCTTATCAAAGATATTTTGTGAGCAGAGGAGTTCATCAATAAAGCCAAGATAGATATTTTTGAAGTAGTCTGTAGTAGATGATCCATAATTCTGTAGTCGCTCACCTTGATTATCTTCAAAATATCATAAACTTCTTTTCTAGCGTAGCTCCACTAAATTCACCCGTAGCCTTCCTGGGTTCAACATTTTCAACAATTTTCTTTCCAGCGCTAACATCTCCACGAACAACTGGTGCAAATACACGACCATTGCGGGTCACTCTGCTTGTCTCGGCAATATTTCCCACATTAGGCATTGGCTGGATGGGAATTTCCACACCATCCTCTAAAATTGTAGCATTATATTTGTAGGGTACAACCTTATCTGACTTGTAGGGGACAAGACCTGGAAAACTAATTACCAATGGAGTAATAGCTGGCTTGCTATGATATTAAACTTCAAAATGGGAGGGTGCACCAAAACAAGGCACAATAATGTTTACTCCCTCTTCAACACAATCAGTCATTACAGAGTCATCTCTAGAAAAAAATCCTCATTTGAGGAGAAATACTCATCTGCATAGGCATACTCATCATCCGACTCTTCTTCAGCCAAACAGGCCTCAATCACATCAACTTCATGGTAATCATCCCTTTGACCTGTAATCTTGATGGTTCCATTATCCAAAAACAACTGAACACCTTTCCTTACAATTGAACATCCTTGGGAGTCCCGACAACAAATTTGGCAAGATCCATACTGTTGTTCCATCTGACCAGCCATGTGGCAAAAAGTAGTGTGCACTTGTACAAGATCCTCATTCGTATGTTCCACGTCACAGATTCTGAACTCTCCAAGACACCAAAAACCATGTTTACTTCCTCTTCATACTTTTCCCTAGGCCTGATTATGTAGATGAGGCCCTCATCCATTATCTCCTACAAATCAGCCTTTATCTTGTCGCAACCTTATATATTTCTACTGCAAATAGCACAACCAGCATGGTCATGCGTATAGTATCCAAATTCAGAGGTTTGTATGCATTTTCAGCAAATCTCCTCTAACCAAATTAACATCAAAAATTCGGAAGTTACCAGGGCAACTGGCTACCATGTTCACAACATTTGCTCCTCCATACTTTGGTAGAGGATTATCTTTTACATTAGGTCCCACATCCTTGAAAGATAGAATATCGGACTTCACCAATTTCTGTACCTCAGTCTTCAAAGGATTGAAAATCTCAACATTATGCCCTGGTGCACTCTGATGAAAAGCACATGTTTGGTTTGTCTTGTAATACCAAGGCAACGGTGATGGTACAACGGGAGGTGGTTGGGTCTGAACCAACTTCTTCGGAATTAACGCTGGGAGTAACTCTGTATTACTCATAGGGATAAGGTCATAACTCTCCCTTATCTGATTATACCCTTGATTCCCATGTTGGGGTGGTCTCTGGTAAGCAATGGTGGTTGGAGCTACACCAACAACCAGAGTAACTGAGGCGACTTATTGATGACGCTGATAATTTCTTCCAGGAGGATTAACTCTCCTTTCTTGCATGACAGCGTTTGTATCTCCTTCTTTCTTTTTGGAAAACCCATAGGATGGCTTCTTCGCACTTTCAAAACTTTCACCCTTCATTAGACGACCCTCTCTTACAGCCTCTTCTAAGAGGATACCCATGCCTACCATTTCAATAAAGTCACTTGGCACACTCACTACCATCATATCATAGTAGAAAGCACCCAAAGTCTTCGAAAAAATCTTAGTCATCTCCTTCTCTTCCATGGGAGGAATCACTTGGGCGGCTACCTCACGCCATCTTAGTGCATATTCTTTGAATGATTCCCTATCTTTCTAGACCATGGACCTGAGTTGATCATGATCAGGCGCCATGTCCATGTTGTATTTGTATTGTCTGATAAATGCTTCTCCCGAGTCATTGAAAGTATGGATATTGATGCTATCCAAACTCATATACCACTTCATTGCAACACCAGTCAAACTATCCTGAAAAAAGTGAATCAGCAGACACTGATCATCAGTATGGGTAGACATTCTCCTTACATACATCACAAGATGAGCATGAGGACAAGTGTTTCCCTTGTACTTCTCGAATTCTGGGACTTAAATCTTCGCAGGTATCTTGACATTCGGGACCAAGCATAAATCACTCACATTCTGCTCGAACAATTTATTTCCCCTGAGGGCCTTCATCTTCCTCTGCATCTTGTCAAATTGTTCTTGAAAACCATCCATTCTATCATAGAGACCCAAGTATTCACTTTGTGGAGGAAAAGGATGATACATATCATCATTAGCAAATGGGACCATATTCATCGAAGGAGGTGCATCAGGAGAAACATGCACCACAGAAGGTGCAGGGGTAACAGTAGTTTGAACAACTAGAGCTCCTTGAGGACCAAGATTGAAACCATCAGGCGCAAAGTTCTCTTGCATTCCCCATGGATAACCTTGAGGCATGCGATTCTGAACAACAGCTAGAGTAGCAGACACAGGAATAATCGGAGCTTCAGTAGTCACCCTTGTTTGTTGAGGTTGAACACTCGGTGGCTGATTCTGAGCAGCCACCAGAGATTCCATCAGAGCATTAAGATTGGCTACACCGGCCTTCAAAGCGGAAACCTCCTCGCGCAGCTCGTGATTCTCTTTTTCTTAGTTGCCCATCTTCCTTCTGAAATTAGCTCGAGTGTTGTAGTGGTGAGACAACTTGCTGAACAAAGTAATAAAGCTTGATAAGATACCTGGATATGCCAAGAAATACAAGAAATATGTGCAATATGATGCATGATGTGCATTGCACATAATTTATTTTAATATTTCAAGGGACTTAAAGATTTATAGACACATTGCAAATATCAAAGTAATAACATATTTGAAATACTGGAAAAAAATTTATTATGATAACTTCAAAAATGGATTACAAGTTTCAATAATCCCAAGTACAAATGAAAATAAATTCTAAAACCCTAAGAAGCAAAGTCGATGGAGATCACTCTATACGCTGCCGCTTCCCTGTAAGCCTGGAAATCTAAGCCTTCAACCTCTGGTTTTCTTTCGCATACCTGGTGACAATCTCCTTCCAATCACATGAATCAGGAAGTGAGCAACTAGCATCTGACTGAGGCTTAGGAGAAATAAATCCCCATGCCTCTCCATTATCTCTACAGCCTGACTCTCAAGAATCTCAATCAAGTCGTATTTCTCCTTCAACTCTGCTCTATAGGAAATCTCTAAAGTTTGACACTTATTCTTCCAAGCATCCTTTTCTTGTTGCATCCTGACTAAAGCAAGTTGTAGCTCTTCCACATCATCCAATAATGGAGGAGTGGTATTCACAAACAAATCACGCATAGGTGCTTCCCGGGAATACGACATCTTCAACTGAGTAACTCTCATTTGGACCCACTGAAGATAAGGCTCCAAAGAAACAACCCCCCTAGGTCCTAAGTCTTTACTACTCTTCCTATGAATGTGATGCCAGGTCATCACAATCTGCTCCCTAGCTTCCTTGTGGTCTTCTCCCTCCTTCAGAAAGAAACTACTCAAATGAATACTATTTGGTTTATTCCTCATCGGATAGCCAACCTGTCGTCGTGCAAGAACATGGTTGTAGTTAATTCCTCCCTGTACCAAGAAGAGGTACATTGTGGAAACTACCACAACTGTCAACAATATCTATATCCTGGTAAGCTCAATGATACCAATCAATATCTGAGTGACTAAGTGCCATGATCTTAGGAGCCCACCGGGGTTCCTTCTTGACATCCCAGAAAGCATCAGACTAAGGCATGTGAGAGATAAACCACCAGTACAACAGAGGTGTGCAACAGACAATCATCCCCCCCATGATAAGAATTTCGAAAATGAATAGAGTAATAAGCATCACCCAACAATGTAGGAACTGGGTTTCCAATCATGAAGATCCTGATAGCATTAACGTCAACAAACCTGTCCACATTAGGAAATAAGAACAACCCATAAGCAAGTAGAGCAAAGATGGCCTCAAAAGCGAATGTACTCTTCATCCTGGAAAAGTAACGAGCTTTCTCCAATAAGAACTGAGCTGGTAATCCTCTAATCTCTCCTTTAGTAGTCATATGGGCTTTAACCTCAGACTTCCCCAGATGAATCAAAGCAGCAATCTCATGTGATTTTGGCTCACCCTCTAAACCAGTAAAAGGAACACGATTGATAATAGGTAAATCCAACAGATAAGAATACTCCTCTAGTGTAGGCATCAAATGATAGTCGGGGAAAGTAAATAAATGATACATCGGATCATAGAACTGGACCAAGGTTGAGAGAATACTCTCCTTCATCCTAAGCTTCATGAGAGGAATGATGGATCCATACTTCATCCAAAAATCTGCAGAACAATCAATCTCAGGAATTAGACTGATCCTCTCATCTATCTTGGCATCTTTGAAACTGTATTTTCCAGTCTTTCTTTTTCCAGAATCCATGGTTAAAAGGTACTTGAGATATTCACAAATGGTTAATTTTCAAGTCCCTTGAAAGAAATTTTTTTTCATAAGATGCTTATGAGTGCATGGATGCATGATGCAACAATCACACATAAGAGCACAAACATAGGGTTCATAGGTTCAACATCACGAGCATGAGGTTGAAGGTACTACCCATAAGGTATGGTCTAAAAGTTATCAGCTTCCGAACAAGGTTCTAGAGGTTCCAAGAGTATACATCCTTCCTTCGGATATTATCAACTTCCTGATTGACTCGGTAATTAGTAATGTTCTCAATAAAAACTCATTCGAGCATAGTATCGCGTGAAAACTATTTCTGGATCACTCCGTCATAGCTTCCTAACTACACCTAAAAGGCCAAGATGGGTTAGGTATTCTACGGTCCTCAGCTTCAGCAGGCTCCCAGGTCGAAAGCAGTACGTCTTCTCAATTACTCGGTAAACGACACTACAGTCAAAGGGGCCTCCACTGGGTGGGGGATCTCATGCCTCCTTTTTTGGGATTACTCCCTCAAAGTTAACATGACTATACCGCCCGTCCTATCTTAAAATTTTCCCAAGTCCGAGTATAGGACTTATAAGTAATCACCAAGCACCCTGAAAACCAGAAAAATCCAAGTAAACATATATACAACATATAACACATAAACAACAATAGCGTATATATAAATATAAACAAAGAAAAGCTCAACCCACTTAGGGATGGACCAACAAAAGGTCAATCTTTCCCCAGTGAAGTCGCCATTTTTTTCTGTAGCGGTAGAAATGTTAAAGACTAAGTCATTGGATTGACTAGGCTTATACAGATCACAAAAAAAAATCACCATCACGCTTTATTGTTTCCAAAGAATTGGGAAAAGAGCGAATAACCCAAAAGAGGGGGGAAAGATTCTAGGTAAGGGTGTTGGTTATGCAAAGGGAAGGTATTAGCACCATAAAAATCTACGGTACTCCGCAGGAACCTCTTTGTAAAATATGTATATTTTGGCTAAAAAATATTGTAGGTAAAATAGATGGTGGAGGTGAGAAAAGAAGTGTTTTTTTTAATGATTTTTGCACCCGCCGCAGTTGCGAACCTTTAGTGCCTACGTACCACCTTCTGTGCAATAGGGGATCAGGGTACACGTAGTTCATCTTTAAAAATTTAAAACACAAATGTATTGGTTAATTTTATGAGATGAGACATCATCGTCATTGTTCGTGTGGAAAACATACTTACTGCCCACAATCATGAGAAAAGAGAATTTGCATCATCTCAAAGTGGAGGATATGGCTTGGATTTTAAAATCAACAATGCCTCACTCAACACCCAAGTGTAAAATATCTCACTTCACTATATATTATAGAAGTATAGTTGTTTACATCACTACAAGGATTGACAAGAGTTCAATCTTTTGAGAGAAAAAAGTTTTAAAGTAAAAAGCCAAACTGGCAAAATGGTTTGAAATGAGATTGATTGACTTTTAGTCTTCTCACAAAAAATGTCAAGGTATTATTAAGTTGATTGAAGTTTATTTATGAAAATGTTTTGAAAGTGCATGGACCTAAGTCCAAATTTATTATGAAAGTGGTTCAAGTTTAGAAACAGGAAGAGTTTTCAAAAGGAGGAGGAAGAATTTTGAAATTAAAGAAGATGGGAGGAGAAGAAGAGACTATCCTAAAGCATAAGGTAAAAGATAGGGATAAGAACCATATAACCAACAAGAAGCCATACTTGATATTATGATTCAAGATAGAATTCTCATTCCTTGGATTAAAACCAAACAAGCAAAGATAGTAGACCTCTTGAGAGAACCAACCTTTAAATGTATTAAGTCTTCACAAAAATTGGGCTGAGTAACAGCTGTATACGGGTGAATTCCAGATTACAAACAAAGAATGTAATCACAATAAAATGCACACAAAACAAATAAACAACCCAATGTCTTGAGGTAAACCTCAAGAACTCCAGACAAAATATCAATTAAGGTCAAAAGGTCTCCATCATAGGTCAAGGTTCCTAATCCTAAGTCCAAGAAATCCAACACTCCATAATGCGAAGGATAGTAACCAAATAGTCCAAGTATCATTAAATATTTTTATGGTTCATGTTGATTATTAGGTTTCTTAAAAAAAGAAAAACTCAAGTGAGCAAAATAAAAATGACAAGAATAGTAAATGCTCAAGTGAGCAAAAATAAAAATGGCATGAAATGTAATGCTTAAAGTAAATGGTATATAAAGCATAAAAAATAAAATCATAAAGTAGAACAATTTAATAATTAGTGGTTAGTTGGATGACCATCTTGAAAATTGCATTTGGAACTCATTAGAGGATTGGTAGAACCAAAGCCTCCACACAACAAGTTGCATTTGCTTTTTGTCAAGTATATCATCCATTTGGAATTCTCACAAATACCCTTTAATGATCAATGATGTTTAAGTGATCCGCGTTGGCCAAGGTTTTGTAGATCCATTAGAGGATTGGTAGAACCAAAGCCTCCACACAATGAATCTCAAAGTTATTGGATCAAAGCGATCAAATTAACATACTTGGGCTTGCAAACATAGGTTTGGACCACGAATGATCATTTATTCGAATCGGGACAAAATTTAGCGCTATGTTAAGCAATCGTAAGTGGACTTATATAGAAGTCGCACCTATTTTGAGGTCGGTCAATAGCAGTCTATGCACCATTTGTTTTGAGACATGATATAGAGATCATGCTCCAATAACACTTAGTGCAATAAGAAAGGGATGAGATGAAGAGGGGTGGGAAAGAATACAAACCATATTTGAATTAAATTTTAATCAAACTATTATTAAAATCATTCATCCATTTTTATGGAGTTAAACTCAACACCATGGATCCAATGATGTTAACAAAGTTCATGATAAAAAATTCAACCCAAGATCAGCCAGAAAATAATCACAAAATAATATTGCATTTAATATATACATTAAAAAAAGGTTTTAAAAAGGTTTTAAAAAGGAAATAAGAAAGAAAAATATCAAATATGTTCAAACTAATCAATAAAAAATAAGTAGGACCATAGAAAAATCATAAATGGACTCAAATATTTTTATAAAATTTTTTGTAATTTTTTTAAGTCAGAAACTATTTTTAAGCTAATTAAAATTGCTCAATTAAATAGAAAATAGATCAAAAATAGTAAACATCAATATAAAATTTTCAAAAAGTCAGAAATATGTAAAATGATATTTATGAAAAAAATTTAGAATTAAAAAATGTCAGAAAGTATTTTTAAGATAATTAAAACAAAGCAAAAAATGCAAAAAATAAAAAAAATATCAAATGTCAAAATAAAAATGTAAAAACATAGTCATGAGATCAGAAATAATTCAAAGTATTTTTGTGAATTTTTTCATAAGTTTTGGATAAAAAATAAAAGAGTTATGAATTTTTGAATATTAAATCAATTAAAATATAAAATCAGAAAATAAAATAAAACCAAAAAGATATGGGCCATCAGATCATAGTCAAAACGCGTTAGTAAGCTAATCCAATGGACCAGACGCGTTGTGCTTGATATGGACCTTAGTAAGATGCGCATGGGATCAGAAAAAGGGCAACAAATGAAATTAAAACGTTTGGCACACTATCATTGGCTGAGACGAGACATGTCATCGTCTTCAACCTCCAACTACCCTGCAATGGAGATTTTGTGAGATCTTTCAAATAGAAAAATTAGGATCCCAGACGAGTATCATTGGATTCGTCTCTTGAAGACGATCCTAACACCACCATCGCGCAAAATTTATATAAGGTATGGAAAGAGATATGAATAAAAAATCCAGAAAATTGTGAGCACCTTCAATTTGAGATTTCTCTATCAATTCTCAATGGATTTAAAAATTGTAAGAAGCACAAGAATCAGGAGAAGGAGTATAAAAAGTTAGTGCTTTATTTGGATCCAAGTGGTGGAGAATTCTACCTTTTCTAAGTTCAAGAAAGAAGCTCTGAAACTGGACTTCTGTTGCTTGAATTTTAGCTCGTTTTACTTGGGGTAAGTGCCGGAGAGTTTGTATGATGCTTAAGGAAGATGAATGTGCAAATATTTTTGGAAGAAAAGGCTGGAATCTCAGAAATTGATTTCAAAAATTTGAAGTTCGTGTGAGGTTTTGACAAAGTGTTTTTGGCTCTCAAAGCTTGAGGAAATGAATGGGGGATGACCCTCTATTTATAGAGAATCAAATGGAATGTTAAAATATGTGAAATGATGAAGTTTGTATGGAAATCGTGTGAACCTGATGCACGAGCAAAGTGTGATATGATTTGCATCAAAACTCATCCAATCCTTGCGCTTTAAGGCTCTAATCCACTTTGGCAACTTGGTTAAACACGTTTAGATCACAAACACGTGCTAATTTGATGTTTAGAGGCCAAAACATGAATTTCAAATTCTGACTTATGAAGAAACTTCAGTTCCAAGTTACCAAGTTCACTCTAATGGACTTATCAGCTCAAGGGGTCTTAAGGCATGATTCTTGATGCTTTAGAAAGACGAGGTTGCAAGCTTTGCAATGGAAAAAGAATGGAATCAAATGGATGCTTGAGCTGAAAGTTACATTGAGTCAAAATTGGGTAAAAAAGGTTGACTTTCCATACTTAGAAATATTTCAATTTTTTCTTAAAAAGTGACCTATAATGTTTTGCATCCAAACATAGCCTTCCACTTGGAATTTGCTCTTGACCAAAAACGATGGCATGAAATAGACCTCTTGAATGACATTCTGAAACTTGAACCATTCAAAATCTCCAAATATTGAGAGAGTTTTGAATTGTTAAAGTTGGCAAAAAATCATGAAATAACCTATAATCCTTTGCATCCTTAAGGCATCTTTCATCCATTTTCTCACTTTGCACATAAAAGAAGGCATAAATTTCACATCCTCAAGATCATTATGGAAAAAGAGTTGGCTTAAGGTGATAAGAGTTGACCAAGTTATGATCATTTGAAGTCACACATGGGAAAATGGGGGTTCATCTGGAGGACTTGTACTCTTTCTTCATCATCAAGTTTCTTCCACATGAAAACTCCTTGAAACTTTTGAAGTGATTTGTTAATAACCATTTTAAGATAAAGATGTCTTTGGAATCACTCAAAAATACCAAAAGATGAGCAAGATATACTTCTTTGAAGTTCAAAACCCTAGCTCATTGATCAAGAAAATGCTTTGAGGAACTTTGACAATTTTGAACAACCTTCTTCTACCAACACTTTTGCTTTGTAAATATAAGTTGTTGAGGATGATAATGAGAACTCATAGCCACCAAAACCACTTTCATATCTTTAGAATTAAGAGAAATGTGCACTTGTGACCAAGGGGAACAAAGTCTTGTCCAAACATGACTACTTTTAATCAACCCCTTGTGCTTTTGAATCAATCTTGAAAACTTTTAAATGTGGTGAACCAAGATAAAACTTGCCATTCCATTTCTTCCAAAACAACTTCAATGGTGAGGTTTTGACTTCTCAAGCTTTATTGACTAGGGCATGGAAATAAACTCATGAACCTATGAAGCAACTTGCTAAGCCTCATTGCCTTTACCTACATTATTAACAAGTAAGACAAACAAACATTGAATTTTATTAATTAAAAATAAAATCAAGACAAAATATTCATGATCACGAAAGAAAATAATTCAAGTTGATTGGTGATTCCTCAATGAGCAAAGCTAAAGATAGGGAGGAGAACCAAAATCCCTAATGTGATCTTGTTGTGATTGGATCAACATGGTATAATGAAGGGATCTTAGGGACAAAAATTGGGGTACAACAGATATTAAAGATGCTATTGACATGAGGATAAATGTCCTGAGTGTATATGGGGACTCAGCCCTGGTGATCAGTCAGATCAAGTGAGAATGGGATACGAAGCACCCGAATCTCATTCCTTATAAAGAGCATGTGTTAATCTTAATCTCGTACTTCGAGGAAATCACTTTTGAGCATATCCCACGAGAAGAGAATCAGTTGACAGACACATTGGCTACAATGTCATCTATGTTCAAGGTCATATGGGATAACGAGGCGCCTAGAATCACCATTTTAAGATTGGACGAACTGACACACTATTATGGAGTTAACAATGACGGAGTAGAAGAAAAACCTTGGTACCATGAAGTGAAAAGATACCTGGAGACTCAAGAATTCTCTGAAGGGGAATCTATCAATGACAAGAAATTCCTACGAAGTTTCTCGACTAAATTCTTCTTGAGCAACAAAATCTTGTACAAGTGTAATCATGATTTGACTCTGCTTCATTGCAAGGACAATAAGGAAGCAGAAAAGATTATGGAAGATATGCACGAAGGTATCTTTGGCACTCATTCCAGTGGACATATTATGGCCAAGAAGATTCTGAGAGCGGTTTACTATTGGTCGACTATGGAAACTGACTGTCACCATCATTCAAGAACCTGTCACAAGTGCCAGATCTATTCTGAAAAAGTACATGTTCCTCTAGTACCTCTGAATCTCTTGACTGCTCCATGGCCATTTGCGATGTGGGGAATTGATATGATTGGAGAGATCAAATCTATTGCTTCTAACGGACATCGCTTCATCCTTCTCGCCATTGATTACTTCACCAGTGGGTTGTAGCAGCCTTATTCGCCTTTGTTACCATGAATGTTGTGGCCCGGTTCATTAGGAATAATCTTATCTGTCGGTATGGCATCCCCGAAAGAATGATCACAGATAATGGTACTAATCTCAATAACACCGTGATCACGAAATGTTGCATGCAGTTCAAGATCAAGCACCACAACTCTTCTCTGTATCGACCGAAGATAAATGGCGCAGTGGAAGCCGCAAATAAGAATATTAATAAGATTATACAAAATATGGTTGTGACCTACAAAGACTAGCACGAGATGTTACCATTTTCTTTTCATGGCTATCGCACTTCGGATAGAACATCAATTAGGGAAACTTCATTCTCTCTGGTTTATGGTATGGAAGTCGTCCTTCCTATCGAAGTTTAGATTGCTTCTCTTAGAATTATGAAAGATGCAGACTTAGACGAAGACGAGTGGATTCAGACTAGGTTGGATCAGTTGAATATTAACGAGAAAAGGCTTGCAGCTGTCTATCACGGTCAAATGTATGAGAAGTGTATGATCAAGGCATTCAACAAGAAAATCAAGCATCGGGTATATCAGGCTGGTAACTTGGTAATAAAATGCATCATCCTACCGCAGGTTGATCCCAGGGGAAAATGGACTCCCACTTACGAAGGACCATTTGTAGTCAAGAAGATATTTTCAGGCGGTGCCATGATACAAACAACCATGGACGGTGAAGATTTCCTGCACCCTGTGAATGCAAACATAGTAAAAAATACTACGTATGAAAGAGTGACCCACTAGGTTGACTGGCCTAGGCAAAACTAAGGGCATCCCGGCGAACCAAAAGGGTTCGGGAAAATATTAGGGGACCCAGTAAAGTGTACACCCAGTAAGTCGAAAACCTAAAAAGGCGGCTTGGGCAAAAAAGGGTATCCTGGTGGACTGAAAACCCGAAAGGGAAGTCCAGGAAAAAGTAAGGGATTAAAGCGTAGGACTATGTCTGGTTGGATCACTTACAATGAGCTTTATTACCAACGTCAAACTCAAATGGTACAGATCTGTTCAGTCAACTTCTTCTGACAGCAAAGGATGAGATGCTTGAAGACATGAGGGGAAATGGCGGAGTTGAAACCCGACGAGATTATTTCCTCATAGCTATATGTTTTATTTTCACTTTGTACTCTTTTAATTTCACAATGATTTCCTCTTACTAGGATTTTTGTCTCTTTGTACAAAACCGCCTATTTATGAGCAAACTATCAATAGAAATACAAATTTCAAAATTCAAACTTTTGGTTTACCTTTTTCTGTTTTGTTTGCAAAAAAACGTCAAATGAATAAATTGAATGAACATATGCATATGAATACGATTACTGTTAACAAGTATATGCATAAAAACAGGAATAAGCATTTTCTCAAGACTCTAGGAGTTGGTATAATGTTCAAGTTGTCCATGTATCCCCACAGAAAAATCCTCACAAGATTATCCCTGCAGAACAACTTCCATGGAATTATCCCCACAGAGTAGTCTTAACAAGCTCATCTTCAACGAAGATATATTTCACCGGCATATCCCCCCAGCGGATAAGGGAATATGATCTTTTCCCCGATAATATCACCAACCTACGGAGTCCCAATCTCCATCAGAGATTATGACATCAGTATAGTTTATGGAAATTCTCTTCCCCAACTGAGTTTATTTCTCCAACACTGTAAAATCCCCTGCAAAATTCCCTTTCTCCAACAAGGCTCATACTCTCCAGCAGAGCTCATGTCTCCAACAAGGGTATTTCCTCAACAGAGTATTCCTCCGTCAAAGTTTAAGGTTTATTTCCCCAACAGGGTTTATTTCCCCAAACATGGTTTATTTCTCCAGTGGAGTTCAGTCGCCCCAGCTTGAGTCTACTTCTCTCACTACTACAGATCACTGGAAAAATTTCTCTCTCTAGTAAGGGGCATCCCAGACCACTAACCCTAGAAAGTTTCTATAGAAGGCCCGGATATCGTTTAATATTATCCTCTCCAGACGAGTCGACATCCATATCAGAAACTCGATCAGATAACACTTCGAGAGGTTATCCATCTCTTTTATCCCCAGTCAGGGTATATAAGAACAATGAATAACCAATGTTCTTGAAACCTTCTCCCCAAACAGAAATCAAAATTCCCCAGCAGAGTTTCCTTAAACATAAAGCAGGAATCCCTATCAAGATTAAAGATACGCATATTCTTCATCCTCAGAAACAGTCAGGGATTTAGTTTCCCAGTCAAAGATGTTGCGTGAAGTTACTAATACACTTCAACGACATCTCACATTCATACATCATATACAAACATCATAGCATATGCATACAAAATACACACACTCATTTTATTTTTAGAATATCACTACGCAATGCATTTCATACATCATGACATTGCATACAGTTAACTTTTTATTTTTTCAGGTAAAAATCTACAAATAGATTCCTCATAGGCTAAATTTGACAAATATCTACTTAAGAACTTTCCCCAGAAGGTCATGCTTAAAGAGTACCTTTTCTAGTTGAAGTCGGGCGTAGACATCTTCTAGTTTGGATGAAATCAGGCATAGATTTCTTTCTGATGCTCTTTTTGGAAAAAGTCAGACATAGACTCTTTCTGGTACCTTTTGTAGTTGAAGTCCGGTGTAGACATCTTCTAGTTAGGATGAAATCAGGCATAGATTTCTTTTTGGTGCTCTTTTTGGAAAAAATCAGATGTAGATTCTTTCTGGTACCTTTTCTAGTTGAAGTGGGCGTAGAAATCTTCTAGTTCGGATGAAATCAGGTGTAGATTTCTTTCTGATGCACTTTTTGGAAAATTCAGGCGTAGACTCTTTCTGGTACCTCTTCTAGTTGAAGTCGAGCGTAGACATCTTCTAGTTCGGATGAAATCAGGCGTAGATTTATTTCTGATGCTCTTTTTGGAAAAGTAAGGCGTAGACTCTTTTTGGTACCTCTCCTAGTTGAAGTCGGGCATAAACATCTTTTGGTTATGATAAAATCGAGCGTAGATTTATTCTGATTATTCTTTTGGACAAAGTCTGGCGTAGACTCATTCCAAATACATCTTCTAAGACAAAGTCGGGTGTAGATTTAGTCAAATTTTATTATCAACAGTTATCCTGGATGGAATCTATAAGCCCATCTCTGACGACTCTCTGTCACCTCTCTAAATGGCATCTTTAAGCCCATTCCTGGTATAATCAACCAACAGTGTTACTTGGTGCATATGCGAGTACAAATTTATGGGCACTTAAGTGTTCAATCATATTCTACCTTAAATTCACGAATGGCAGACATGCCAATCTAGCTCTTCAGTTTTAAGAAGATTGAATCGGGGAAGCTGTTGTGCCCCAAAATTTTCCTTCCCATTTTCTTCAAGAGATTCTTCTAGGGTTCTCAAATGCTCAAGGATGCTCAAGAGTTGATCAGATAAATTCTCCTCTTAAGCAATGGGTCCATAACTAGGGATTTGTGTTTCTCAAGGAAGATTGGATTTTAAAGGTCTCACATGGTTTTCATGGCTCTTCATATGTCCCTAAGAATGCTCACGTCAAGTTTCAAGCCTTGCATCACAAGATTGTTTAGTCAATAGCTCAGGTGATTGAAAATCAATTGTATTGTGTAAAAAGTCAATTATGGTCAACATGCAATCAAACTTTAAGGTTTTTGATCAACATCAACATTTTTAAGTGATATTCATCATTTGATAAATGTTTGATCATGATTCCTCAATAAAATTCATCAAATCATCAAAAGTTAAAAGTTGCCAAATTAGGGTTTCCTTAGGAGAAGTTAACTGAACTTTGACCAAGCATAACTTTCACATGCTTCATAAACTTTTCCCCAACCAAAGCCTATTTTGAAGGAAATCCATATCTCTACAACTTTGTATTTTTATGCTCAAGTCCAAAAAGTGCTTCATTTGAGAGATATGGGCCAATACATTATAGGTAATTTCAAAAGTCAACAAAAAGACACTTTTTGTCAAGGCAACTTACATTAAGATAAAGTCACCAAATGCAAAAATGACCAAAAGATAAATTGTAGAGGACATATTGAGTCTTCTAAAAAGTCAAAGATCACCTTCAATAGATGAAAATTGAGTGAGTTATGACCAGTGCAAGTTGGAGAATTTTGAGAAAATGCATGAAGTGCAAAAAGAGAAAAATTGAAATTTTGAACTAGTGGTCCTGACTTTTGTTGTTCAAAAATGTTCACAATGTGTTAAAGGACCTCTAAATCCATTCACATATTTTTTTTATGATTTTCATTTATTTTATTTGAATTTTATTCATTTAAATGCAAATTAAATATATAAAAAATGAGGTAAGGGTACAAAGCGCATGGGCTTTTGATTTCAGTCACTTGGAGGCCCAAAAACATAAGATGAATATGTATAAACCGTATGAGAACATATATAGCAAGAATATCTCAAAATGGATGCTTGGAAACATGTTTTATTTTTGTCTAATCTTGGCCATGATTGCATTATTTTATGCCATATTTGTTGATCCTCTCCTTCCTCTATATAAGCATGGTAAGCATCAGATGCAAGGACACGAAAAGAGTGCCTGAAAATCCTTGAAAGAATTCACAAAAATCCAAAGAAAAGTGAAAGATCTATACTACCATTTCTAATCACTCTCGATCCAAACTAAGGCCAACAATCACTTCCCGAGGATTAAAGGAAGTGATTCAAGTTCATAGCTGAGTTCCTCATACGCCAGAACACAATATCTCAATTACACCGGTTGTCCAAATTGGTAGACTTCTAAAACATTGATTTCATGCGTTTTCAATCATTGCTAACATGTTAAATCTGTTCATGTGCACCATTAGAATATGTTTGAAGTTTTACATGTGAGTTTTAATGCAGAAACAACATCGTGCCATTATTAGGGCACGAAGCTTTTGAAGCTTTGGATCTTGCAATATAGGAATTGTTAGGCCAAACTAACCATTCCATGAGAATCGCAGGACCTTAATTAGGAAATTAGGATCGTTTTCCTTTTTGTTTCATTTGATTTTCGCAGGTTTGGATTTCTATATCATCGGAGATGATGATCGGAACCGCCGTCCAGGGTGGTCTGAACGGTGAGAGTAATCGCGTGGAAAAACAAGACAACATAATTGGTCCATACGAAAGGAGAGAGACCCACTCATGCACGCGTGTTTTATTTGTCTGGCTCTTAGCATCTATTTTACATTATGTTTTTTTGATTGATACAAACTAACAGATGTAAAGACCACCCCAGGTGTAGCGCACTTGCCCTTAAGACTTTGCTATGCCTGTACACGAGTTCGATCCAGGCGTGAAACAATTATTTTTTCATGTTTTATGATTCTTACAGATGCAAAGCAAGCAGGCCTAGAACGCTCACCATGCGCCTCACCTCATCACCATCAGATCATCACAAGATCAGACCTAGCGTCTTAGATTTCGCATACACACCGTGAGTCCCTTGGAGCCAGCCACAAGTTCATTGGCTCATGGTTTGGGCCTAGCGATTCATGCTTCTCATACCCCCCAATTTTACTTCTTCAGGCCCATCTCTCCATTTATTTTTAATTATTTTATTCTAATTTCTTTTTTTTACATAATTAACTTTTTTTCTCTAATTAATAAAAATTAAATCAACTTAACTTCTTTTTAATTAAAACCAAATTAACTTAACCTTATTTTTAAATTAAATTAACTTTTTTTAATAATAATTGAGTTAATTAACTTAGTTTCTTTAGGATTTTTATTATTAAACTTTTTTCAATTAAATATAATTTAGGGTTTTATTTTAGGTTTTAATTATCTCCTTTTTCTCAAGTAAAATTAATTAATCATAAGTATAAATCATCACTAAATTTTCCATTAAACAGTTTATTCGTCTCTTTCTACAATCTTCGCGCTCTTCTTAATTTCACATTAGTTTCCGCAATTGTGTATCTGCTAAATGGTGTAATAGTTAATTAGGTTTTTGTTCTATTTGCTTTCCCCAAATTTTGTGGTTTGTACCCCCTTCCCTGAAGCATTGTAATAACGTAAGATCTTTCTTCTCTGTTTTTACTACTTTTACTTATTACCGTTTAGTAATTAGGCTTGTATGGTAAGATCTAAAACGAAACACTAGATAACCCTAATATAAAGATAAATAAACTGAACTGAATCACTATTCACACATGCACTTCTAGGATGACTCCACTTGTTATCTTTGGATAAACAGTCATTTCCCTCGAACTTGGGACGCTTTAGCAAAGAACCTCAGTTAAAAGATCGTAGTCCCTCGATGACCCTTCGATTCTTCCTCGGTAAACGATCTTAGTCCCTTACGATAAATTTCTAAAGCGCCCTATAAGTTGTCTTTATTACTGTATGATGATCCGCGCCTGTCCCTTACACATCCAACGATAGGGATTTCTACTAACTAATGGTAGGATAGCACTATCTAAAGGAGGAGGAAAAGAACAAAATACTTTTGAGTAGGTAGAGAGTTGTTAATAGCTTGCTCACAACAAAATTTCAAAACAAATATCTTTTCACAATCACATTTTTCTCTGAAGTTATTTTCAAAATAAACATTTTGTACGCATTCTCAACGATACAAGAATCATTACAAAATTTCCGCACTTAGGCATTTTTTTTCAAAATATTTTCAAAACACACAAACACAAAGCATTTTTCAAAAGTGAGCTAGCGATTAAGAGCCCGTAGATAACTACGGATGAAAAGGATGCTAACACCTTCCCTTTTCATAACCTACCCCCCGAACTCAGAAAATTCTTGAAGGTCTTTCCTGTTCTTTTCACCCTTTCCTTTTTGGATAAAAGAAAAGTCGGTGGCGAATCTTGTTATCCATATCATTTGCAATAAAACGCAAAACTAAAAGTCAGTTCTCCCACTGTATTACAACACCATTTATTACCTAAGTAAGAAATTCATATATTGTGAGTCTCATTACTCCATGCTTGAGAAAAATTATTGTGTTTTGGATTGGGCTGCTAAGAATCTTCTCCAATACATGATTAATCATACTAATTGGTTGATATCTAAAATGGAACCAATCAAGTACATCTTTGAGAAATCTAGTTTAACCGGAAGAGTTTCTCATTGGAGATGCTACTATCAGAATATGAAATCGAGAATCGCACTCAGAAGGCTATCAAAGGAAGTGTTATAGAAGACCATTTGGCACACCAACCTATTGATAATTACCAATCTGTCGGATATGATTTCCCAAATGAAGATGTTATGTACTTGAAGGTCAAGGGTTGTGACAAACCTGAGTTCGGAGAAGGGCCTAATCCTGAAACTCGTTGAGGTTTAATTTTTGATGGAGATATTAACGCTTATGGAAATGGAGTTGGGGTAGTTATCATTAAACCCTATGTAATACGGTGAGAGAACTGACTTTTAGGTTTTGCGTTTTATCGTAAATGTTATAGATAGCAAGAGTCGCCACTGAATTTTCTTTTATCCAAAAAAGTAAAGGGTGTGTAATACGATGGGAGAACAGACTTGGGTGTTTTGCGTTTTATCGCAATTGTTGTGGATAGCAAGACTCGCCACTGACTTTTCTTTTATCCAATAAAGGAAAGGGTGAAAAGAATAGGAAATAGCTTTTGAGAATTTTTCTTGAGTTCGGGGGGTAGGTTATGAAAAGGGAAGGTGTTATAACCCTTTTCATCTGTAGTTATCTACGGGCTCTTACTTTCTAGCTCACTTTGAAAATGCTTTTTTTGAAATGTGTTTGTGATTGGTTTTGAAAGTATTTTTGAAAAGTGCCTTCATTTAGGCGAACTTTGTAATGATTCTCATCTCTATAAGAATGTATACAAAGTGTTAACTTTTGAAAATATTTCATTTTGAAAGTGTTGGTGTGTTTTGAAAGATGTTGTTTTTTGAGAATGTTATGAGCAAGCAACTATGAGCATTCTACCATGAATTGATAATAAGCCATATCATTGGATGTGAAGGGACGGGCGCGGGTCATTGTATAGTCATAGAAGGCAACCTATGAGACGCTTTAGTAATTGTCGTGAGGGACTAAGATTGTTTTACCGAAGGAAACATCGAAGGGTCATCGAGGGACTGCGGTCTTTTTCTTATCGAGGGTCTTTGCTAAAGCATCCCACATTCGAGGAACATGACTATTTTTCCGAGGCAACAAGCGAGATTATCCTAGAGGTGCACGTGTGAAAAGTGTGTTTGATTGCATGCATTTTTGTCTTGAAATTAGGGTTTTCTAAGATTGATTTTATCTTTCCATACACACCGTAATTACTAAAAATTATGTTAAAGAGATAAATTGCGGAAATTAAAATCCTACGCTATTACATCACTTGGGAGATGGGGGTACAATTTACAAATGGGGATGAAGTACAAGCCTAATTAAATTATTACAACCATATTGAATAAATGAATAGAAATAAATAAATAAAAAATATAAAAAGGAAAATAGTGTACAAAGAAAGAAAAACAAACTTTATGTAATGACACATATCTTTATGTATCGATACATGCCGCTGCTTGTTTCTAAAAAAACAAAATCAACTCAGTATGAGTTGATACATAATGGTATGTGTCGACTCATTTCTTGTTTGTGTCCACACATTCGTGTTTTTTATCAACTCATACACCTTTTGTCTCTCGGTATTATGCCTGGATAACAGTATGCATCGATGTATAAGGCCTTGTATCGACTTGTTGTACCCCAAATTTTGACCTAAGATATCATCTCCCATCTGCATCATTACATTACAAGTGCTTTGATCTATTGATTTTAAAAAAATTCATAACTTTTTTCAGGCCGAGAGCTATTTATTTTGAACACTAAATTATTTAATCGATTCATGCTAAAACAATGTTTATTAATTATTTATTATCTTGAATTTAAATAATTGGAATTTGTTTTCAATTATTATATAATTTAAAGATGTATAGATAATAAAATAAATATTAGAAAAGAGGCGTATTAATCGTGCAGACAGTATTTATTTATTATGCACTATCTTGAATTTAAATAACTGGAATTTATTCTCAGTTATTACATAATTTAAAGATTTATGAATAATATAATAAATATTCGAAAAAGTTCATTAATTGGTCAATAATGATTATTTAATTATTTATCATTCTAAGTTAAAATAATTGAAATTCTATTTTTAATTATTATAATTTGGAAAGTTATGAATAATGAATTAAATAATTGAAACTATTAATTGATCAATGATATTATTTATTTATTTGTTTATTATTCTGAATTTAGGTAATTGAGATTTATTTTCAATTATTATACAATTTAAAGAATTGTAAACAATAAAGTAAATAATTAGAGAGAAAGAGGAAATTAATTGGCAAATATTGGAATTTTATTCATTTTTTTTCTAATTGTACAATTATTGTGTAAATATTGTATTTATTACAACAAATTTACAATAATAATTTTACAAAGTTAAAATGAAATAAAAATTAATCTAATGTTTCCTAATTCTAAATCTTCTAATCCAATGCCTTTTTGTCTGCTCACTTGATGTTACCTGCAAAATTAAAAGAAATTAGAATTGAACAAATAATTAAAAGCAAAAAAAATTATTTAATGTTCATCATTAAAAGTAACGGCTGGAATCAGTTTTCCCTTTTTTGCAAATCACGGGATTTCTCCCGGTTCACAAAAAAGGGAGGAATTTTTTATTTCATAAATGAATGCACAATTGTGAAACATGCACAAAATTCATTTCATTTTTAAACTGCATAGTTAAAAAGAATCCATTGCATTTTTCAAAGTCCCATGCATATTTCAAATATACATAGCATATGCAAGCAAACAAAATTCCAACGTAAACCCACAGTGCCATGCACATAGTAGAAGCCAAAACATAGGCTCTACTGTTGCATTGGAAGTCAAAGAAAGATGCAGTCCAAAACCATTATGCAAGTAATAATATTTCCTTTTTTCATCATATTCCAGCTCTGTTACAATTTCAGAAAATAAAACAGTACATCATTTAAATGTCAAATGGTACTTATGAGAGAGAAGAGGGATAGAAGTGTGGTTTTGCAGGTTTTGGTTTAGGCAGGAAGAGATACAAGACAAACTGCAGTAACACAGCCAGTAGGAAGTAAAAACATGAAATAGGAATAGAGACAAACCATATGGAGCAGTAAGGGTGCAGAAGTAAAGAAATATTAAAATATACCAAGCCCTCAACGTAAACCTGAAGGAAGAGAAAACTGTTATAACATGACAAAAAATCACAAAAACACATCAGAAGAAATCTATCTCCAAGCTATCAAAGAAAGAAAAAAGCAAGAAACCATTTTTTTCCTCAAGCCCTTCTAAACTGTTACTGCATAAACCAGAACCAAGACCATAACATGGCAAAAACCATAATAACCTGTTTCAGCCATTAGAAATCCTTACCAACCTGATTGAGCCATAAAACCAATATCACCATATATGGCCAAAACCATTTCCTAAGTCATTTTAACCTGCTACTGCATTATCAAACCTGCCTATCACCATTTCAAAATAATATATCAAAAAAACCATAAAGATATGGCCTAAACCATTCAACTGCACAACCAATATACCGTCAACCTGTCATAAACCATAAGCCTGCATATTACCAAAACCTTATGGCCTAACAACGAAAACCCATGCCCCTGTTTCCATCAACCATACACAACCAACATACCATTAACCTGCAATAAACCTACTGCATTACCATCATCAAAACCACATATCAGAACCAACATGGCCTAAAACCTTTCCTACTGTATCAAAACATTTCAAAACCCAGCATGAACATCATAACCACAATGCAACTCACATGGAATTGTCCAAACTAGAAAAGCCTCAGAACTTGTCATCATAGGCTATCATAAGGCAACAGTAACAAAGCATACAGAAGTGAGAACGAAGGAGAAGCTAGTCAAAAAAAAGATTTTTTTCAACAATAGCAAGCAAGCATTCGAAGCACATAACGAGGCATACAGTACCAAGGCCAAAGAAGAAGAGAAGGATCAAAGCCAAGGTAACAGGCAAGAAGAGAAAATACAAAGTACCGGCCACTGAAGCAAGCCCGCGACACGCCTCTTTTCCTCGCCTCCTAGCTCGTTCAACCGTCCTCCTCCGTCTCCGCCTCTAGGTAACAATTTCCTTTCCCCTTTTCACTTCCATAAAACCTCCAACATCAATAATAAGAATCAGAATCAACATAATCAAAATCAATGCATGCAAATATAACAAAACCTAACGAATAACACGTTTTACCGTAAAATCCGTCGCCCCATTTACGTTTGGCTAGAGGGAAGAAGACAGTGGGAGCTGGTGGCCATGGCAAAGAGTTTAGAAGCGAACTCAGGGACTCAGAAGCAAAGGCATGGAAAGATGGAGCGAAGATGAAGAAGATGATACACAAGGAGCGCCGTTTCTGACCAAGCAACCCTTAACCCTAATGTGATTTCCCTAATTTCGTTTAACCACATAAAAGAAACAAGTTTTGAAATGGGCCTTACCCCATGTTGCTGCCTTTAGCCCAACGTTTTGCTTCGTCCACCCCCCTATCCTGCTTCTGATACTTAAGCTTGGGCTTCCTAAAACCCCCCTTTTGGCCCATTTTATTATTTCCTTTAGTTTGATAAATTAGCTTAATTCACTTTTATTTCTAATTAGTAATAATAAACAACCTTTTATATAGTTAATTAAATATATTTATTCTTAATAGTATTAATTACTAATAAACAATTTTGTTATATTAATTAAGGCTTTTTATAAAATTAGTTAAAATGCTCAATTTAGTGTAGGCCATTAAGTCATTTTGTAATAATACCTTTTATTAAAAAAAGAAAAACATATTAAATGTAGAACATATGGAAATAAAAAAATATTTTAATTCACTCGTTTTAATTAATATTAATACAAAATATATAAAATATAGAGACTTAAAAAACTAAAAAAAATATTTTGACTCCTTTAATTAATTCTCATTTTGTTTTTATCCATATTAAAAAATGCGTAAAAATTGAAAACTATTAAAAATACTTTCTTCTCATTTATATTAATCAAAAATCCAAAATGCACATTATATCATTTAGTCCATCATTTAATTATTGTTATTTAATCATTATCCGCATAATTTTTCTGTTTATTTATTTCATATTTATTTGATTATTCTGTTTACGTTTAAATCCAAGGGAAAAACGATAAGTTTGTTGACTTCATGTCCTCAAGTCTAATCGCGCGAATATTTGCATTTTCATTAAAACTTAGGATAATTTTCCTTCAAGTATTCAATCTTTTCAAAATTTATGCCCTTTAAGCAAAAACTTCGACGTTAGGCCGTCGTATCTTCAAAAACCCGTCCGTACCCCTTTTCGGTCAAAACAATTCATTTTTCAATCAAGCGATCAATTTTTAAATAAACAGATATTTCAAAAGGTTCCTATAGAGTACTATAGATACATTGGGTGCTAATACCTTCCCA
The DNA here is from genome assembly GCA_948472305.1 of Vicia faba. Taxonomy (NCBI): domain Eukaryota; kingdom Viridiplantae; phylum Streptophyta; class Magnoliopsida; order Fabales; family Fabaceae; genus Vicia; species Vicia faba. Next base: position 913,631,725 of record OX451737.1, read on the forward strand.
TTGTATAACCAACCCCCGAACCATAAGATCTCTTTTCAAAAACGCTTTGTATTTTCATTACTATTTACATTGTATGTTTAGGGTTTTATTTCGCTCTTTTCCCTTTTCCTTTGGAAACAATAAAGCGCGGTGGCGACTCTTGCTTTTGTGAGACGAATTAATCAATAATTCGATCTCCGATTTACCCCGCTACATTTTTTATCGCTACAGAATTGGCGACTCTGCTGGGGAAAGATTGACCTCTTGCTGGTCCATCCCTAAGTGGGTTAAACCTAATTTGTCTTATCTGTTTATTATTATTTGATTTGTTTGATTATGTGTTTAAATTGGGGTGTTTGGGTTTTTTTGCAAAGGACGAATCCTATACCCGGATTAAGTAACACTTAAGGAATAGGACGGGCGGTACAGTCATGTTAACTTTGAGGGAGTAATCCCGAAGAAGGAGGCATGAGATCCCCCACTCAATGGAAGGCCCTCTTGAACTTAATATTTGTTTACCGAGTAATCGGGAAGACATTATTATTTTCGACCTAGGAGCCCGAGAAGTTGAGGACTGTAGAACCCTAACCCATCTTGGCCTTTTAGGTGTAGCACGGAGACTATAACAGAGTAATTCGGAAGTAGTTGTTACGCGATGCTACGCTCGGACGAGTTTCTCTTGAGAATATTGCTAATTATTGAGTAATCAAGACGTTGGTAATATCCGAAGGAGGAATGTAGACTCTGGGGACTCTTATAACCTTGTCTTACAGGTGTGATTGAACCATTAGTACATACCTTTGGGTGGGCTTTACCCTTGACTTCATGCTGAACGTTGAACCTTTGAACCCCATGTTTGTGGACTTGTGTGTAACTGGTGCATTATCATTCATTCATGCATTCATCAACATTTTGTAAAAAAAAACTTGTTTTTCAAGGAACTTAGGAATGATTTTGCAGATATCTCAGGTACTATGAAGTTTGGAAGAAGAAACACTCGAAGTTGATTCTGAGTGATCTTTAGTTCTTAGTTTTATTTTACTGATGTCATTTCGTAAAACTCTGTAAAAGGGCTTCATGTTCCGAAGTTGTAATTTACTGCTTGTATTATGGGCTTCATGTTCCAAAATTGTAACTTACTGCTTTTATTTGGGCTTCATGTTCCAAAGTTGTAATTTACTGCTTTTATTACGGGCTTCATGTTCCAAAGTTGTAGTTTACTGCTTTTATTATTGGGTTGTTATCCCAAAGTTGTAATTTATTGTTTTGTTGTTCCAAAGTTGTAAGTTTTAATTTACCGCTTTTGATTAATGGATGAGTTTTTGTTATTCCAAATTCCTTTACCATTGATGCGTGCAAAATTATTGAAGTTCCTTGAAAAACTATTAAAATGAATCCTCATTTGCATCACACATCATGCATCATCCAACATTCCATTTCACATGTTTTCTAAAACTGGATTTTTGTAATGCATGGAGTGGTTTGCCAGAACTAGATTGCTGTTGATGTTCCTTTTGTGATGCACATTTCGGAGTGATGTTTTGTTTTATTTTTGAGAAAAATTTCGCTCTGCCCAAGGCGAAAAGTATTTGTGTCGGGCTATGTTGAAAATAAATCCTTTTGCTCTGCCCAAGGCAAAAGAGAAATGTCTGGGCTCTTTGTTTCAAGTATTTCCCTTCAATAAATAAAAATGTTATTTTGTCCACTACTGTTTTATTTTTCACATTTTTTCTGGGAAATAGCAATGAAAATTAATTGGTAGTAATAGGAAATATAATAACCTTTTTGTTTTATTTGCACAAATCGATTTCTAAAATAAAGCATAATCATATGTGCAGATTAATCCATGACTTAACCATCGAAAACAATGATCATATGCCCTCTCCAAACTTTTAATTCCCTGTGTTCAGAGCCGAAGAAGAGGATGATGAAGAGATTCCTGTTGAAATTTCCCGTTTGCTTGAGCATGATGAGAAGATCATTCAACCGTTTGAAGAACCTGTAGAGTTAGTCAATTTGGGTGATGAAGAGGATAGAAAGGAAGTCAAAGTCGGAGCATTGCTTATCCCGGAGGTTAAAGAGAAGATATGGGAGCTTCTCAAAGAGTATGTTGATGTGTTTGCTTGGTCCTACCAAGATATGCCAGGGTTGGACAATGATATTGTGGAGCATCATTTACCGTTGAGACCTGAATGTCCGCCGATCAAGCAGAAGTTGAGAAGGACTCGTCCCGACATGGCTGACAAGATCAAAGAGGAGGTTCAGAAACAGATCAACGCAGGTTTCCTTGTTACGTCGGTCTATCCTCAGTGGTTAGCCAACATAGTGCCTGTTGCAAAGAAAGATGGCAAAGTTCGGATGTGTGTAGACTACAGAGATCTGAATAGATCTAGTCCGAAGGATGACTTCCCATTACCTCATATTGACGTATTGGTCGACAGTACTGCCAAGTTCAAAGTCTTTTCTTTCATGGATGGTTTCTCTGGTTACAATCAAATCAAGATGGCGCCGGAAGATATGGAGAAGACCGCTTTCATTACACCTTGGGGAACTTTCTGTTATCGGGTTATGCCGTTTGGTTTGAGGAATGCTGGCGCAACATACCAAAGGGCAATGACTGCTTTGTTCCATGACATGATGCATAAGGAGATCGAAGTGTATGTGGACGACATGATTGCCAAATCACAGACTGAGGAAGATCATTTGGAACATTTATTGAAGTTATTCCAGCGTTTGAGAAAGTACAAACTCCGTCTGAATCCCAACAAGTGCACTTTTGGCGTTCGTTCTGGAAGACTTCTGGGTTTCATTGTCAGCCAGAAAGGTATTGAAGTAGATCCTGATAAAGTCAAAGCTATTCGGGAAATGCCCGCACCCAAGACGGAAAAACAAGTAAGAGGATTCCTTGGGAGACTGAATTATATTTCTAGGTTTATATCTCATATGACTGCTACCTGTGGGCCGATTTTCAAGCTTCTCCGAAAGAACCAAGGATGTGTGTGGACAGAAGATTGTCAGAGAGCTTTTGATAGCATCAAAGAATATTTGCTTGAACCTCCCATTTTGATTCCACCGGTGGAAGGAAGACCTTTGATTATGTACCTGACTATATTGGAAGATTCCATGGGATGTGTGCTTGGTCAACAAGATGAGACTAGAAGAAAGGAACATGCCGTATATTATCTGAGTAAGAAATTCACAGACTGTGAGTCTCGATACTCATTGCTTGAGAAAACCTGTTGTGCTTTAGCTTGGGCTGCTCGCCGTCTTCGCCAGTATATGATTAATCACACTACTTGGTTGATCTCCAAAATGGACCCGATCAAGTATATATTTGAGAAGCCCGCCTTATCTGGAAGAATAGCCCGTTGGCAGATGTTGTTATCTGAATATGACATTGAATATCACACTCAGAAAGCGATCAAAGGAAGTATTTTAGCCGATCATTTGGCTCACCAACCAATTGACGATTATCAATCCATCAAGTTTGATTTCCCAGATGAAGATGTTATGTACTTGAAAGCTAAAGACTGTGAAGAGCCGTTACCTGAAGAAGGACCTGATCCTGAATCCCGTTGGGGTTTAATTTTTGACGGAGCTGTGAATTCTTATGGAAATGGAATTGGGGAAATCATCGTCACTCCCCAAGGCACTCATATCCCATTCACGGCGAGACTGAAGTTTGACTGCACGAACAACATGGCGGAATATGAGGCATGTATTATGGGTCTTGAAGAAGCAGTGGATCTAAGGATTAAGATTATTGATATTTACGGAGATTCAGCATTGGTGATTAATCAAATCAAAGGAGAATGGGAGACTCGTCATCCTGGTTTGATCCCTTACAGAGACTATGCTAGAAGATTGTTAACTTTCTTCAACAAAGTGGAATTACATCATATCCCTAGAGATGAGAACCAAATGGCTGATGCCTTAGCTACTTTGTCTTCAATGTTTCAATTGAATGATTGGAACGACGTGCCTACAATCCGAGTTATGCGTCTCGATAGACCTGCTCATGTGTTCTCAGTAGAAGAGGTTACCGACGACAAACCGTGGTTCTATGACATTAAACGTGTTCTTCAAACTCAAGAGTACCCGCCTGGGGCATCCAATAAAGATAGGAAGACATTGAGAAGATTAGCAAGCAGTTTCTTTCTCAATGAAGAAGTTTTGTATAAGAGGAATTATGATATGGTCTTGCTCAGATGTGTAGACAGACGTGAAGCAGACATGCTGATGCAAGAAGTACACGAAGGATCTTTTGGCACTCATGCCAATGGACATGCAATGGCTAGAAAGATGTTGAGAGCTGGTTACTATTGGATGACCATGGAATCTGACTGCTGCAAGTATGTGAAGAAATGTCATAAATGCCAGATTTATGCGGACAAGATGCACGTGCCGCCGACCCTCCTCAATGTTATCTCTTCGCCTTGGCCTTTCTCTATGTGGGGAATTGATATGATTGGAATGATTGAACCCAAAGCTTCAAATGGTCATCGTTTCATCTTGGTAGCGATCGATTATTTTACTAAGTGGGTGGAAGCAGCATCTTATGCTAATGTAACTAGACAGGTGGTAGTCAGATTTATCAAGAATCAAATCATTTGTCGATACGGTATCCCGAGCAAGATCATCACTGATAATGGTTCGAATTTGAATAACAAGATGATGAAGGAGCTTTGTGAAGAGTTCAAGATTGAACATCATAATTCTTCTCCTTACAGACCGAAGATGAATGGGGCTGTTGAAGCTGCTAACAAGAATATCAAGAAGATTGTCCAGAAGATGGTGGTAACTTATAAAGATTGGCATGAAATGCTTCCGTTTGCTTTACACGGGTACCGTACTTTAGTTCGAACTTCAACGGGCGCGACCCCTTTTTCCCTAGTTTAGGGTATGGAAGCAGCACTCCCCGTGGAGGTTGAGATTCCGTCTCTGAGAGTGTTGATGGAAGCTAAACTTTCTGAGGCTGAATGGTGTCAAAGTAGATATGATCAGTTGAATTTAATCGAAGAAAAGAGATTGACAGCGTTGTGTCACGGTCAATTGTATCAGCAGAGAATGAAGAAGGCTTTTGATAAGAAGGTTCGACCACGCGAGTTCAGAGAAGGTGACCTTGTGCTCAGGAAAATTTTATCTTTCCAACCTGATTCTAGGGGCAAGTGGGCTCCGAATTATGAAGGACTGTATGTTGTTAAGAAAGTTTTCTCTGGAGGTGCCTTGATTCTCACCAATATGGACGGTGAAGAACTCCCGCGTCCCTTGAACACCGATGCAGTCAAGAAGTATTTCGCTTAGGCAAATTTTTGGTCATCCCGGCCGTGGCATCTGAGTACATTTTGGAATTCAAAGTAATTAGGGAGAATAGTGATCATTATTTTTGTGTAACCTTTTATTTCATGTACTATTTCCCAAACTTTTGTAAACTGTTGGAGGCGCATTGTTAGCGAACCACCAGCTTATTAATGAAATTTGAGCATTACCTTTTGTGGGCAAAATTTTAATTTTTACGGAAATATTTGAAACAAAGTATTTAAAATATTCTTATTTTCTAAAATGTGTCGTGAATAACGAAAGGAATATTAACAGTCGTTCCGAAGATGGTCAAGCCTTGAAATGCAAAACAGTACAGTAATTTATACTTGCATGATGAACCTGTTTTCTTTCAAAATCGTCATGAAGTGTTGGCTGTGTGCGCGCTTGGTTATAGTGGTGCTAAGTTGGTGACTCCCTGGGTGTTCCAGTTAAGCGTTGTTTTGGCTACCTTTATTTGGGAGATTTTGAAGTGCGGTACACTTCGTCTCGTGCCCGTGGTTTATTGGTATTGTAAGTTTGGATTTGGATGCTTTTCTCCTCAGGAAACTTGAGCCTTGTAGCGTTACGCTCCGACGTTGCTTTGTGTTTCCAGTTCCGGTTATCTTCCGTCTTTTCAAGATTGGCCGAGTATCTATTTTGCTGTGACATCTTATTATCTCCAAGATATTCCATTTGTCTATTTTTGTTAGCATAACATTCATTTACTCATTTACACTCATATCAGCATGCATATCCACATTTTCCGTTGATTTTGGGTCGTACTTTGTTTATTCGAACAACGTACATTTTTCTTTCCAAGTAGAAGGTTAGCTTAGGCAGAAAATGTGCTTCCTTTCTAAATTCCCCAACTGAGCTAATCCTCGTGGATGATTTTTGATTCAGCTTACCTTGTCCATTTCTGGATAGGATGAATCCCCAATCGAATTACTTTCTCATTGAGTAGAGTCTCGTTTGACTGTTTTCCCTCTGGTTATTCCTGGAAAGTTGTCTCCTCTTGCATAGGCTATCTCATTGATTTTCCCCAATGAAGTTGCGACCTAGACAGATGGTGCATTTATTTTGCACATTTGAGTATGTGATCTCCTCGAGAAAGATTGATTCACGTTTCTCTTTGACGAAGATTTATTTCTCTGCCAGTGTCATCGCAAGTTCCTTCTGAGTTATTCTTGGAAAACGACAAGCGACAGCTCTTCACGAGCAACTTGTGCGTTATTGTCTTGTGGAAAACGACAAGCGACAGCTCTTCATGAGCAACTTGTACGTTATTATTTTGTGGAACACGACAAGCGGCAACTCTTCACGAGCAACTTGTGTGTTGTTATAATTTTGGGAAAACGACAAGCGGCAGCTCTTCATGAGCAACTTGTATGTATTATTACATCGGAGAACGACAAGCAGCAGCTCTTCACGAGCTACTAGTGCGTTATCATCTTTGGAAAACGACAAGCGGCAGCTCTTCACGAGCAACTTGTACTTTATTACTTTTCTGGAATACAGCAAGCGGCAGCTTCTTTATTTGAGCAGCTTGTATGTTATTGGTATTTTCTTTGGACAACAGCAAGTGGCAGCCTCTTTATTTGGGCAACTTGAATGTTATTGGTATTTTCTTTGGACAACAGCAAGTGGCAGCCTCTTTATTTGAGCAACTTGTATGTTATTGGTATTTTCTTTGGACGACGACAAGCGGCAGTTTCTTTATTTGAACAACTTGCGTATCTACAATATTATTATACCAGCATTAATGAGTATATCTCCGAAAATCTCGCAGAGAAGTTTGTCAGGAATCATTACCTTCAGAAATCGGTAATCCGTTATCAGCAATTTGATACCCTCTGTCTATCATTGACCTTGAGTTGCGAACTCACTGTTTTGGGTCAATAATCTGTTATGGCCTATGCAAGATGCTCTCTTTGTTAGGGTCAGAGGTCGTATTCCCTCAATTTTGTTCGCTGTCAGGAGTCTGTCATTTAAAGTCGATAGCTCGTTTCCCCAGTTGGTGTATAATCCATGTATATGTGTCTTGTTGGTGTTCGATTCCTCCAACATTGTCCTGTTTCATATAACATCTTCCACTGTGAATTCAATCACTGCATTCATATCAAACATAATGACGACATCTTAGGACAAAATTTGCGTAATTATGTATTTAAGTACCTTCAATCTCGTCGAAACGAAGATTTTTAATCTTCATATCTCCGGATAGAAGAAACTTAAATAGGGGCAGCTGTTGTACCCAAAATTTTGACCTAAGATATCATCTCCCATCTGTATCATTACATTACAAGTGCTTTGATCTATTGATTTTAAAAAAATTCATAACTTTTTTCAGGCCGAGAGCTATTTATTTTGAACACTAAATTATTTAATCGATTCATGCTAAAACAATGTTTATTAATTATTTATTATCTTGAATTTAAATAATTGGAATTTGTTTTCAATTATTATATAATTTAAAGATGTATAGATAATAAAATAAGTATTAGAAAAGAGGCGTATTAATCGTGCATACAGTATTTATTTATTATGCACTATCTTGAATTTAAATAACTGGAATTTATTCTCAGTTATTACATAATTTAAAGATTTATGAATAATATAATAAATATTCGAAAAAGTTCATTAATTGGTCAATAATGATTATTTAATTATTTATCATTCTAAGTTAAAATAATTGAAATTCTATTTTTAATTATTATAATTTGGAAAGTTATGAATAATGAATTAAATAATTGAAACTATTAATTGATCAATGATATTATTTATTTATTTGTTTATTATTCTGAATTTAGGTAATTGAGATTTATTTTCAATTATTATACAATTTAAAGAATTGTAAACAATAAAGTAAATAATTAGAGAGAAAGAGGAAATTAATTGGCAAATATTGGAATTTTATTCATTTTTTTTCTAATTGTACAATTATTGTGTAAATATTGTATTTATTACAACAAATTTACAATAATAATTTTACAAAGTTAAAATGAAATAAAAATTAATCTAATGTTTCCTAATTCTAAATCTTCTAATCCAATGCCTTTTTGTCTGCTCACTTAATGTTACTTGCAAAATTAAAAGAAATTAGAATTGAACAAATAATTAAAAGGAAAAAATATTATTTAATGTTCATCATTAAAAGTAACGGCTGGAATCAGTTTACCCTTTTTTGCAAATCACAGGATTTCTCCCGGTTCACAAAAAAGGGAGGAATTTTTTATTTCATAAATGAATGCACAATTGTGAAACATGCACAAAATTCATTTCATTTTTAAACTGCATAGTTAAAAAGAATCCATTGCATTTTTCAAAGTCCCATGCATATTTCAAATATACATAGCATATGCAAGCAAACAAAATTCCAACGTAAACCCACAGTGCCATGCACATAGTAGAAGCCAAAACATAGGCTCTACTGTTGCATTGGAAGTCAAAGAAAGATGCAGTCCAAAACCATTATGCAAGTAATAATATTTCCTTTTTTCATCATATTCCAGCTCTGTTACAATTTCAGAAAATAAAACAGTACATCATTTAAATGTCAAATGGTACTTATGAGAGAGAAGAGGGATAGAAGTGTGGTTTTGCAGGTTTTGGTTTAGGCAGGAAGAGATACAAGACAAACTGCAGTAACACAGCCAGTAGGAAGTAAAAACATGAAATAGGAATAGAGACAAACCATATGGAGCAGTAAGGGTGCAGAAGTAAAGAAATATTAAAATATACCAAGCCCTCAACGTAAACCTGAAGGAAGAGAAAACTGTTATAACATAACAAAAAATCACAAAAACACATCAGAAGAAATCTATCTCCAAGCTATCAAAGAAAGAAAAAAGCAAGAAACCATTTTTTTCCTCAAGCCCTTCTAAACTGTTACTGCATAAACCAGAACCAAGACCATAACATGGCAAAAACCATAATAACATGCTTCAGCCATTAGAAATCCTCACCAACCTGATTGAGCCATAAAACCAATATCACCATATATGGCCAAAACCATTTCCTAAGTCATTTTAACCTGCTACTGCATTATCAAACCTGCCTATCACCATTTCAAAACAATATATCAAAAAAACCATAAAGATATGGCCTAAACCATTCAACTTCACAACCAATATACCGTCAACCTGTCATAAACCATAAGCCTGCATATTACCAAAACCTTATGGCCTAACAACGAAAACCCATGCCCCTGTTTCCATCAACCATACACAACCAACATACCATTAACCTGCAATAAACCTACTGCATTACCATCATCAAAACCACATATCAGAACCAACATGGCCTAAAACCTTTCCTACTGTATCAAAACATTTCAAAACCCAGCATGAACATCATAACCACAATGCAACTCACATGGAATTGTCCAAACTAGAAAAGCCTCAGAACTTGTCATCATAGGCTATCATAAGGCAACAGTAACAAAGCATACAGAAGTGAGAACGAAGGAGAAGCTAGTCAAAAAAAAAGATTTTTTTCAACAGTAGCAAGCAAGCATTCGAAGCACATAACGAGGCATACAGTACCAAGGCCAAAGAAGAAGAGAAGGATCAAAGCCAAGGTAACAGGCAAGAAGAGAAAATACAAAGTACCGGCCACTGAAGCAAGCCCGCGACACGCCTCTTTTCCTCGCCGCCTGGCCTCCTAGCTCGTTCAACCGTCCTCCTCCGTCTCCGCCTCTAGGTAACAATTTCCTTTCCCCTTTTCACTTCCATAAAACCTCCAACAACAATAATAAGAATCAGAATCAACATAATCAAAATCAATGCATGCAAATATAACAAAACCTAACGAATAACACGTTTTACCGTAAAATTCGTCGCCCCCTTTACGTTTGGCTAGAGGGAAGAAGACAGTGGGAGCTGGTGGCCATGGCAAAGAGTTTAGAAGCGAACTCAGGGACTCAGAAGCAAAGGCATGGAAAGATGGAGCGAAGATGAAGAAGATGATACACAAGGAGCGCCGTTTCTGACCAAGCAACCCTTAACCCTAATGTGATTTCCCTAATTTCGTTTAACCCCCTAAAAGAAACAAGTTTTGAAATGGGCCTTACCCCATGTTGCTGCCTTTAGCCCAACGTTTTGCTTCGTCCACCCCCCTATCCTGCTTCTGATACTTAAGCTTGGGCCTCCTAAAACCCCCCTTTTGGCCCATTTTATTATTTCCTTTAGTTTGATAAATTAGCTTAATTCACTTTTATTTCTAATTAGTAATAATAAACAACCTTTTATATAGTTAATTAAATATATTTATTCTTAATAGTATTAATTACTAATAAACAATTTTGTTATATTAATTAAGGCCTTTTATAAAATTAGTTAAAATGCTCAATTTAGTGTAGGCCATTAAGTCATTTTGTAATAATACCTTTTATTAAAAAAAGAAAAACATATTAAATGTAGAACATATGGAAATAAAAAAATATTTTAATTCACTCGTTTTAATTAATATTAATACAAAATATATAAAATATAGAGACTTAAAAAACTAAAAAAAATATTTTGACTCCTTTAATTAATTCTCATTTTGTTTTTATCCATATTAAAAAATGCGTAAAAATTGAAAACTATTAAAAATACTTTCTTCTCATTTATATTAATCAAAAATCCAAAATGCACATTATATCATTTAGTCCATCATTTAATTATTGTTATTTAATCATTATCCGCATAATTTTTCTGTTTATTTATTTCATATTTATTTGATTATTCTGTTTACGTTTAAATCCAAGGGAAAAATGATAAATTTGTTGACTTCATGTCCTCAAGTCTAATCGCGCGAATATTTGCATTTTCATTAAAACTTAGGATAATTTTCCTTCAAGTATTCAATCTTTTCAAAATTTATGCCCTTTAAGCAAAAACTTCGACGTTAGGCCGTCGTATCTTCAAAAACCCGTCCGTACCCCTTTTCGGTCAAAACAATTCATTTTTCAATCAAGCGATCAATTTTTAAATAAACAGATATTTCAAAAGGTTCCTATAGAGTACTATAGATACATTGGGTGCTAATACCTTCCCATTGTATAACTAACCCCCGAACCATAAGATCTCTTTTCAAAAACGCTTTGTATTTTCATTACTATTTACATTGCATGTTTAGGGTTTTATTTCGCTCTTTTCCCTTTTCCTTTGGAAACAATAAAGTGCGGTGGCGACTCTTGCTTTTGTGAGACGAATTAATCAATAATTCGATCTCCGATTTACCCCGCTACATTTTTTATCGCTACACGACTCATACCCTGTTCTGTAACTAAAATGAGTCGACTCATGCGTGTTTTGTGTCGACCCATAACCTGTTTTACACCAGATATGTGTCAACACATAGAAATATGCATCGACTTGTTTTACCCCAAAATTTTCCCTCTCATTTTTCAAGGCATTTCTCACAAGGATTCTCAAGTTTCAACCTTCCACAAGTACAATTGGATTTTTCAGTACCAAGTTAAAAAGGAAACTATCAAAAAAGGAGGAAACAGATAAAAATAATCTTTTTGACAAAATTGGATAAAAACAAGTCTTTTTGATTCAACTCTTTCAATTGGCCTTTTGGCCTCTTTCGATGCAAGCTTGGCTTGCATCCTTCGACTGGGCGTTGGCCTCTGGCACACTGGTTTAGATTCACAATGCAGGAGCTTCCTGCCCGCTACCTTCGACTGCACCATTGGCCTCACAGGGTTCACAATGCAATGGTTGTCTATGTGCTTGCTTTGATTGGATGTTTGATGCGTGCATGCCTGTGTTGACTGGACAAATATTCCCTCATACTTGCTTTGATTCACAAGTTGATGACTAGCTGCGTACAAGCCTACGTTTGAGCCATAACTTCTTTCTTACGTGCAAAAGGCTTCCCCCATGCTAGCAAGCACAAGGCACAAAGCCTTATGTAGCCTCCTTCAATTCCAAGGCAAAAAGCCCCCTTTTGGCATCCTTCGATTGCTCAAATTTGCTTCCTGCATGCCTCTTTCGTCTGGGAATCTTTGCAAGCCTAGCATGCCTCTTTTGTTTGGGCATGTGGCCCCTTGTTGCAAGCTTCATTTGTGCCCTTTACTTCCTGCACGCTTTCTTTGTTTGGGCGTGTGACTTTCTTCAAGACAAGCTTGGGCTTACATTCTTCGTTTGGGCTTGTGATTTCCTTTAAATGCAAGTTCGTTTGGCCATATGAACCTTTGGCAGGAAAACTTTCGTTTGAGCAAAGGCCTCTTACATGTTTCGTTTGAAGTCACAAAGCAAAGGCCTCCTACAATCCCCCTTCGACTCAAAAGTCTTTGGTTTTGCATGTTGGCTAAACTCTCAAGGCAAAATTTCCCCTTTATGCTAGCGCGCCACAATAAGAACCTCCTGCATGCGCCCTTTCGTTTGGCCATGTGACCTCAGGCAGGCAAGCCTTTGACTGGACAAAAACCACCTTCACAAGGTTTCGATTGTAACTTTGATTCCCTTTGAATCAACATCTTTCAAACCCAACCCTAGGCTCTTCGAAGCAAGTTTGTTTAGAGAACTTTGAGCAAAGTTCATAGCCTTACCCTACTTGTCAGGCTATGTTGCTTCAAAATCTTTATATGATCAGAGGCTTGTACAAAGGTTTGAAGCTTTGTCTATTGGATAATACTATTATTAAAATATCAAAAGGCTACGTACCCTTTTTTCATAAAGAGTACTTTTATCACAAAATCAACTTCCAACCTGATTCATGTTTGAACGAAAAGAAGTGCCAAAGGCATATGTCAAATCGTCTACCAGCATACCCCCACTTGTACTAGAAACTGGGGATCAACGAAAAAGGACAAGACTTGTTTCATTTTCAACCAAACCATGGTTTTTCATCTTATAAACCTGGTTACTTCAAACACATTCATTCTTTTCTCTATAAATAGAGAAGCATTTGCAAGCTAAGGGGGGACTTTTTGGCTAAGGGAACGAATCTTCAAAATTCTCAAACACTCTCAAAAATCATAAAACTCTCAACCACTTAAACATTCATCAAACATAAACCCAGAATCCAAACATTTGTCCCCTTCCAATCTGAAACATCCCCACACCTTGTTACCCTTCGAATCCAGTAGAAAGAACACCACACTTGTTCTTCTCCTTCGAATCTAACCTTAGAGACGTCACCTTTGTTTCCTCCCTTCGAATCCAGAAGCACTCAAGGCAACCACTCAAGGTCTAGCACACGTTCCAGCTTGAAGCAAGGTAAGTCCATCTTACCCTTGAATCCTTCGTTTTAGGCATGATATGTGAATAAACTTTCTTTTCGTTTCAAACATGTACATACCATTGTTCTTCTTTTCATTTCCATCCTTTTAATTTGTTTTCATGGCTAATCCTTTTGGGTTTCTGTTTCTTGGTTTATTAAATGTGCTTTAAAAGCTAACCTGGCCATAAGGCCAATTCTAGCATGGCCTCAGGCCATGTAGCTACTCAAAAACTCAAACGAAATAAACAGGAGACAGGAATATGAAACGAATCCTTAGGCTTCCTCACTGACTCCAAGTCCAATCGAAGGATGCAGTAAAGGACTTAAGGTGAAGAGGGAAAACCATACTGACTCCCAGGCTCCAATCGAAAGGCACACTACAGTGGCATCTAGGCCCCAATCGAAAGTGACGCCTTCACCATTTCTAGGCCAAATTAAAAAGAGCCAGAGAAGCAAAATCGAAGAGTTCTTCTTCCTGAATTGAAAGACCCCTTTTTATTTACTTTATTATATTTTTCCATTACATTTTCATGTTATTAAATATGGTTGTAATAGTGTAGGATTTATTTTCTGCATTTTTATTACTTTTTCATAATTGCTAGTAAGATATGGTATGTATGATAAGATAAAATCAACAAGTAGACAACCTAAAAATCAAAGACTAATTACATGCAAATCAAACACACTATTCACACATGCACCCTTAGGGTAATCTCACTTGTTGCCTCGGAAAAATAGTCATGTTCCTTTAATATGGGCGTTTTAGAAAATACCCTCGATAAAAGATCGTAGTCCCTCGATGACCCTCAATGTTGCCTTCGGTAAACGAGCTAGTCCCTAAACGACATTGCTAAAACGTCCCATAGGTTACCTTCTATAACTATAAAAACGTCTCACGCCCGTCCCTTCACATCCAATGATGGGGCTTCTTACCAAATAAATGGTAAGATAGCAACATCTAAAGGAGGAGGAAAAGAACATTAGACCTTTTGAGTAGGTACGATGCTCCTAGTTGCTCGCTTGCTCACAAAAAAACATTTTATACACCCACAATTTCATTTTGAAACATTTTCAAAAGACAAAACACTTTGTACGCGTTCTTATAGAAACGAGAACCATTACAAAGACACTTTTTAAAATCAATTCCAAAAACACACTCCATAAACACCTCTTTGACCTTTTTCAAAACCAACACTTTGCATGCATTCTTATAGAAACGAGAACCATTACAAAGACGTTTTTCAAAATATTTTCAAAAAACACACCACAAGCACATTTTCAAACAAAAGAAAGTGATCTAGCAAGCAACTAAGAGCCTGTAGATAACTACGGATGAAAAGGGTGCTAATATCTTCCTATTTCATAACCTACCCCCCGAACTCAAGAAATAATCTAGAAAGGTCTTTCCCGTTCTTTTCAACCTTTTCTTATTGGATAAAAGAAAAGTCGGTGGCGACTCTTGCTATCCGTAACAATTGCAATCAAACGCAAAACACCCAAGTCAGTTCTTCCACTGTGTTACAGAACTGGAGACTCTACTGGGGAGTTTACTTAAAAGTGGTGTTACCTTAGGGATAGATCACCTTTAGTTGCTTTCCTTGTTTGACTTGCTTGCTTTACATTTTGGTTCCTTGTTTGGGCTTGTTTTGATCCTCTACCCGGATCTAGGGCACCTTTTAGGTAAGTAGCAATAGATTATGGAAACTATGCAGGGTATACCGACATGGTTGAAGAAATGGCTACGTTAGTGTGACACATTTTTTGGTACCGGTAACCCTTGAGTAGTCAAGGAGAATACGGGGCCACTGTGTGGTGTCATGAAGCACT
Source organism: Vicia faba (assembly GCA_948472305.1). Lineage (NCBI taxonomy): Eukaryota > Viridiplantae > Streptophyta > Magnoliopsida > Fabales > Fabaceae > Vicia > Vicia faba. The sequence goes on from OX451737.1 coordinate 913,647,049, forward strand.
AACTGACTTTAGAACCTTAGTTGAACAACTTGGCCATTAGGAAGTAGTGAGATAGTCGACTTTGGTACAGTCCGAAGTTGGTTGATACTCGATGCTACGCTTATTGAGACCGAAATTTTGGGAAATTTCGGTCGCCATTAAAGAGGCTTGCGCTGAAACAATGTTCAATCAAGAAAGATCAGTGATTTTGAGATTCCCTAGAACCCGTTTACTTTCTAGGACATGTTAAACCAACTAAACTGTGAGAGGGTACTTACCTATGAACTTCATGCAAGCCTAAACCTAAGAACTTGTCTTCTTTGTGTGATTTTTGTACATAACAACTTGCTTGTTTGGCATACTTGTACATAACATCATGACATCATACCATAGCATTTTCAATAACCATTTCAAGGATCTCAAGAGCCTATGATGCAGGGTCATGTTGAACCAAACACTTATCAAGGGGCAAGAAGATTCATTCTCTAAATAAAACGCCGCCAAAGACCAAAGCACGGTAACTTGAGTCAAGGGCTACGACCCACTTGACAAGGTGAGCTTGATTCTCGTGGAAGGACATCCACCAATACGAAGTTCTCCAATCAAAGTTGTTGATCAAAATTCAACTTCTAACATCTTGTGTTTACCATGCGAGATCCTTGAAAACTTGCATCCATATACCATACATCATATCATGACAGGTTTCTCCCATACAGGTCTCCTTATCTTCCTACTGTTTATTTCAGTAAGATGAATATGTAACAAACCGTGAAGGATCTTCAAGCACAAAACGCTCAATTCCAACAAACGTTCTTGACTTTGGCCAAACGGAAAGAGGACCTGAAGACTCTTCTTCTCAAAGACAGGAAGAAAAAGACAAAGAAATCAGTGAGCATCCTGAATTTGGGAAGAAGACTTAGAAGGGGACAATCAGACAAAAGAAGGAGATAACGACCCAGGGACTGATGAAGATAAAGCTGATTACACTGAGGAACAATATCCTCCCACTGATGACAAATACAAACATCTGGAGATCTTATGTCCGCACGGTTCATCCTCACACTGTTGATCGGAAGCTATGGGTCCATTTCTTCCAAGAAAGTTTGGCTGGAACTCAACTAGAGTGGTTCTATCGGTTAGAAGGAACCAGCATTCATACCTGGGAGGACTTGGCTGCTGCTTTCTACAAGCAGTATCAATACAACGTTGATCTTGCACCAAATCATATGCAATTGCAGAGTATGACCACGCGTTCCAATGAGGGATTCAAAGAGTACGACCAAAAATGGAGAGATCTGGATGGTAGGGTGCAGCCCCCATTAACTGACAGGGAGCTGATTGACATCTTCATGGGAACTTTGACATGACCTTTATTCAATCACCTAATCGGAAGCTCCTCGGTCGAATTCACCGAGCTAATCCTGACAGGCGAAAGAGTAGAGGCTAACATTAAGAGGGTAAAATCCAAAGGGGTAAATCTTCAAGTGCGGGGAATCAACCTTTCAACGGGAAGAAAGAGTCCAATGTTGTGTACGGCTAAAAGGGTCATAACAAGAGCAACCACGATCAACACATGGGGACAGTCCTAATCTCTAATCATACACATGTTCAACAAAGACAGGGCAATAGGCATAGGATAAAATACTAAGAAAGGTAGTACACTAACATAAACATGCCATTGTCTCAAGAGTTACAACATTTGCTGAAAGCAAAACTGATCACATTAAGGGATCCTCCTCAAAACCCCGATACCTCCTCTCCTAAGTATAATCCAAATGTAAGATGTGCCTACCATTCTGATAGTCCTTGACACGACATCGACATCAGTTGGACTTTGAAGAACAAGACTCAAGACTTGATTAACGCCAAGGAGATTGAGTTCGACCCTCCAGATACTCCTAACGTGATCACTACTCCTATGCCAAATCATTAAGAGCGTCCTTTTCATTTTGAATTTTCAATTGTAATATCTTTTGTTGTTTAAACACTTATCTATTAATGTCAGACTTTGTTTCATTAATGCATTTCATATGTTTGTCTTGAATTAATCCTTTCATTCTCATTCTATTTAAACTATGCTTTTTACTCCCTTTATGATATTCAACTCTTGTTTAAAAGTTGCAAGCCTTTAGAGGGAGGATGACAAAGACAATGCCATAATCTCATACAATATGATTTTGAACAGACCCTGCTGATGATGTACATGCGTTCTTTTAATCCCTAAACACTGGAGTTATAAGAAAGATAATCCCTAGTCAACCCCTTTGAGCCAAAGAAATAGGAGTTTTTTTTTTCACACAAATTGAAACCTTCAATCAAAACCTGGGGCAGGGTAGTCTCTCAGTTAATTCAAACGCGCGTTCAGTCGCAAACTTTCACTTAGTATATAACAAATGATATCAAAAACATTCCTCTGGAATAAAAAGAAGGTGATGGTTCCCTACCAAATAGGCAGTCATTATCTCTTAAAATAAAAAGCCCACTAAGTCAAAACCTACGAAGGAGACTTAAGAAAAACTGGGGCATCCCACTAACTGTAATCTCAAAACAAGAACAGTCAAGAAAAAAATCAGGGATAGTAAATCAAAAAGAGGCTACTACGAATCTTCGACAACGTGAAAAATGTTGCAAAATGACTGCTTTCCAAACTTGTCTGAACCCTCACCAAAATGCCATTCAGACTCAATTGGAATTCAAATGCACAATTAACTAAGTTTAGAACTGAAGAACATCACCAAGAACGAGTGGGTACAAATACACTTTGAGCCTTATCCTTTGTTTCTTAAACCGTGAACCTAGACCATGATACAACCTTTCAAAGTCCTAATTTAAGCATGGGTTAGTTCGAAAGCATATTGTTACAAAAGTTATCCTGACTCCTATAAGGCTTACTCAAAATCCTGATTTGAATTCACATACTTTCAAAATTCTTTTATCTGCTAAAACGCATTTTCAAAACTTCAAGACAAGCATAAACTTTGAATTATTTTTAATACAACTGTTTGCATATAGCTATTTGTTTGACAGTAGAGAAATTCACATGAAGAATATCCAGCGAACGAAAGCTATCTCAGTGAACAAAATCACTTCAAATGGGATGACATTCCCAATGATAAATGTCCTAGTAAGCAAGGGGGAATGACATGTCACTGTCCAATACATCTGGGGAAGTCAAGTCAAGATTCCAAGAAATCTCTCAATAAGTGTTGAGTAACTTGGGGCAGGTTTGTATCTGAATCACTTGGGGCATTGAACATGAATTCCAACAGAGGGTTACGTACGGTCAGGCAAATATTTCCTGGAAATACTACAAACACTTGCTACTAGGGGGCCGTGACAAATCTCTCACATAACCTTCTTCATAGGGTGATCCCTAGCCAGAGTTTCAATCTCTGAAAACTTCTCCCCAACTAATTCAATCTCAAGAATCCTCGAGAAGTCCTTCCAAAAGAAAACACCTCTCCAACAGATTGGTAACAGGATTTATTTCCCCAATAAACAACAAGATTCCCCAACTTGAATTCGCCTCTCAGACTATCACAAATCAAGGGACCCCAACGCCTCTTCCCCAGTAGACTGCTCCACAATCCCTGACAAGTTATTAACTACCATCAAGAGATAGCTCCCCAGTAGAGTAACGGACAGCTAAAACTCTTGGGCTCCTTTCCCCAAGCAGGAATCAAGATTCCCCAACAAAGTTCTCCTCAAACAAAAAAACAGGAATCTCCAGCAGAAACATTCTAAAATCAAGGTCTAGAGAGGTGCATACTCTTCATCCCCAACGGCAGTCCTGGATTTAGCCTCCCAAAACTCCCCAACACTTGTTAAGGATTTATTTTCCAAGACAAAAGTACATTCCAACAACATTTCATGCATACATCATAATCTCATTTACTTTGAGAAACATCATTACGCCATGCATTTCATCCATCATGACATTGCATACAACTAACTCTTTACCTTTTCAGGAAAAGATCAACAGATAAGTGTCATTAATCTGTAAACTTCTCTGAGATGAAATCAAGCTTGGATTTCTTCATTACCTTTTAAAGTAGTAATCGTCCAAGATCCCTTCATTATCTGCTGAGGTAGTAATCGTCCAAGGTTCCTTCATCATCCATTGAGGTAGTAATAATATTAGATTCCTTCATTATCTGTTGAGGTAGTAATCATCTCAAATTCCTTCATCATCCACTAAGGTAGTAATCGTCCAAGATTCCTTCATTATCTGTTGAGGTAGTTATCATCTCAGATTCCTTCATTATTTGTTGAGGTAGTAATCGTCTCAAATTCCTTCATTATCCACTGAGGTAGTAATCGTCCAAGATTCCTTCATTATCTGCTTAGGTAGTAATCGTATCAGATTCCTTCATTATCTTCTGAGATAGTAATCGTCTCAGATTCCTTCATTATCTGTTGAGGTAGTAATCGTCTCATATTCCTTCATTATCTAGTGAGGTAGTAATAATCCAAAGTTCCTTCATTACCTGTTGGAGTAGTAATAATCCAGGATTCCTTCATCATCTATCACCATCAAACTTAATACCTGAAACTAGACAGGATAATATCTGTGAACAAATTAATTGTAGATCAATTCCCGAAATAAGACAGGGTGACCATCTACATGACAAACACTTCCTTCAGACTTCTACTGGTTCAGTTTAAATCTATCAATGGTTTATCCTGATTCCTTTCTGGTAGACATTTTCTCTGGTTCAGATAGATCGCTCCAAGATTTATTCTGATTCGTTCCAGTTAAAGAATATTCAAGACTTTTGCTTGTTTAGTTTAAATCTATCAATGGTTTATCCTGAATCCTTTTCGGTAGACATTTTCTCTGGTTCAGATAGATCGCTCCAAGATTTATTCTGATTTGTTCTAGTTAAAGAATATTCAAGACTTATGATGGTTCAGTTTAAATCTATCAATGGTTTATCTTGATTCCTTTCGAGTAGACATTTTCTCAGGTTCAGATAAATCGCTCCAAGATTTATTCTGATTCTTTCCAGTTGAAGCTAGGTTTAGACTTAGTCTAATTTCTGTCAACAATAACCTTTGGATGGCATCTATAAGCAAATCTCTGACAACTCTCCGCCATCTCTCTAAATGGCATTTGTAATCCTATTCCCTACATAATCAACCACCACATCATCAAGTTCAAATTTCTGGGCACTCTAGTGTTCAATCATCTCCCCCCTTCAAGTCACGAATGGAAGATTTGCCTATCTAACTCTTCAGGTTTAAGAAGACTGAACAGGGGCAGCTGTTATACCCCAAAATTTCCCCTCTTATTTTTCAAGGAATTTCTCAAAAGGATTCTAAAGGTTCAAGCTTGCACAAGTACAATTGGATTTTTCAGTACCTAGTTAAAAAGGAAACTGTCAAAAAAGGAGGAAAATAGATAAAATAATCTTTTTGACAAAATTGGAGAAAAACAAGTCTTTTCGATTCAGCTCTTTCGATTGGCCTTTTGGCCTCTTTAGATGTAAGCTTGGCTTGCATCCTTCGACTGGGCGTTGGCCTCTGGCACACTGGTTTGGATTTACAAGGCAGGAGATTCCTGCATGCCACCTTCATTGCACCTTTGTCCTTACAGAGTTCACAATGCAATGGCTGCCTATGTGCCCGCTTCGATTGGATGTTTGATGTGTGCATGCTTGTGTTGACTTGACAAATATTCCCCCATACTTTCTTTGATTCACAAGTTAATGATTAGTTGTGTACAAGCCTTCGTTTGAGCCATAACTTCTTTCTTGCGCACAAAAGGCTTCCCCCATGCTAGCATGCTCAAGGCACAAAGCCTCATGTAGCCTACTTCGATTCCAAGGCAAAAAGCCTCCTTTTGACATCCTTCGATTGCTCAAATTTACTTCATGCATGCCTCTTTCATATGGTCATCTTTGCAAGCCTAGCATGCCTCTTTCGTTTGGGCATGTGGCCCCTTGTTGCAAACTTCGTTTTGCCCTTTACTTCCTACACACTTTATTCGTTTGGGCGTGTGACTTTATTCAAGACAAGCTTGGGCTTACATTCTTCGTTTGGGCTTATGATTTCCTTCGAATGCAAGTTCGTTTGGCCATATGAACCTTTGGCAGGAAACTTTCGTTTGAGCAAAGGCCTCTTACATGTTTCGTTAGAAGTCACAAAGCAAAGGCCTCCGGCAATCCCCCTTCTACTCAGAAGCCTTTGGTTTTTCATGTTGGCCAAACTCTCAAGGTATAATTTCCCCTTTATGCTAGTGCCCCACAGCAAGGACCTCTTGTATGCACTCTTTCGTTTGGCCATGTGACCGCAGGCAGGCATGCCTTCGACTGGACAAAAACCACCATCACAAGGTTTCTATTGTAACTTTGATTCCCTTCGAATTAGCATCTTTCAAACCCAACTCTAGGCCCTTCGAAGCAAGTTTGTTTAAAGAACTTTGAGAAAATCTCATCGCCTTACCCCACTTGTCAGGCTATATTGCTTCCAAATCTTTATATGATCAGAGGCTTGTACAATGGTTTGAAGCTATGTCTATTGGATAATACCATTCTTGGTTAAAATAGCAAAAGGCTACGTACCCTTTTTTCATAAAGAGTACTTTTATCACAAAATCAGCTTCCAACCTGATTCATGTCTGAACGAAAAGCAGTGCCAAAGGCATATGTCAAATCCTATGCCAGCAGGCCCCCACTTGTATTAGAAACTGGGGATCAACAAAAAAGGACAAGACTCGTTTCATTTTCAACCAAACCATGGTTTGTCATCTTACAAACCTGGTTACTTCAAACACATTCATTCTTTTCTCTATAAATAGAGAAGCATTTGCAAGCTCAGGGAGGAATTTTTGGCTAAAGGAATGAATCTTCAAAATTCTCAAACACTCTCAAAAATCATAAAACTCTAAACCACTTAAACATTAATCAAACACAAACCCAAAATCCAAATATTTGTCCCCTTCGAATCTGAAACATCCCCACAGCTTGTTACCCTTCGAATCCAGTAGAAAGAATATCACACTTGTTCTTCTCCTTCGAATCCATCCTTAGAGACGTCACCACTGTTTCCTCCCTTCGAATCCAGAATCACTCAAGGCATCCACTCAATATCCAGCACACGCTCTAGCTTGAAGCAAGGTAAGTCCCTCTTACCCTTGAATCCTTCGTTTCAGGCATGATATGTGAATAAACTTTCTTTTCGTTTCAAACATGTACATACCATTGTTCTTCTTTTCATTTCCATCCTTTTAATTTGTTTTCATGGATAATCCTTTTGGGTTTCTGTTTTGGTTTATTAGATATGCTTTAAAAACTAACCTGGCCATAAAATAAACGAAAGAAACAGGAGACAGGAATATGAGACAAAGCCTTAGGCTTCCTCACTGACTCCACGTCCAATTGAAGGATGCAGTAAAGGAATTAAGGTGAAGAGGGAACACCATACTGACTCCGAGGCTCCAGTCGAAAGGCACACTACACCAGCATCCAGGCCCCAATTGAAAGTCACACCTTCACCATTTCTAGGCCAAATCGAAAAGAGCCAGAGAAGCAGAATCCAAGATTTCTTCTTCCTGAATTAAAAGACCCCTTTTTATTTCCTTTATTTTATTTTGCCTTTACATTTTCATGATATTCAATATGGTTGTAATAGTGTAGGTTTTATTTTCTACATTTTCATTACTTTTGTACAATTGCTAGTAAGATATGGTATGTATGATAAGATAAAATCAACAAGTAGACAACCTAAAAATCAAAGACTAAATGCATGCTAATCAAACACACTATTCACACATGCACCCTTAGGGTAATCTCACTTGTTGCCTCAGAAAAATAGTCATGTCCCTCGAATATGGGTGTTTTAGCAAATACCCTCGATAAAAGATCGTAGTCCCTCGATGACCCTCAATGTTGCCTTCAGTAAATGATCTAGTCCCTAAACGAAATTGATAAAACGTCCCATAGATTGCCTTCTATGACTATAAAAATGTCTCACGCCCATCCCGTCACATCCAATGATGGGGCTTTTTACCAAATAAATGGTAAGATAGCAACATCTAAAGGAGGAGGAAGAGAACATTAGACCTTTTGAGTAGGTAGGATGATCCTAGTTGCTCTCTTGCTCACAACAAAAACATTTTATACACCCACACTTTCATTTTGAAACATTTTCAAAAGACAAAACACTTTGTACGCATTCTTATAGAAACGAGAACCATTACAAAGACGCTTTTCAAAATCACTTTCAAAAATACATTCCACAAACACCTCTTTGAACTATTTTCAAAACCAACACTTTGTACGCGTTCTTATAAAAACGAGAACCATTACAAAGATGTTTTTCAAAATACTTTCAAAAAAAACACCACAAGCACATTATCAAACAAAAGAAAGTGATCTAGTAAGAAACTAAGAGTCTGTAGATAACTACGGATGAAAAGGGTGCTAATACCTTCCCTTTTCATAAGCTACCCCTTGAACTCAAGAAATAATCTCCAAAGGTATTTCCTGTTCTTTGCAACCTTTCCTTATTGGATAAAAGAAAAGTCGGTGGCGACTCTTGCTATCCGCAACAATTGCGATTAAACGCAAAACACCCAAGTCAGTTCTCCCACCGTGTTACACGACTCATAACCTGTTTTTTTCACTTCTAACATTGTTCTGCTACATGTACAAGTCAGTTCTCAACATATAATTGATAAAAATGAAAAACTAGCATATGGTTAGCTTCAGGACCATGATATCTACATTTATATTCACTGATGATGCTTAGAATGAAGAGCTAAAAGTTAAGAAGACTTAGCTTGAAACTGGAATTTGTGTTTTAGTTTGAATACCTTTCAAAGTGCTGTGATGATCAGAATGGCTTTAGTGAACCTCCAGGAAGTTGCTCCAAACTTTACTTTATATTGAAAGCTGCTGAATCAACTCCAACCCAATCATGTTGTACAATACTATTTTTTGTTTGTGTTTTGGAAGGTGATGATAATGGCACTACAGAAACTATTCTTGTGTTTGAACAATCTATATGTGATGTGAAGTGTTTGGATAGTTGGTTTATGGGAAAGCTTGCAAGGTGGAACAATGGGTTGAGGTTTTGTTTTTATGAATGAAGATAGAGTTGAATATGAGACGAGGTTACAAAAATTCTGTTAGATTTTTCAGATTTCTTTCTCTTTCTCTTTCAATAAAAACCTCTCTTTTCCTCCAAAAAACCCTCTCATTTGTGTGTTGTGAAACAACTCATTTATAGATGAAATGGACTGAAATTTGGGAGGGAAATAGATAAGTTTTTTTTAACTGTTTGGGTATACAATTTCATTTCTTTTTATATGCATCTCTTATGTGTTAATTTTGTAGAAATATGGAACTGATATAATGCAGGTTTGGACAGGGTTAGAGGCAGCATATCAAGACTGTTTTGTCGCAGTTTTGGAGTGGAGTGGCAGTTTGGTGCTGAAGAATGGAAAAACACAAAAAAGGGGGGGGGGGGGTTGATTTGGGATCTTAAAACTTAATGAAAAGAACACGTTGATTTTTATCCTGGTTCATTTGAACTCAAACTACTCCAGTCCATCCGCCAAGGTAATTTCTCCTCTCTCCAATGAGGTCTTAATCCACTAATTAATCTTGATTACAAGTCTACTTTGACAACTGCCAAAGTCTTCTTGAGTATAACCATAACCCGATTTTTCTCAAGGAAATTCACTTAAACAATGTATGAATAAACAGTGTACAATAGTGTTTCTAATAAAACAATATCACAATAGAGTAATTTATTACACAATTTAAGATTGCTAGGTAAATTGGGTGAATATGCTTTTCTTTTACGTGTGCAGTAGTTTGTCACTTGAATTATTCTTTTCGTCTTCTTTATATAGGCCATGCAATAGTGACATAAGAAGATGCTTTTGGAATGTTCATAACATGAATTAATGATCTTTCCAAACCAGGAGATTCTTGTATCTTTGAAGCTGTTACTTTTGATATTGCATTGATAAACTGTAACGCTTCAAAACTTCTTACGTCAGAGGATGAATGTTACCGTTGGGATTCCCTTACTGCTTGTATCAGAACTTACAGATCAGAGTATCAGAGATCTTGTTTCACAATGTTGGTGCATTCAGAAGTTGTAACAGAACATCTTCATATAAGCGTGTCACGCAGATTTGTTTCTAAGAAGGATGCGTCTGATTATATAATAATACTCTCATCTTCTATGCTCGCATGATCAGAACTTCTAGTGATGTTCTAGCAGATCTTCTATGCTTCTTACATCATAACATCTTTTTTACATCAAAACTTCCCTACATATAAAGATACTTTTATTAGGGAGCATATTTGTTCTTTATATATATATATATATATATATATATATATATATATATATATATATATATATATATATATATATATATATATATATATATATATATATATATATATATTATGTGTTTGTTATCATCAAAACTCTTACATGAATGTAGAACCAAATTATGTTCTAACAATCTCCCCATTTCTGATGATGACAAAAACTTGTATATTTTGATGGAATAAAAAGAACAAAGAACAAAGAATAAAAAAAGGACACCCCTTGAGTAGAATACTCAGATAACGAGAAAATAAAATGCTTCCCTGAAGATCTTCTGATAGCAGTCAACTTCTGATAGGAGTCAGCTTCTAATAGGAATCAAAATATATTTCCTTCTCCTTCTTTTTGTCAATAATCAAAAAGTAGGAAAAAATCTATTTGTCTTGCTTTGAAAGAAGTTTCTTGAGAAGGTGTGACATCCTCCTCTAGATTCAACTGAGATTCTTTAGAGAGCTTTTGATATTGTATGCTCATTATCGTTCCCAATAGTTCCAGAGGCAACAACCTTTTGTTTCTGATTGCCTCTAAAACCTACAAATCCTTTAAATTCCAGGATTTGGAACATATGCTTTCTTCCCGCCATGTGTAGAGGGCATCCAGAATCCAGGTGTTAGGACTGGTGTTTCAACCTTGCTGTTAAAAATATCTACAACATAGATGATTTTATCCTTTGGTACCAATATCTTTTTGGGTCCATGATTATTATAATTTCCAAAATTCGGTTTGAATTTTGGTTTAGCATAAAACGCCTTACTAGTATATTCTATATCATTTGTTTGCCCAGAAGTGAAGTGAGAATAAAGAGAAGTGCTTTTAATAACCAAATCCTTAACTTTCTTAGGTTGGGATCCTTTACCTATGTATCATATTCCTTTTCTGCCATTTCTATTAACTACATAGATCATTGAAGCCATCTTGCTTCTATCTATGTTTTTAGCGAGGAATTTTTAAAATTATGATCATATTCCTTTATGATCTTATCAGGGTTATTAGGAACTTCTGAGATAGTTTCCTTATGAGTATTTTGTAATTCATTTTCAAGTTTAAAATTTTTTTCCAACTCAGAGTTTTCCAATCTCAGAGTCTTAGTTTCTTCAGAGTCAGAAACTATATCCTTTTTCAGGTTCTTGTTTATGAGTCGAAGTTTATGATATCTTTCTAGAATTTCTGACAAACTCTCTTCTAATTGAGATCTACAAAAGTTAGAAAATACCTATTTTGTCTCTGAGTCTGATTCTGATTCAGAGGATTCAGAGACATTTGATAAGTTGTTCGTTAGAGCTATATTGGCTTGTTCATCTTCTGATTCTGTTCCATCTTCAGAAGATTTAGAGTCATCCCACGTTTCCATAAGACTTTTCTTCTTTTCCTTAGAGAGCTTCTTTTTAGGTTTCTCTATTTGAGGATTTGGACAGTCGCTCACGTAGTGACCTTGTTCATTGTATTCATAGCAGGTAATGTTTCTGTTACTGGATATTCTGTATCTAGAAGATTGTTCAGAGTGATTCCCTGTGCTTCTGGAATTTCTGAATTTCCTCTGCTTGTGCTTCCATAGCTGATTGATTCTTCTGGATAGAAGGAACAGTTCGTATTCTTCTGACGACGATTTACCAGAGTTTTCGGCTTCTGCTTTTGCCTGCAAGAATTTGGTTTTATATTTATTAGATTTCAGAGCGAGAGACTTACCTTGATTTTGAGGCTCATCTTGTTCTAATTCTATCTCATGACTTTTCAGGGAGCTGACGAGTTCTTCAAGAGAAATTTTACCCAGATCTTTGGCTAGTGTTAATGTTGTGACCATGGGTCTCAATTTCTTGGGTAAATTTCTGATGATCTTCTTTACATGGTCAGCAATTGAGTACCCTTTATCCAGAACTTTTAGCCCAGTAACCAAAATTTGAAATCTTGAGAACATTGTTTCAATGGTTTCATCTTCTTCCATTTTGAAGGCTTCATACTTATGAATGCGTGCAAGGGCTTTGGTTTCTTTTACTTGCGTGTTTCCTTCATGAGTCATTCTCAAGAAATCAAACATGTGCTTTGATGTCTCTCTGTTTGTGATCTTCTCATACTCTGACTATGAGATGGCACTCAAGAGGATAGTCTGGCCTTGTGATGATTTTTGAACTCTCGCTTTTGATGATCTGTCATTCTTTTTCTGTCAATCTTCTGACCACTTTCATCAACAGGATGTATGTACCCATCAATCACTATATCCCAAAGATCAGTGTCATAAGCTAGAAAGAAACTTCTGATTATGTCTTTCCAGTAATCAAACTTTTCACCGTCAAATATTAGGAGTCTGCTGCTGATTTTGTCTTTCTCATCATGATAATCATTAATGATGTTCTGACTTGGTCCCACCATAGTGTTTTTCCTCCTTGGATATTTTTCTTACACGGTTAAGTGATTGCACCCAGATCCAGGTGCTCTGATACCAATTGAAGAATGGAAAAACACAAGAAGGGGGTTGAATTGGGATCTTAAAACTTAATGAAAAGAACACGCTGATTTTTTATCATGGTTCATTTGAACTCAAACTACTCCAGTCTACCTGCCAAGGTGATTTCGCCTCTCTCCAACAAGGTCTTAATCCACTAATCAATCTTGATTACAAGTCTACTTTGACAACTGCCAAAGTCTTCTTGAGTATAACCACAACCCAGTTTTTCTCAAGGAAATTCACTTAAACAATGTATGAATAAATAGTGTACATTAGTGTTTCTAATAAAACAGTATCACAATACAGTGATGTATTACACAATTTAAGATTTCTAGGTAGAACTGGGTGAATATGATTTTCTTTTACGTGCGCAATAGTTTGTCACTTGAATTCTTCTTTTCATCTTCTTTATATAGGACATGAAACAGTGACATAAGAAGATGCTTTTGGGATGTTCATAACATGAATTGATGATCTTTCCAAACCAGGAGATTCTTGTTTGTTTGTAGCCGTTACTTTTGATATTGCATTGATAAACTGTAACGCTTCAGAACTTCTTACGTCAGAGGATGAATGTTATCGTTGGGAGTCCCTTACTACTTGTATCAGAACTTTACAGATCAGAGTATCAGAGATCCTATTTCACATAGTTGGTGCATTCAGAAGTTGTAACAGAACTTTTTCATATAATTGTGTCACGCAAATTTGTTTCTAAGAAGGATGCGTTTGATTATATAATAATAATCTCGTCTTCTATGCTCGCATGATCATAACTTCTAGTGATGTTCTAGCAGATATTTTATGCTTCTTACATCAGAACATATTTTTCACATCAGAACTTCCCTGCATATAAAGATACTTTTATCATCAAAACTCTTACAGGGATGTTGAACCAAATTATGTTCTAACAGGTGCAGGGCAGGCTTGGACTTGGCAGCATATCTGTTTTTGGGGCTTTTCTAGACAACAACATTTGTAGCATGATACATGTCTGGTTTTGTGGACAGGTTCATGCAACTTGTAACAAAGACAAGGCATATTTGTTGATAGCATAGTGGCCAAGTTTAAAGATTGAGTCAAAGGGAAAAGTTCAAACAAGACAAAGTTTATTATTTGTAACTTGCAATTTTTAACTTAAAAATGCAGCCTTGTTGTTTACTTGAAAGCTTGTAACAACTTGAATTGTCTTGAATTGTGGTGAAAATATGACATGAAGTAATGAAATTAACATGTATAGAAAACACTTAGAAAATTTTCCAAGTCTTGCAAAGTTTGATTTTTGATTTTCTTGACTTCTTGATAATAAAATTTATTATTTTGAATGTCTTTATGAAATGTGATCTTTGAAATTCAAATTTGATCAAAAAGTCAAAGTTTGACTTTTCAGTGTACAGTTGACTTTTTCATCGGTTGACCAAATTTCATCTATCAATCCACTGATCTCGGGAGATGAATTGAAATATGTGATTAAGTAAAAATGATGTACTTGAACCCTTGAGATCATGTTTCGAACCAATAAGTCATGTATTGGGTCAAAAGTCAAAGATTGGTCATTCTTAATCAAAACCCTAATTTTGACCATTTTGCCCTTTTGATGATTTGAACAATTTTCTTGGAGAATCCTTGAACATTGGAGATCCTTTGTGAGGAATGTCTTGAAAAAGAGAGGGCAAATTTTGGGGTACAACTAATTCCCCTGTTCAATCTTCTTAAACCCTAAGAGTTAGATTGGCGGGTCCGTCATTCGTGACTTGAAGGTGGAAGATGATTGAACACTAGAGTGCCCAGGAATTTGTACTTGATGCTGTGTTGGTTGATCGTGTCAGAAATGGGCTTTAAAGATGCCATTTGGAGAGATGATAAAGAATTTCCGGAGATGGGCTTACAGATGCCATCCAGAGTGAAAGAAGAGGTCTGTTGTTTGGAGAATTCACCGGGGAAATAATCTTAACTAGAAGAGGTCTGTTGATTGCCTGTCATTAACTGGTAGAAACAAATCCTAATCAAAATAGGTCTTTGTTTTATTGGTTTACATTTCCTGCAAGTAAAATGGTTATTTGCATGCAGATGTATGCATGGCACAATGATGTTCTCAAAATAAATGAGATTTTGTTGTATGTATTTGTCATGCATGTTATGATGTATGAATGTGAAATATTGTTGAAGTGTATCTTTGTCTTGGAGAATAAATCCTTGACAAATGTTGGGGAGCTTTGGGAAGTTCAATCCATGATTGCTATTGGGAATGAAGAGTAGGAAGAGTATGCACATCTTCATACCCTTTTTAGAATGCTTCCGACGGGAATTCCTGTTTTGTTGTTTGAGGAAACAAATGCTGGGAACATTGATTTTGGCTCTTTGCTTGAGGATACTCAGTGAGGAGTGTTGATTTCTACTTAAGGAATAGAGTTCAGGAGTTATCTGTTATTCTACTGGGGAATTATATTTGATTGAGGAGAGTGAAAGTTAGTTGTTATCTGGTTGAAGTCCAGGTTTCGTAGCAACTTTTGACTTGGTGGGGATAATAAAGTTAATTGTTATCTGGTTGTATTTCAAGCTTCGCAACAACTTACTGGGGAAGATGATATTAATTGTTATCTGGTCGGGTTCCAGGTTTCGCATAAAATTACTTGGAAGAATGAAGTTTACTGTTATCTGGTCGGATTCCAGGCTTCAAAGTAACTTGCTCGGGAGTATGAAGTTAACTGTTATCTAGTTGATTCCACGCTTCGCAGTAACTTAGATGAAATTAACTGTTATCTGGTCGGATTCCAGGCTTCGCAACAAATTTCTGAGAGAATGAAGTTAATTATTATCTGGTCGTATTCCAGGCTTCGCAACCACTTACTGAAGTTAATTGTTATCTGGTCGAATTCTAGGCTTTGCAGTAACTTTCTGAGATAGATGAAGTTAATTGTTATCTGGTCGGATTCTAGGCTTTGCAACCACTTACTGAAGTTAACTGTTATCTAGTCAGATTTAAGGCTTTGTAGTAACTTTCTGAGATAAATGAAGTTAATTGCTATCTAGTCGGATTCCAGGCTTCACAACCACTTACTGAAGTTAACTGTTATCTGGTCAGATTCCAGGCTTCGCATCAACTTAGATGAAATTAATTGTTATCTGGTCGGATTCAAGGCTTCACAGTAACTTTCTTAAAAGGATGAAGTTAACTGTTATCTGTTCGTATTCCAGGCTTCGTAGTAACTTGCTTGAATAGTAACGATTTGATTGGGGATTGCAATGAATCTACCAGGGATTAATAGTTTTGTCCATTTGATTTGTAATAGTTTGAGAGGCCAACTCAAGCTGGGGAATTTGTACTTTGTTGGGGAAATAAACGCGGTTGAAGAGAATATTTTTGACGACCTTCTATGGAAGTGACTTCTTTAGGTAGGACTCTACAAGGATTCTTTCTAAGACCAACTCATCTAGGGAGAGGGTTTTCGAGAGATTGGAACTCTAGCTGGGGATTGCATGGATTCGTCTCTGTGGTGATAATCTTATTGAAGTATCTCGGTGGGGATATCCCAAATCCTTAAGGAGATGCTTGTTAATTTTTTTATGTATACATTTGTTCCTTCAATTTTAGTCATTGGACACTTTTGCACTCAAAATAGGAAAAAAAACAAAAAGTTTGCACTTCAAAGTATTTTTGTATTGATGTTTGCCTATAAACAGACGTTTTTGTACAAGGAGACAGAGATCCTAATAAGAGGAAATTGTCGAAATAATGAAAGGAACACAAAGCAAAAACACAAATAATAGCCATGTGGAAGTGATATCATTGGGTTCCAAATCCGCTATTTCCCCTATGTCTTCGAACACCATCTCTTTCCGTTGAAAGAAGTTGATTGAATTGATCTTGTACCATTGAACTTGGACCTTGGTAATAAAGCTGGTTATAGAGATCCAATGGGACATAGTCTTACACTTTAATCCCTAACGTTTTCCTGGACCGCCCTTTCTGGTTTTTAGTCCTCCAGGATACCCATTTTTACCCAAGATGCCCTTTCTAGTTTTTGACTTATCGGGTGTATAATATTTCGTATATATCCCTAACTTTTGCCCGAACCCTTTTGGTTCGCCGGGATGCCCTTATTTTTACCTAGTTACGTCAACCTAGCAGGTCATTCTTTATGCATAGTATTGTTTGACTATGTTCGTGTTGACAGGATGTGGGAAATGTTCGTCGTCCATAGTTGTTAGCATCATGGCACCGCCAGAGAATACTTTCTTGACAAAAAATGGTCCTTTGTAAGTGGGAGTCCATTTGCCTCAGGGATCGCCTTGTGGTAAAATGATGCGCTTTATTACCAAGTCACCAGTCTTATACACTCGAGGCTTGATCTTCTTGTTGAAAGCTTTGATCATACGCTTTTAATACATTTGACCATGACAAACAGAAGTCAGTCTCTTCTCGTCGATCAAGTTCAACTGATCCAATCTAGTCTAAATCCATTTGTCTTCTCCTAAGTCTGCTTCTTTAATAATCCTTAGAGAAGGAATCTGAACTTCGACAGGTAGGACAACCTTCGTGCCATAGAATAAAGAGAAAGGAGTTTCCCCAGTTGACATTCGTGCCGAGGTACGGTAGACATGAAGATAAAATGGTAGCATCTCATGGCAACCTTTGTAGGTCACCACCATCTTTTGCATAATCTTCTTTATATTTTTATTGGCAGCTTCCACTCTGCCATTCATCTTAGGTCTATATGGGGGAAAATTGTGATGCTTGATATTGAACTGTGTACAGAGTTTAATAATCATAGAATTATTGAGATTGGTTCCATTGTCGATGATGATCCTTTCGGGGATACCATAATAACAGATGAGGTTATGCTTAATAAACCGGGCTACAACACTCTTAGTGACTGAGGCAAACAAAGCAACTTCCACCCATTTGGTGAAGTAATCAATGGAAACAAGGATGAAACGATGTCTATTGTTGGAAGTAGGCTTGATCTCTCTAATCATGTCAATGCCCCACATTGCAAATGGCCACGAAGCAGTCATGACATAGATTTGACATTCATAGTATTGGAGGCATGTGAACTTTGTCGGCATAGATTTTACATTTATGGCAAGTCCTTAAGTGGTAATGACAATCAGTTTCCATATTTGACCAATAGTAACCAGCTCTTATAATTTTCTTGGCCATAGTGTGCCTACTAGAGTGGGTTCTGAAAATTCCCTCGTGCATGTCTTCCATGATCTTCTCTATTTCTTCCTTGTCCATGCAACGGAGCAGAGTAGAATCATGATTGTGATTGTATAGGATCCTATTGCTTAAGAAGAATTTGGATGAGAACCTTTGCAGGAATTCCCTATCGTTTATTGAAGATCCTTTAGGATACTCTTGTGTCTCAATATATCTCTTCACCTCATGGTACCAACTCTAAACCACTTAAACATTCATCAAACACAAACCCAAAATCCAAACATTTGTCCCCTTCGAATCTGAAACATCCCCACACCTTGTTACCCTTCGAATCCAGTAGAAAGAAAATCACACTTGTTCTTCTCCTTCGAATCCATCCTTAGAGACGTCACCTCTGTTTCCTCCCTTCGAATCCAGAAGCACTCAAGGCATCCACCCAATATCCAGCACACGCTCTAGCTTGAAGCAAGGTAAGTCCCTCTTACCCTTGAATCCTTCGTTTCAGGCATGATATGTGAATAAACTTTCTTTTCGTTTCAAACATGTACATACCATTGTTCTTATTTTCATTTCCATCCTTTTAATTTGTTTTCATGGCTAATTCTTTTGGGTTTCTGTTTCTTGGTTTATTAGATATGCTTTAAAAACTAACCTGGCCATAAAATAAACGAAAGAAACAGGAGACAGGAATATGAGACAAAGCCTTAGGCTTCCTCACTGACTCCACGTCCAATTGAAGGATGCAGTAAAGGACTTAAGGTGAAGAGGGAACGCCATACTGACTCCGAGGCTCCATTCGAAAGGCACACTACACCAGCATCCAGGCCCCAATTGAAAGTCGCGCCTTCACCATTTCTAGGCCAAATCGAAAAGAGCCAGAGAAGTAAAATCCAAGATTTCTTCTTCCTGAATTAAAAGACCCCTTTTTCTTTCCTTTATTTTATTTTGCCTTTACATTTTCATGATATTCAATATGGTTGTAATTGTGTAGGTTTTATTTTCTGCATTTTCATTACTTTTGTACAATTGCTAGTAAGATAGGGTATGTATGATAAGATAAAATCAACAAGTAGACAACCTAAAAATCAAAGACTAAATGCATGCTAATCAAACACACTATTCACACATGCACCCTTAGGGTAATCTCACTTGTTGCCTCAGAAAAATAGTCATGTCCCTCGAATATGGGCGTTTTAGCAAATACCCTCGATAAAAGATCGTAGTCCCTCGATGACCCTCAATGTTGCCTTCGGTAAATGATCTAGTCCCTAAACGACATTGATAAAACGTCCCATAGGTTGCCTTCTATGACTATAAAAATGTCTCACGCCCATCCCGTCACATCCAATGATGGGGTTTCTTACCAAATAAATGGTAAGATAGCAACATCTAAAGGAGGAGGAAGAGAACATTAGACCTTTTGAGTAGGTAGGATGATCCTAGTTGCTCGCTTGCTCACAACAAAAACATTTTATACACCCACACTTTCATTTTGAAACATTTTCATAAGACAAAACACTTTGTACGCATTCTTATAGAAACGAGAACCATTACAAAGACGCTTTTCAAAATAACTTTCAAAAATACATTCCACAAACACCTCTTTGAACTATTTTCAAAACCAACACTTTGTACGCGTTCTTATAAAAACGAGAACCATTACAAAGATGTTTTTCAAAATACTTTTAAAAAAACACCACAAGCACATTATCAAACAAAAGCAAGTGATCTAGTAAGAAACTAAGAGTCTGTAGATAACTACGGATGAAAAGGGTACTAATACCTTCCCTTTTCATAAGCTACCCCTTGAACTCAAGAAATAATCTCCAAAGGTCTTTCCTGTTCTTTGCAACCTTTCCTTATTGGATAAAAGAAAAGTCGGTGGCGACTCTTGCTATCCGCAACAATTGCGATTAAACTCAAAACACCCAAGTCAGTTCTCCCACCGTGTTACACGACTCGTAACCTGTTTTTTTCACTTCTAACATTGTTCTGCTACATGTACAAGTCAGTTCTCAACATATAATTGATAAAAATGAAAAACTAACATATGGTTAGCTTCAGGGCCATGATACCTACATTTATATTCACTGATGATGCTTAGAATGAAGAGCTAAAAGTTAAGAAGACTTACCTTGAAACTGGAATTTATGTTTTAGTTTGAATACCTTTCAAAGTGCTGTGATGATCAGAATGGCTTTAGTGAACCTCCAGGAAGTTGCTCCAAACTTTACTTTATATTGAAAGCTGCTGAATCAACTCCAACCCAATCATGTTGTACAATACTATTTTTTGTTTGTGTTTTGGAAGGTGATGATAATGGCACTACAGAAACTATTCTTGTGTTTGAACAATCTCTATGTGATGTGAAGTGTTTGGATAGTTGGTTTATGGGAAAGCTTGCAAGGTGGAACAATGGGTTGAGGTTTTGTTTTTATGAATGAAGATAGAGTTGAATATGAGACGAGGTTACAAAAATTCTGTTAGATTTTTCAGATTTCTTTCTCTTTCTCTTTCAATAAAAACCTCTCTTTTCCTCCAAAAAACCCTCTCATTTGTGTGTTGTGAAACAGCTCATTTATAGATGAAATGGACTGAAATTTGGGAGGGAAATAGATAAGTTTTTTTAACTGTTTGGGTATACAATTTCATTTCTTTTTATATGCATCTCTTATGTGTTAATTTTGTACAAATATGGAACTGATATAGTGCAGGTTTGGACTGGGTTAGAGGCAGCATAGCAAGACAGTTTTGTCGCAGTTTTGGAGTGGAGTGGTAGTTTGGTGCTGAAGAATGGAAAAACACAAAAAGGGGGGGGGGGGAGGGGGGTTGATTTGGGATCTTAAAACTTAATGAAAAGAACACGTTGATTTTTATCCTGGTTCATTTGAACTCAAACTACTCCAGTCCACCCGCCAAGGTAATTTCCCCTCTCTCCAATGAGGTCTTAATCCACTAATCAATCTTGATTACAAGTCTACTTTGACAACTGCCAAAGTCTTCTTGAGTATAACCATAACCCGATTTTTCTCAAGGAAATTCACTTAAACAATGTATGAATAAACAGTGTACAATAATGTTTCTAATAAAACAATATCACAATAGAGTAATTTATTACACAATTTAAGATTGCTAGGTAAATTGGGTGAATATGCTTTTCTTTTACGTGCGCAGTAGTTTGTCACTTGAATTATTCTTTTCGTCTTCTTTATATAGGCCATGCAATAGTGACATAATAAGATGCTTTTCGAATGTTCATAACATGAATTAATGATCTTTCCAAACCAGGAGATTCTTGTCTGTTTGAAGCTGTTACTTTTGATATTGCATTGATAAACTGTAACGCTTCAAAACTTCTTACGTCAGAGGATGAATGTTACCGTTGGGATTCCCTTACTGCTTGTATCAGAAATTATAGATCAGAGTAACAGAGATCTTGTTTCACAATGTTGGTGCATTCAGAAGTTGTAACAGAACATCTTCATATAAGTGTGTCACGCAGATTTGTTTCTAAGAAGGATGTGTCTGATTATATAATAATACTCTCATCTTCTATGATCGCATGATCAGAACTTCTAGCGATGTTCTAGCAGATCTTCTATGCTTCTTACATCATAACATCTTTTTTACATCAAAACTTCCCTACATATAAAGATACTTTTATTAGGGAGCATATTTGTTCTTTATATATATATATATATATATATATATATATATATATATATATATATATATATATATATATATATTATGTGTTTGTTATCATCAAAACTCTTACATGGATGTAGAACCAAATTATGTTCTAACAATCTCCCCCTTTTTGATGATGACAAAAACTTGTATATTTTGATGGAAAAAAAAGAACAAAGAACAAAGAATAAAAAAAGGACACCCCTTGAGTAGAATACTCAGATAACGAGAAAATAAAATGCTTCCCTAAAGATCTTCTGATAGCAGTCAACTTCTGATAGGAGTCAGCTTCTAATAGGAATCAAAATATATTTCCTTCTCCTTCTTTTTGTCAATAATCAAAAAGTAGGAAAAACTCTATTTGTCTTGCTTTGAAAGAAGTTGCTTGAGAAGGTGTGACATCCTCCTCTAGATTCAACTGAGATTCTTTATAGAGCTTTTGATATTGTATGCTCATTATCGTTCCCAATAGTTCCAGAGCCAACAACCTTTTGTTTCTAATTTCCTCTGAAACCTACGAATCCTTTAAATTCCAGTATTTGGAACATATGCTTTCTTCCCGCCATGTGTAGAGGGCATCCAGAATCCAGGTGTTAGGACTGGTGTTTCAACCTTGCTGTTAAAAATATCTACAACATAGATGATTTTATCCTTTGGTACCCATATCTTTTTGGGTCCATGATTATTAGAATTTCCAAAATTCGGTTTGAATTTTGGTTTAGCATAAAACGCCTTACTAGTATATTCTATATCATTTGTTTTCCCAGAAGTGAAGTGAGAATAAAGAGAAGTGCTTTTAATAACCAAATCCTTAACTTTCTTAGGTTGGGATCCTTTACCTTTGTATCATATTCCTTTTCTGCAATTTCTGTTAACTACATAGATCATTGAAGCCATCTTGCTTCTATCTATGTTTTTAGCGAGGAATTTCTAAAAGTTATGATCATATTCCTTTATGATCTTATCAGGGTTATTAGGAACTTCTGAGATAGTTTCCTTATGAGTATTTTGTAATTCATTTTCAAGTTTAAAATTTTTTTTCCAACTCAGAGTTTTCCAATCTCAGAGTCTTAGTTTCTTCAGAGTCAGAAACTATATCCTTTTTCAGGTTCTTGTTTATGAGTCGAAGTTTCTGATATCTTTCTAGAATTTCTGACAAACTCTCTTCTAATTGAGATCTAGAAAAGTTAGAAAATACTTCTTTTGTCTGAGTCTGATTCTGATTCAGAGGATTCAGAGACATCTGATAAGTTGTTCGTTAAAGCTATATTGGCTCGTTCATCTTCTGATTTTGTTCCATCTTCAGAAGATTCAGAGTCATCCCACGTTTCCATAAGACTTTTCTTCTTTTCCTTAGAGAGCTTCTTTTTAGGTTTCTCTATTTGAGGATTTGGACAGTCGCTCACATAATGACTTTGTTCATTGTATTCATCTCAGGTAATGTTTCTGTTACTGGATATTCTGTATCTAGAAGATTGTTCAGAGTGATTCCCTGTGCTTCTAGAATTTCTGAATTTCCTCTGCTTGTGCTTCCATAGCTGATTGATTCTTCTGGATAGAAGGAACAGTTCATATTCTTCTGACGAGGATTTACCAGAGTTTTCGGCTTCTGATTTTGCCTGCAAGAATTTGGTTTTATATTTATTAGATTTCAGAGCGAGAGACTTACCTTGATTTTGAGGCTCATCTTGTTCTAATTCTATCTCATGACTTTTCAGGGAGCTGACGAGTTCTTCAAGAGAAATTTTACCCAGATCTTTGGCTAGTGTTAATGTTGTGACCATGGGTCTCCATTTCTTGGGTAAATTTCTGATGATCTTCTTTACATGGTCAGCAATTGAGTACCCTTTATCCAGAACTTTTATCCCAGTAACCAAAATTTGAAACCTTGAGAACATTGTTTCAATGGTTTCATCTTCTTCCATTTTGAAGGCTTCATACTTATGAATGAGTGCAAGGGCTTTGGTTTCTTTTACTTGCGTGTTTCCTTCATGAGTCATTCTCAAGAAATCAAACATGTGCTTTGTTGTCTCTCTGTTTGTGATCTTCTCATACTCTGACTATGAGATGGCACTCAAAAGGATAGTCTGGCCTTGTGATGATTTTTGAAGTCTCGCTTTTGATGATCTGTCATTCTTTTTCTGTCAATCTTCTGACCACTTTCATCAACAGGATGTATGTACCCATCAATCACTATATCCCAAAGATCAGTGTCATAAGCTAGAAAGAAACTTCTGATTATGTCTTTCCAATAATCAAACTTTTCACCGTCAAATATTAGGGGTCTGCTGCTGATTTTGTCTTTCTCATCATGATAATCATTAATGATGTTCTGACTTGGTCCCATCATAGTGTTTTTCCTCCTTGGATATTTTTCTTACACGATTAAGTGATTGCACCCAGATCCAGGTGCTCTGATACCAATTGAAGAATGGAAAAACACAAGAAGGGGGGTTGAATTGGGATCTTAAAACTTAATGAAAAGAACACGCTGATTTTTATCATGGTTCATTTGAACTCAAACTACTCCAGTCTACCTGCCAAGGTGATTTCGCCTCTCTCCAACAAGGTCTTAATCCACTAATCAATCTTGATTACAAGTCTACTTTGACAACTGCCAAAGTCTTCTTGAGTATAACCACAACCCAGTTTTTCTCAAGGAAATTCACTTAAACAATGTATGAATAAATAGTGTACATCAGTGTTTCTAATAAAACAGTATCACAATACAGTGATGTATTACACAGTTTAAGATTTCTAGGTAGAACTGGGTGAATATGATTTTCTTTTACGTGCGCAGTAGTTTGTCACTTGAATTCTTATTTTCGTCTTCTTTATATAGGACATGAAACAATGACATAAGAAGATGCTTTTGGGATGTTCATAACATGAATTAATGATCTTTCCAAACCAGGAGATTCTTGTTTGTTTGTAGCCGTTACTTTTGATATTGCATTGATAAACTGTAACGCTTCAAAACTTCTTACGTCACAGGATGAATGTTATCGTTGGGAGTCCCTTACTACTTGTATCAGAACTTTACAGATCAGAGTATCAGAGATCCTATTTCAAAGTGTTGGTGCATTCAGAAGTTGTAACAGAACTTTTTCATATAAGGGTGTCACGCAAATTTGTTTCTAAGAAGGATGCGTCTAATTATATAATAATAATCTCGTCTTCTATGCTCGCATGATCATAACTTCTAGTGATGTTCTAGCAGATATTTTATGCTTCTTACATCAGAACATCTTTATCACATCAGAACTTCCCTGCATATAAAGATACTTTTATCATCAAAACTCTTACAGGGATGTAGAACCAAATTATGTTCTAACATGTGCAGGGCAGGCTTGGACTTGGCAGCATATCTGTTTTTGGGGCTTTTCTAGACAACAACATTTGTAGCATGATACAAGTCTGGTTTTGTGGACAGGTTCATGCAGCTTGTAACAAAGACAAGGCATATTTGTTGATAGCATAGTGGCCAAGTTTAAAGATTGAGTCAAAGGGAAAAGTTCAAACAAGACAAAGTTTATTATTTGTAACTTGCAATTTTTAACTTAAAAATGCAGCCTTGTTGTTTACTTGAAAGCTTGTAACAACTTGAATTGTCTTGAATTGTGGTGAAAATATGACATGAAGTAATGAAATTAACATGTATAGAAAACACTTAGAAAATTTTCCAAGTCTTGCAAAGTTTGATTTTTGATTTTCTTGACTTCTTGATGATCAAATTTATTATTTCGAATGTCTTTATGAAATGTGATCTTTGAAATTCAAATTTGATCAAAAAGTCAAAGTTTGACTTTTCAATGTACAGCTGACTTTTTCATCGGTTGACCAAATTTCATCTATCAATCCACTGATCTCGGGAGATGAATTGAAATATGTGATTAAGTCAAAATGATGTACTTGAACCCTTGAGATCATGTTTCGAACCAATAAGTCATGTATTGGGTCAAAAGTCAAAGATTGGTCATTCTTAATCAAAACCCTAATTTTGACCATTTTGCCCTTTTGATGATTTGAACAATTTTCTTGGAGAATCCTTGAACATTGGAGATCCTTTGTGAGGAATGTCTTGAAAAAGAGAGGGCAAATTTTGGGGTACAACAAATTCCCCCGTTCAATCTTCTTAAACCCTAAGAGTTAGATTGGCGGGTCCGTCATTCGTGACTTGAAGGTGGAAGATGATTGAACACTAGAGTGCCCAGGAATTTGTACTTGATGCTGTGTTGGTTGATCGTGTCATAAATGGGCTTTAAAGATGCCATTTGGAGAGATGATAAAGAATTTTCGGAGATGGGCTTACATATGCCATCCATAGTTAAAGAAGAGGTCTGTTGTTTGGAGAATTCACTGGGGAAATAATCTTAACTAGAAGAGGTCTGTTGATTGCCTGTCATTAACTGGTAGAAACAAATCCTAATCAAAATAGGTCTTTGTTTTGTTGGTTTACATTTCCTGCAAGTAAAAATGGTTATTTGCATGCAGATGTATGCATGGCACAATGATGTTCTCAAAATAAATGAGATTTTGTTGTATGTATTTGTCATGCATGTAATATGATGTATGAATGTGAAATATTGTTGAAGTGTATCTTTGTCTTGGAGAATAAATCCTTGACAAATGTTGGGGAGCTTTGGGAAGTTCAATCCATGATTGCTATTGGGAATGAAGAGTAGGAAGAGTATGCACATCTTCATACCTTTTTTAGAATGCTTCTGACGGGAATTCCTGTTTTGTTGTTTGAGGAAAAAAATGCTGGGAACATTGATTTTGGCTCTTTGCTTGAGGAAACTCAGTGAGGAGTGTTGATTTCTACTTAAGGAATAGAGTTCAGGAGTTATCTGTTATTCTACTGGGGAATTATATTTGATTGAGGAGAGTGAAAGTTAGTTGTTATCTGGTTGAAGTCCAGGTTTCATAGCAACTTTTGACTTGGTGGGGATAATAAAGTTAATTGTTATTTGGTTGTATTTCAAGCTTCGCAACAACTTACTAGGGAAGATGAAATTAATTGTTATCTGGCCGGGTTCCAGGTTTCGCATAAAATTACTTGGAAGAATGAAGTTTACTGTTATCTGGTCAGATTCCAGGCTTCAAAGTAACTTGCTCGGGAGTATGAAGTTAACTGTTATCTAGTTGGATTCCACGCTTCGCAGTAACTTAGATGAAATTAACTGTTATCTGGTCGGATTCCAGGCTTCGCAACAAATTTCTGAGAGAATGAAGTTAATTGTTATCTGGTCGTATTCCAGGCTTCGCAACCACTTACTGAAGTTAACTGTTATCTGGTCGAATTCCAGGCTTTGCAGTAACTTTCTGAGATAGATGAAGTTAATTGTTATCTGGTCGGATTCTAGGCTTTGCAACCACTTACTGAAGTTAACTGTTATCTAGTCAGATTTCAGGTTTTGCAGTAACTTTCTGAGATAAATGAAGTTAATTGCTATCTAGTCAGATTCCAGGCTTCACAACCACTTACTGAAGTTAACTGTTATCTGGTCAGATTCCAGGCTTCGCATCAACTTAGATGAAATTAATTGTTATCTGGTCGGATTCCAGGCTTCACAGTAACTTTCTTAAAAGGATGAAGTTAACTGTTATCTGTTCGGATTCCAGGCTTCGTAGTAACTTGCTTGAATAGTAACGATTTCATTGGGGATTGCAATGACTCTACCAGGGATTAATAGTTTTGTCCATTTGATTTGTAATAGTTTGAGAGGCCAACTCAAGCTGGGGAATTTGTACTTTGTTGGGGAAATAAACGCGGTTGAAGAGAATATTTTTGACGACCTTCTATGGAAGTGACTTTTTAGGTAGGACTCCACAAGGATTCTTTCTAAGACCAACTCATCTAGGGAGAGGGTTTTCGAGAGATTGGAACTCTAGCTGGGGATTGCATGGATTCGTCTTTGTGGGGATAATCTTATTGAAGTATCTCGGTGGGGATATCCCAAATCCTTAAGGAGATGCTTGTTACTTTTTTTATGTATACATTTGTTCCTTCAATTTTAATCATTGGACACTTTTGCACTCAAAATAGGAAAAAAAAACAACAAGTTTGCACTTCAAAGTATTTTTGTATTGATGTTTGCCTATAAACAGATGTTTTTGTACAAGGAGACAGAGATCCTAATAAGAGGAAATTGTCGAAATAATGAAAGGAACACAAATCAAAAACACAAATAATAGCCATGTGGAAGTGATATCATTGGGTTCCAAATCCGCTATTTCCCCTATGTCTTCGAACATCATCTCTTTCCGTTGAAAGAAGTTGATTGAATTGATCTTGTACCATTGAACTTGGACCTTGGTAATAAAGCTGGTTATAGAGATCCAATGGGACATAGTCTTACACTTTAATCCCTAACGTTTTCCTGGACCGCCCTTTCTGGTTTTTAGTCCTCCAGGATACCCATTTTTACCCAAGACGCCCTTTCGAGTTTTTGACTTGCCGGGTGTATAATATTTCGTATATATCCCTAACTTTTGCCCGAACCCTTTTGGTTCGCTGGGATGCCCTTATTTTTACCTAGTTACGTCAACCTAGCAGGTCATTCTTTATGCATAGTATTGTTTGACTATGTCCGTGTTGATAGGATGCGGGAAATGTTCGTCTTCCATAGTTGTTAGCATCATGGCACCGCCAGAGAATACTTTCTTGACAAAAAATGGTCCTTCGTAAGTGGGAGTCCATTTGCCTCGGGGATCGCCTTGTAGTAAAATGATGCGCTTTATTACCAAGTCACCAGTCTTATACACTCGAGGCTTGATCTTCTTTTTGAAAGCTTTGATCATACGCTTTTGATACATTTGACCATGACAAACAGAAGCCAGTCTCTTCTCGTCGATCAAGTTCAACTGATCCAATCTAGTCTAAATCCATTTGTCTTCTCCTAAGTCTGCTTCTTTAATATTCCTTAGAGAAGGAATCTAAACTTTGACAGGTAGGACAACCTTCGTGCCATAGAATAAAGAGAAAGGAGTCTCCCTAGTTGACATTTGTGCCGAGGTACGGTAGACATGAAGATAAAATGGTAGCATCTCATGGCAACCTTTGTAGGTCACCACCATCTTTTGCATAATCTTCTTTATATTTTTATTGGCAGCTTCCACTCTGCCATTCATCTTAGGTCTATATGGGGAAAAATTGTGATGCTTGATATTGAACTGTGTACAGAGTTCAGTAATCATAGCATTATTGAGATTGGTTCCATTGTCGATGATGATCCTTTCGGGGATACCATAACAGCAGATGAGGTTATGCTTAATAAACCGGGCTACAACACTCTTAGTGACTGAGGCAAACGAAGCAACTTCGACCCATTTGGTGAAGTAATCAATGGAAACAAGGATGAAATGATGTCTATTGGAGGAAGTAGGCTTGATCTCTCTAATCATGTCAATGCCCCACATTGCAAATGGCCACAGAGCAGTCATGACATAGATTTGACATTCATAGTATTGGAGGCATGTGAACTTTGTCGGCATAGATTTTACATTTATGGCAAGTCCTTAAGTGGTAATGACAATCAGTTTCCATATTTGACCAATAGTAACCAGCTCTTATAATTTTCTTGGCCATAGTGTGCCTAATAGAGTGGGTTCCGAAAATTCCCTCGTGCATGTCTTCCATGATCTTCTCTACTTCTTCCTTGTCCATGCAACGAAGCAGAGTAGAATCATGATTGTGATTGTATAGGATCCTATTGCTTAGGAAGAATTTGGCTGAGAACCTTCGCAGGAATTCCCTATCGTTTATTGAAGCTCCTTTAGGATACTCTTGTGTCTCAATATATCTCTTCACCTCATGGTACCAAGGCTTCTCTTCGTCAGTGTCAAGCTTGCAACAGTGCGCTGGTTCGTCAAATATTTCAATTGTAATTCTAGGAGCCTCGTTGTCCCAATTGACCTTTAACATAGATGATGTTGTTTCTAGGGCATCTTCCAACTGATTTTCTTCTCTTAGGAAGTGTTCAAAAGTAACCTCCTCAAAGTATGGGATCAAAGTTAGCACGAAATCTTTGCAGGGGATTAGGTTAGGATGCTTGGTATCCCATTCTCCTTTAACTTGATTGATTACTATGGCAGAATCTCTGTATACATCAAAGAATTTGATCCTTAGGTCAATAGCAGCCTTCAGACCCAAGATGCATGCCTCATATTTAGCCATGTTGTTCGTACAGTTGAAGCATAGTCTAGCAGTGAAAGGTGTATGGCCACCTTCGGGAGAAATAATCAAAGTGCCAATTCCATTACCCAAAGCATTGGAAGCCCCATCAAAAACCATAGTCCATCGGGATCCTTTTTCAGGTCCGTCATATGGTACAGGCTTTTCACAGTTAGTTACTAGCATGATATTCTTGTCTGGGAATTCAAAGTTCATGGATTGGTAGTCGTCAACAGCTTGATGTGCCAAATGATCCGCCAGCACACTTCCTTTGATTGCTTTTTATGTATTGTATTAGATATCATATTCAGTCGGAATCATTTACCATCTAGCTATTCGTCTGGAGAGAGCTAGATTTTCAAAGATATACTTGATAGGATCCATCTTAGAAATCAACAAAGTGGTGTGAGTCAACATATATTGTCTTAGTCGGCAAGCAGCCCATGCCAAAGCACAACAAGTTTTCTCGAGTAGTGAATATCTGGTTTCACAGTCGGTAAACTTTTTTTCTCAGGTAGTATATTGCATGCTCTTTTCGGCCAGACTCGTCATGTTAGCCTAATATACACCCCATTCAATTCTCTAATACAATCAAGTACATAATCAGAGGTCTTTCTTCAACTTGAGGCATCAGGATCAGAGGTTCTTGTAAGTACTCCTTAATCTTGTCAAAAGCTACTTGTCAGTCGTCATTCCATCTGATTACTTGATCCTTCTTCAGCAACTTTAAGAATGGATTACAAGTAGCAGTTAGGTGAGATATGAATCGAGAAATGTAGTTAAGTCGACCTAAGAAACCTCTAACATCCTTCTCAGTAACGGGAGCTGGCATTTCTTGGATAGCTTTGACCTTTGTAGTGTCAACTTCGATGCCTTTGCCACTAACGATAAAGCCCATGAGTTTTCCAGATCTTACCCTGAAGGTGCACTTGTTGGGATTCAGCCTCATCTTATATTCTTTCAGCCTTTCAAATAACTTGTGTAAGTGATCAAGGTTTTTTTCCTCAGTTTGCGACCTTGCAATCATATCATCAACATAGACTTTTATCTCACGGTGGATCATGTCATGGAATAGGGATACCATTACTCATTGATAGGTAGCCCCTGCATTCTTCAAACCGAAAGGCATGACCTTGTAACAAAAAGTGCCCCATTGTGTGACAAAGGTGGTCTTCTCCTTGTCCTCAGGATCCATCTTGATTTGATTATAACCGGAGAAACCATCCATGAAAGAGAAGACCTTATGTTCAGCGGTGTTGTCGACCAAGACGTTAATATGTGGTAGTAGGAAATCATCTTTGGGGCTTTCCCTATTCAAATCTCTATAGTCTACGCATATACAGACCTTTCCATCCTTCTTTGGTACGGGGACCACATTTTCCACCCATTGGGGATAGGATGTTACTGCCAAAAAACCTGCATTGAATTGCTTCATTACCTCAGCTTTTATTTTCTCAGACATGTTTGGCCGCATATGACGAACCTTTTGCTTGTATAGAGGACAATCTTCCTTTGTTGGTAGACGATGAACTACGATGTTAGTATCAAGTCCCGACATATCTTTATATGACTAAGCAAACACCTCAACATAGTCGTGCAACATTTGGACCAATCTGCTTTGTTACCATTTTCCAAGTTAGGGTCGATCTTGACTTCCCTCTTGTCTGTCTCAGTACCTAGGTTGATTAATTCAACTAGATCCTCATGAGGTTGAGTGGATTTCTCTTCTTGCATCAGATGTATGGCTAGTTCCCTTGATATTTCACAATCTTCTTCGCCTTCGTCTTCGTCTTGGAAGATTAGATGTGCAAAGTCATAACTAGCAATAGCAGAGTCATTGGCAATGAGATCCAGAGTGGATGAGGATCTGCAAGTGTGTGTGTGTGTGTGTATGTGTGTGCTTTTAAGATACATGGCTATTTTGAAAATGCAAATAAGAAAAAGAAAGACAATGAGCACAAAATTTGAATGCAAAAGGTCCAATGTTTTTTCACTAAATGATCATATGGCATATGAAAATGAACAAACCCTTAACAAATGGACCATGATGCCCCGGGTAAGTCATATGGTTTAAAGTCATTGTTTGGAATTAAATTACAGACAAAGTTCTTGAATTGAAAAATAGTAAGTGGTAATTACTCCTCACTGAAGGATATGGGAATGAAATACTTGGCATGCTATTTGTCGAGTCCTTCTACGGCAGTCGGGTAGATCCATTCATAAAGTCGCAGTCATCCTCAGAGTCTTCAATAGAATTCAATCCATGATTACTAATGCGAAGAGGTGGTTTTCCTATGTGAGTACGTCTGACCTCCTTTTGAGCTTTGGCAGTGAAACCCAGCCCAAACTTGTTTGTTTTTAAAGGAATGTCAGGGAGTTGTCCCCAATTTATACTACTTCCATCTTCAATCACGGCACTAGCACCTTTGAGGGAAGCCATCCTTGGCACATCTTGAATAGCGTTCAGAACGTCAAAAGAAACTCTTGCAAAAACGACCATGGGAGAGACTACTTCGAAGGCTTGACATGGAGTTTCTATAAACTCACCATCCATTTCCAAATATTTGAACGGATTCAGGTGACTAACCATAAATTCTTCTTCGCCACAAACAGTAACAATCTTTCCCTTGACTGGATACTTCAATTTCTGGTGGAGGGTGGACGTCACTGCTCCTTCCCCATGTATCCAGGGGCTTCCAAGTGAACAAGAATAGGCGGGACGTATATCCATCATGTAGAAAGTAGAATTTAAAACTTGTAAACCAACTTTAATAGGGAGATCAACTTCTCTTAGTACCATCCTCTTGGATCCATCAAAATCCCTCACAACAATGTCACTTGGTTTTAAAACCAGCCCTTCGTAATCTAATTAGTCCAAGGCAACTTTGGGTAGAACAATTAAAGAGGAACCAGTATCAACCAAGACATGGGCCAGTGTAGTTCCTTTGCATTAAATAGAGACATGCAAATCCTTGTTATGATTCCTTCAAACTGGTGTCAAGTCAGCATCAGAGAACCCCAATCCATTGTCGACATTCAGACTCGCCACACAGTTTTCAAATTGATCGGTTATGGTCTCTTGAGGAACATGCGCTTTCTTCAAAAATTTGATTAAAGCTTGGGCATGAGCATCAGAACAAAGCAACAAAGACAATATAGAGATTTTGGAGGGGGTTTTCCCCAGTTGCTCTACTATCTTGAAATCACTCTTTTTTTATAATCTTCAAGATTTCCTCTATTTCTTGGGTGGAAGGTTCCTCAGCAGCAATGTCCTTGGAAGGCTCCTCTATCCCAGTAGGCTCAATCACTTTATCTTTACCCCTAGTGTCACTACTGGGCTTATCAATGGTAATGCGGACATGTGTTGTTATAGTAGTTGGAGGTGAAATGTTAGGAGAGAAAATCCTCCCCGTTCTCATTACCTTGCTAGAACCAACAATATTTGTAACATCATTAGTCTTGTCTTCATTGATCCAGGAATCTTGCTTAATTCCATGATAGTAAACTACATCGCCGTAGTTCTAAGGAATTGCTTTGTCGGAGGAGTAAGGAATTGACCCAGGATTAGTAATTATTAAGGGAGCAATCATTGGTTCGTTAGAAATACTAATATGACCGTTTAA
The DNA here is from genome assembly GCA_948472305.1 of Vicia faba. Classification (NCBI taxonomy): domain Eukaryota; kingdom Viridiplantae; phylum Streptophyta; class Magnoliopsida; order Fabales; family Fabaceae; genus Vicia; species Vicia faba. The sequence continues at coordinate 913,680,471 of OX451737.1, forward strand.
GGAGATCCTAATGGGTTTGATGGATATTGTGATGATGGAAACATCTTCAGCTTTATCTGTCAAACTTTTAATGGACGAATTTCTTTCAAACAGGATCTCATGACTATTTATTAGGCATAGAACACCTTCTTTCAGCCATTTGCATCTATTAACTTGTTCAGTGCAACAATTACAGTCCTTCAAATAGCCAGGGAAAACCCCAACTCTCAGCAAATTTTCTTTAACAATGGCCAGTGGCGTAGTCAAATCTTCCACGGAGGAAACAAAAATAGTGTCTTCAATTGCATTGACACCTTTGCCATGATTTGGCATTGGTGTAGTTATAACATTCGGAGTTGTAGGTAGATCAAACTCAATAGTCTTGTCATTGATAAGGTCTTTAATCTTGCTTTTTAGATCCCAACATTGATCAATATCATGCCCAGAGCTATTGGAGTGATAGGCATATTTGGCGTTAGAATTGTATTTCGCAATTGAAATATTGGGACTTGATGGTGGATCATGCAATGTTACCAAGTTGGCCTTCAATAGGTGTTGCAAGGCTTGGGACAGTGACATGTTAATCCTCGTGAATTATCTTCTTGGAACCTCATACCTTTGATGGTTGGCTTGTTGTAGTTGTCTTTGAGTAGATGGTGGATTGGAGATCAAAACAACATTAACAGATGGACAATGATCCTTCTTGGTATGTGCCCTTGACCCTATACAACATTGGCTTCTTTATTGCCAGTAAAGGGCTTCTTCATAGTGTTTGATGTAGAAGCAGATGCCATGGGAATTTTTCCACTCTTGATACCACTCTCAACCCTTTCACCAGTCAGAATTAACTCTGTGAAACCGGACGATGAGCTCCAAATTAACAAGTTAAAAAATAGGCCAGTTAATGTTCCCATGAACATATCCACCAGCTCCTTACCCATTAGTGGTGGTTGTACTCTACCAGCAAGGTCTCTCCATTTTTGTGCATATTCTTTAAAACCTCCATTGGAACCCATTGTCATTCCTTGTAACTGAACCCTAGTCGGCGTCAAATTAGTGTTGTACTGATATTGGCGGTAGAAAGCGGTGGCCAGATCTTCCCAAGTATGAATATTGGAACCCTCCAACTTGTAAAACCATTCTAACTGAGTCCCAGATAGACTCTCTTGAAAGAAGTGTACCCAGAGCTTCTTGTCAGTGGTATGCATTTGTATTTTGCGGACGTAGGACCTCAAGTGAAGCTTTGGGCACGAAACGCCGTCGTGCTTAGCAAAGATTGGAATTTTGAAATTATGGGGGATAACAACCCTAGGAACTAAGACCAAATCACCAAAATACAAGTCAGACATAGCTTGAATTTCCACAGCTTTGAACCTATCTTCTAGTTGCTTGTACTTACCCTTAGCCGGTGGATATTGTTCATCAAAGTAATCTTCATCCTCAGAAGCTTTATTATTTGCAACCCCAAGCACGGGTGCTCATTGCATCTTCATTTTGATTCTCATATCCCTCAGAGGAGTCTTCTTCGACTTGAACCTGTCAGACGGGGCCCTTGAATCAATTTCCCATGTTGATTACAGCTTTCTTCTTTGTCTTCTTTTTGTCCCTCAGAAGTGACATCATCTCTTGTTATCCTTTGGCCAAGGTGAGCAAAGTTTCTTGAAATTGAGAATTTTATTTCTGCAAGTTTCACGGTCTGCTCGATATCCATCTTACTGAAATAAACAGTAAAAAGATGAGGAACCCTGTGTCTGAAAACCTGCTTATGTTATGATGCATGAAATGAGTATGAAAATGATTTCAAGGACTTTTAAGATTTAAATTTTTTTCAAACCGAGAGGTAACAAACATTAATTGCATTAATAAGTTCAAACAATTACAAAAATTCCTCTTGGTCTTACAATGGGAGAAGCAAATACAAAATAGACTCCTAGAACAAAAAGGGCTCAAGCTTCCCATGAGCGCATCCTCTTCGATGCAATGTAGGCATTCAAACTCCGTTCTTCATGAAGTTGTCTCGTGAGCTCCAAAACCTTCTTATCGCTTGCGTAGAACTGGGTTTCAAAGGTATCATGCTCCCCTTTGAGTTGAATCCATGATCTTTGCAACTCTTCGAAAGTAGTCGGCATGTCAGGATAGATAATAGTGTAGGGAACATCTCCCTCGATAATAGGCTCCACGATGATAGGTAGAATGGCCTCATAAGGCATCATGATACTTTGAGTGCGAGCTTGCACCCACTTGAGATAAGGCTCCAAAGAAATGGAGTTCTTATGCTCCAATGTCTTTCTACCAACTTTGTTCACCATGCCCCAAGCTCGTACAAATATTTGATGGTAACCTTGGACATCGTTCTCATAGTCAAATGCAATTCCTTGGATAAGTGCATCATGAGGATCATCCCTCCTAGAATACCCAAATTGTCGCAAAGCCAAACAAGGATTATAAGTGATACCTACCCTAATTCCATGGAGAGGGACATTAGGTAATTCCACACCGCATTCAACGATGGGAACGTCCTCCAAAGATCGATAACACCAATGAATATTCGAATGCATGAGTGACATCGACCTATTAGACCATCTCATGCCTTGCTCATTCTTCAAAACAGATCGAGGTAGGTGAGAAATAAAACACCTACCCAACAAAGGAGTGTGTGATACGGTGGGAGAACTGACTTCGGTGTTTTGCGTTTTATCGCAATTGTTGCGGATAGCAAGAGTCGCCACCGACTTTTCTTTTATCCAAAAGGAAAGGCTAAAAAGAACAGGAAAGACCTTTGAGATTATTTCTGATTTCGGGGGTAGATTATGAAAAGGGAAGGTATTAGCACCCTTTCCATCTGTAGTTAGCTACGGGCTCTTAGTTGCTTGCTAGATCACTTGCTTTGTTTGAAAATGTGCTTTGTGGTGGTTTTTGAAAATATTTTTAAAAGGCGCCTTCGTTTAGGCAAACTTTGTAATAGTTCTCGTTCGTAAGAACTTATACAAAGTGTTGGACTTTTGAAAATATTTCATGTTTTGAAAAGGTTTTGAAAGTGTTGGTGTTTGTTTTGAAAATAAGCAAGAGTGTTTGATTTAAAAATGAGCAAGAAACTAGGAACAATCTACCTACTCAAAAGTCTTAGTTCATTTCTTTCTTTCCTTTGATATTACTATCTTACCATTTATTTGGTAAGAAGCCTTATCTTCGGATGTAAAGGGACGGGCGTTGGTCATTGTATAGTCATGATAGAAATGTTGTGAGATATCTTAGAATTTCTCTTTGAGGGACTAAGATCATTTGTAAGGCAGCATACGTAGCATCATCGAGGGACTATGATGTTGTATTTTTTATTGTTTTTGCTAAGATATCCCACATGCATAACATGGCCATTTTTGTAAGGCAACAAGTGGAATTACCCTAACGGTGAATGTGTGCAAAGTGTGTTTGATTGCATGCATTTTGTCTTTGATTTTTGGGTTGTCTACTTGTTGGTTTTTATCTTTCCATACACAACTAATTACTAGCATTTGTACAAAAGTAATAAAAAGTGCAAAAAAATAATAATAAATTCATCCTACACTATTAGAACCATATGGAAGTGCATAGAAATATAAAGGAAAAAATAAGATAAAAAGAAGAAAAAAGAGCTCCTTCGGTTGGGGGGGGGGGGGGGGGCGGGAGTGCCCTTCGTTTCTGCTTCTGTTGGCCTCCTTTGATTGGGGATAGCATCAGCAAGTCATGGCCATCATTGGGAATTGGCACCAGTCAAGTCATGGCCTTTGATTGGGCTTGTCAACAGCTGGGCATGCCTTCTGGTTGCACCTTGTTGCCTTGTTACCTTCTTCGATTGGGCCTGGAATCAGTAAGTCATGGCCTTCACTTCTGGCTGGACTTAGTGCAAATGTACCTTCTAATTCTACCTTTCTGCCTTGGAAGTCAGCACGGAAGCCCAAGACTTCGTTTCATGTCTTTTTCCCCTGTCCCTTTCGTTTGGAACATAAAATGGCAATATGGCATAAGGCCATGCTAGTATTTGTCTTGTAACCAAACTAATTATTAAAGTATATTTAATGAATTCAAGCAACAAGAAACAAAAAGATTAGCCAGAAAAGTAGATTCAAAGGGTGTAAACGAAAGGGAGGCAAAATATTATATGCATGTTATGTCAAAACGAAAGATGCAAGGGTAAGATTAACTTACCTTGCTCCAGCCTTCAAGATGAATTGGGCCTTGAGTGGTGGCCCTGGATTCGAAGGGAGGGGCCAGCAGTTGGGCTTTGAATGTTGGATTCGAAGGAGAGGAGAAAACGTGATGTTCCTTGGGATTTGAAGGAAACTAAAGTGTGGTTGTTCTTCAGAATCGAAGGAGGTGACAATGATTATGGGTTTTTGATTTCACAAGTATTGAAGGGACTAGAGAGTTTTGTTGTGTTTGAGAAGATTTTGGAGGTTTCGTTCCTCTAGTCAAAAAATCCTCTCTAGCCTTTGCAAATAATTCCTCTATTTATAGAGAAAGAATGGACATGTTGTCCAAAGCCAGCCTTGCAAAGAAATGATAAAATATATGTAACGTGAAAGTACAAGTGGGGGGCCTTTTGGTAGTTGGGGTACAGAAGATATGACTTATGCTTCTAGCCCTCTGATTATACAAAGATTTGGAAGTAACATAGCCTGTCAAGTAGGGTAAGGCCATGAGATTTCCTCAGATTTGCTTCAAACGAAACCTGCTTCAAATGGCTCAGCTTGGATTCGAAGCAAGCTGATTCGAAGGGGATCCACATTCCAATTGAAGCTTTGCATGCAGGTAATTTTTTCCAATCGAAGAGTTTGCCTTGAAGGGGGAACATGTGGCCAGCATGTTATGGCCTTCGCTTGCAAGCATGCAGGCAGCATACTAGTCCAATCGAAAGGCTTGCCTTCCAGGGGGCACATGTGGCCAGCAGGTCATGGCCTTCAATTGCAAGCATACAGGCAGCATGCTTGGTGAATCGAAAGGTTTGCCTTGTTGGGGGCACTTGTGTCCAACAAACTTTGGTATTCAAAGCAAGAATGCAGGCAGCATGCTTGGTGAATCTAAAGGTTTGCCTTGTAGGGGGAACTTGTGGCCAGTAAACTTGGTATTCAAAGAAAGCATGCAGGCAGTTAAAGGCACAAACGAAGTATGCAACAAGAATTCACATGCCTAGACGAAAGTGGCACGCTAGTAGAAACTTTTGAGAAATCGAAGGAGGTGAAAATTCCAATCGAAGGGTGCTGGATTGAAGGAGGCCTAATTTTCTCCAAATTTGTCAAAATGTTATTTTTATCGGTTTTCACGCTTTTTGACAGTTTCCTTTTAATTTTGGTACTGGAAAAGTCCTAATGCACTTGTGCAAGCTTAAATCTTGAGAATCTTTGTGAGAAAATCCCTTGAGATTTGAGATGGGAAATTTTGGGATACAACAGTTACCCCTTTTCAATCTTCTTACACCTAAAGAGTTAGATTGGTAAATCTGCCATTCGTGACTTGAAGGTGGAATATGATTGAACACTAGAGTTCCCAGAAATTTACACTTGATGATGTTGTGGTTGATTATGCAAGGAATGGGCTTAAATATTCCATTTGGAGAAATGATGGATAGTTATTGCAGATGGTCTTATAGATGCCATCCAAAGGTGATTGTTGACAGAAATTAGACTAAGTCTAAATTCTGACTTCAACTGGAGAAGAAACCAGAATAAATCTTTGAAGCGATTTATCTAAACCAAAGGAAATGTTTGCGAGAAAGAATCAGGATAAATTGAGAGATTTAAACTAAACCAGCAGAGGTCTTTGATTGTTTATTTGTGATAGGCCTATGTAGGACTGCTTTAGGATGAGTCCGTGTAAAACTTCATATGGAATTTAAGAGAAGAAACCTGGGTAGGGTTACTTCATGATGAGTCAGTGTAAAACTTCATCTGGAAATGTATGAGAAGGAACCTGGGTAGGGTTGCTTCATGATGAGCCCGTGTAAAACTTCATCTGGAAATAAGAAGGAACCTGGGTAGAGTTACATCATGATGAGTCAGTGTAAAAATTCAATCTTGGAAAGAGGAGGAACCTGTGTAGGGTTGCTTCAGGATGAGTCCGTGTAAAACTTCATCTTGGAAAGAGGAACCTGTGTAGGGTTGCTTCAGGATGAGTGTGTGTAAAACTTCATCTTGGAAAGAGGAGGAACCTGTGTAGGGTTGCTTCATGATGAGTCTGTGTAAAACTTCATCTGGAAATGAGAAGGAACCTGTGTAGGGTTGCTTCATGACGAGTCTATATAAGACTTCATCTTGGAAAGAGAAGGAACCTGTATAGGGTTGCTTCACAAGGAGTTCCTGTAAGACTTCATCTTGGAAAGAGAAGGAACCTGGGTAGGGTTGCTTCAGCTGGTCGTGTAGATAATTTCCCTGGCTTGTTACAGGTGTTAATTTTTTACCTCAGAAAGAAAGATAGTTTTCCTGGCTTGTTACAGGTATTAATCTTTAATCTTCTCATGTAGATAGTTTTCCTGGCTTGTTACAGGTGTTAATCTACAATTATTCGTCCATAGATATTTTTCCTGGCTTGTTACATATATTAATCTAGAACTTGAACATGGTTGATGATAGCCATCTGTTGATTAACCTTTTCCTGAAAAAGGTAAAATGTTAGCTATATGCAATGTCATGGTGTATGAAATGCATGGTGTCAAGACGATCTCAAAATAAATGAGATTGTGTCGTATGCACTTATCATGTATGTAAATAGGATGTATGAAATGTGAAATGTTATTGAAGTGTATCTTTGTCTGGGAAAATAAATCCCTGACAAATGCTGGGAGTCATTAAATCCCTAACTACTGTTGAAGAGTAGGTGTGTCTTCAAAATTTGCTTAGAATGTTCCCACTGGGGATTCCTGTTTTGTTGTTTGAGGATAAATCCACCGGGGAATATTGATTTTGACTTGAGAAATCTTTGTGGAGAATGTTGATTCCTGCTTGGGGAAAAGAGTTCAGGAGCCTCAGTTATCCGTTGCTCTACTAGGGAGTTATCTCTTGATGGGAAGGACGAAGTTGAACTGATATCTGGTTGGATCTAGGCGTCATAGTAACTTGCTAGAAAAGAGGAAGTTGAACTGATATCTGGTCGGGTCCAGGCTTCACAACAACTTACTGAAGTTATCTGTTATCTGGTCGACTTCCAGGCTTCATGGTAACGTACTGAATTTGATTACTATTTGGTCGGATTCCAGGCTTCATAACAAATTTTGAAAGGATGAAGTTGAACTGATATTTGGTCGGGTCCAGGTTTCTCAGTAACTTGTTGGGGATTGTAGAACAAGTCTACTGGGGAAGAGGAGTTGTGGTACTCTGGTTTATAGTAGTCGGAAAGGCAAACTCAAGCTGGGGAATTATGCTGTTTGTTAGGGAAATAAACCTTGTTGCCGGTCTGTTGGAGAGGTGGCGACTTTACTGGGGAAAATCCTTGAGGATTCTTAAGGTCGACTCAGCTGGGGAAAAAGTTTTCAGAGATTAAAATCTGGCTGGGAGTCATCCTATGAGAAGGATTTTGGGGATATTTGTCACTGCCCCTAATAGCAAGTGTTTGTGGCACTGCCAAGAACTAATTGATTGTACGTAACCCTTTATTGGGGTTTGCGTTCAATGCCCCAAGTGATTTAGATGGAGACCTGCCCTTGGTTATTCAGCATTTCTTGAGAGATTTCTTGGAATCTTTACTGGACTGCCCCAGGTGTGTTGGATAGTGGCATATCATGCACCCTTGTTGATAGGAGATTTTTCATTGGAAGTTTCATCCCACTTGAAGTGATTTTGTTCACAGAGAGAGATTTCGTTCAACGGATATTCGTTGTGTGAGTTTCTCCGCTTTCAAACAAATATCCATATGCAAACAACAATATTCAAATAATGCAAAGTTTATGCTTGTCTTGAAGTTTTGAAAATGCGTTTTAGCAAGTAAAGAAATTTTGTAAGAAAATTCAAACTCAGGAATTAGAGTAAAGCCTTACAGGAGTTAGGATACCTTTTGTAACAGTATGCTTTTGAACTAACCAATGCTTCAATTAGGACTTTTGAAGGGTTGTAACGTGGCTTAGTTCACGGTTTAAGAAATAAAGGATAAGGCTCGAAGTGTATTTGTACCCACCCGCTCTTCGTGATGTTCTTCATTCCTAAACTTAGCTAATTGTGCGTTTGAACTCCAATTGAGTCTAGAATGATGTTTTGGTGATGGTTCAGACAAGTTTAGTTTATCGGAAGGCAGTCATTTTTTGCAACATTTTTCATGTTGTTGAGGATTTGTAGTGACCTATTTTTGATTTGTTATCCCTAATATTTTCCTGACTGTTCTTGTTTTGAGATTACGGCCATAGGGATGCCCCAGTTTTTCTTAAGTCTCCTTTGTAGGTTTTGACTTAGTGGGCTTTTCTTTTTTAGAGATAATGACAGCCTATTTGGTAGGGAACCATCACTATCTTTTGATTCCAGAGGAATGTTTTTGATATCACTCGTTGTATACGAAGTGAAAGTTTGCGACTGAACGCGCATTTGAATTAACTGAGAGACTACCATGTCCTAGGTTTTGATTGAAGGTTTCATTTTGTGTAAAAAAGAAAATTCCTACATCTTTGGCACGAAGGGGTTGACTAGGGATTATCTTCCTTATAACTCCAGTGTTTAGGATTTGAAAGAACGCTTGTATATTGTCAGCAAGGTCTGTCCAAAAGCATATTGTATGTATGGCATTGTTTTCGTCATCCTCCCTCTAAAGGCTTATAACTTTTTGCAAGAATTGAATGTCATAAGGAGAGTAAAAAGCATGGTTTAAATGTAATGAAAACGAATGGATCAATTCAAGACAAACATATGCAATGCATTAATGAAACAAAGTTTAACATTAAAAGATAATTGTTTGAATAAATCAAAAGAAAAATTACAACTTGAAAATTCAAATGAACAAAAGCCTCTTTGTCTGAACTTGTCACTTCAGGTGGTGAGCCTTTGAGGGACGGCAGAAAAATTCAGTCTGGCCATCTTGTGTAAACTCCAGCATTCCTCTGTCAATCAAGTCTTGGATCTTATTTTTCAAAGCCCAACAACTATCTTTATCATGCCCAGGATTATTGGAATCGTATGCACATAATGCATTGGGGTGATAGTTAGGAGCGGGAGTATTGGGATTCTGAGGAGGATCCCTCAATGTGACCAAATTCAGCTTCAGCTAGTGGTGTAAGACCTGCGATATTGGCATTTCGATTTTGGTAAACTGCCTAACGGATGGGACCCGTTTACTTTGGTCACCCTGTCCTTGTTGACGAGGTGGTTGTTGGGCTCGTGACGAGGCAGCAAATTGGAAAGGTCTACTCTCTACCAAATCGGCCTTTTGTGTCTTGGGGGGTTGAGTAGGGGCCTGGTCCCCAATCTTGACCGTTTGTTTCATGCGGTTGCAACCGTCTTGATGAAGTTTGTTGACGAGGGTCCTTAGCTCTTCTTGTCCTTGAGCCAAGTTTTGGATAAGAGCCATCTGGCCCACCAGTTGTCCCATCATTTGGACCTTCATTATGGCTATCTCGGTTTGTAGCCATTCCAACTGATCATCCTTGGTGCCCTCTGGATTCCCCATGACCATGCCCCTTGTGAGGAGAGCTTTCACTTCTTCTTGCCCCTTGGATAGGTTCAAGAAAATTTCTTGAAGTTAAGCATTTTGAGCTTCGATGTCCTTGATAGTCTGCTCTAGAGTCATCTCTACTGAAATAAACAGTAGGAAGATAAGGAGACTTGTATGGGAGAAACCTGTCATGATATGATGCATGATATGTGGATGCATGCTTTCAAGGATCTCGCGGGGTAAACACAAGAAAATGTTAGAAGTTAAACTTTGATCAACAGCTTTTATTGGAGACCTTCGTATCAGTGGATGTCCTTCCATGAGAATTAAGCTCACCATGTCAAGTGGGTAATAGCCCTTGACCCAAGTTTGTTGTACTTGATATTTGATGGCGTTTGGTTAGAGAAAAATAAAATCCTCTTGCCCTTTGATAGATGTCTAGTTCAATGTGACCCTGCATCATGGACCCTTGAGATCCTTGAAATGGTTCTTGAAAAATGCTATGGTATGATGTTATGTACAAGTATGCAAGTTGTTATGTACAAATATACACACAAAGCAGACAAGTCCTTAGGTTTAGGCTCGCATGGAGTTTATAGGTAAGTACCCTCTTGAAGTTTAGTTGGCTCAACATGTCCTACTAATAGTAACCGAGTTCTAAGGGATCTCAATACCACTGATATGTCTTATCGGGCATTATTTCAGTGCAAGCTTCTTTCACGGCAACCGAAATATCTCGAGAAGTCAGATCTCAACGCGTGTAGTATCGAGTATCAACCAACTTTGGACTGCACCAAAGCCGGTTATCTCACTATGTCCTAATGGCTAATTTGGTCAAGTAAAGGTTCTAGAAGTCAGTTAGTGCTTCATGACACCATACAACGGCCCCGTGTTCTCCTTGACTACTCAAAGGCTATTGGTACCTACAAATGTGTCACACTAACATAGCTATTGCTTAGACCATGTCGATATACCCTGCACAGTTTCCACAATGTATTGCTACTTACCTATAAGGTATCCTAAATATGGGTAGAGGATTTAAACAAGCCCAAACAAGGAACCAAAATGTAAAGCAAGGAAGTCAAACAATGAAAGCAAATAAAAGTGATCTAGCCCTAAGGTAACCCCACTTTTAAGATATTCCCCAGCAGAGTCGCCAGTTCTGTGATACAATGGCAGAACAAACTTGGTTGTTTTTCTTTTTATCGCAATTATTGCGGATAGCAAGAGTCGCCATCGACTTTTCTTTTATCCAAAAGGAAAGGCTGAAAAGAACAGGAAAGACCTTTGAGATTATTTATGAGTTCGGGGGGTAGATTATGAAAAGGGAAGGTATTAGCACCCTTTCCATCCGTAGTTATCTACGAGCTCTTACTTGCTTGCTAGATCACTTGCTTTGTTTGAAAATGTGCTCTGTGGTGGTTTTGGAAAATATTTTGAAAAGGTGCCTTCGTTTAGGAAAACTTTGTAATAGTTCTCGTTCGTAAGAACGTATACAAAGTGTTGGACTTTTGAAAATATTTCATGTTTGGAAAAGGTTTTGAAAGTGTTTTGAAAATGTTGGTGTTTGTTTTGAAAATAAGCAAGAGTGTTTGATTTGAAAATGAGCAAGCAACTAGGAACAATCTACCTACTCAAAAGTCTTAGTTCATTTCTTCCTTTCCTTTGATATTGTTATCTTACCATTGATTTGGTAATAATCCTTATCTTCGGATGTAAAGGGACGGGCGTGGGTCATCGTATAGTCATGATAGCAATGTTGTGAGATATCTTAGCATTTCTCTTTGATGGATTAAGATCATTTGTAAGGCAACATTCGTAGCGTCATCGAGGGACTATGGTCTTGTATTTTTTATTGTTTTTGCTAAGATATCCCGCATGCATAACATGGCCATTTTTGTAAGGCATCAAGTGGAATTACCCTAAGGGTGCATGTGTGCAAAGTGTGTTTTATTGCATGCATTTTGTATTTCATTTTTGGGTTGTCTACTTGTTGGTTTTATCTTGCCATACACATTTAATTACTATTATTTATACAAAAGTAATAAAAAGTGCACATACAAAATAAATAAATCCTATACTATTCTAACCATATTGAAGTGCATAGAAATATAAAGGCAAAAATAATATAAAAATAAGAAAAAAGAGCTCCTTCGATTGGGGGGGGGGGAGTGCCCTCCGATTCTGCTTCTGTTGGCCTCATTTGATTGGGGCTAGCATCAGCAAGTCATGGCCTTCGATTGGGCATTGGCACCAGTCAGGTCATGGCCTTCAATTGGGCTTGTCAGCAACTGGGCATGCCTTCTAGTTCTGCCTTGTTGCCTTGTTACCTTCTTCGATTGGGCCTAGAATCAGTAAGTCATGGCCTTCGATTCTGGTTGGACTTAGTGCAAATGTACCTTATGATTCTGCCTTTCTGCCTTGGAAGTCAGCATGGAAGCCCAAGGCTCCGTTTCATGTCTTTTTTCTCCTGTCCCTTTCGTTTGTAACATAAAATGGCAACATGGCCTAAGGCCATGCTAGTATTTGTCTTGTGACCAAACTAATTATTAAAGTATATTTAATGAATTCAAGCAACAAGAAACAAAAATATTAGCCATAAAAATATATTCAAAGGGTATAAACGAAAGGGAGGCAAAATATTATATACATGTTAAGTATAAACGAAAGATGCAAGGGTAAGAGTAACTTACCTTGCTGCAGCCTTGAAGATAAATTGGGCCTTGAGTGGTGGCCCTGGATTCGAAGGGAGGGGACATCAGTTGGGCTTTGAATGCTGGATTCGAAAGAGAGGAGAAAATGTGATGCTCCTTGGGATTCGAAGGAAACTAAAGTGTGGTTGTTTTTCAGAATCGAAGGAGGTGACAATGATTCTGGGTTTTTGATTTCACAAGTGTTGAAGGGACTTGAGATTTTGTTGTGTTTGAGAAGATTTTGGAGGTTTCGTTCCTCTAGTCAAAAAATCCTCTCTAGCCTTTGAAAATAATTCCTCTATTTATAGAGAAAGAATGGACATGTTGTCCAAAGCCATCCTTGAAAAGAAATGATAAAATATATGTAATGTGAAAGTACAAGTGGGGAGCCTTTTGGTAGTTGGGGTGCAGAAGATGTGACTTTTGGTTCTGGCCCTCTGATTATACAAAGATTTGGAAGCAACATAGCCTGTCAAGTAGGGTAAGGCCATGATATTTCCTCAGGTTTGCTTCAAACGAAACATGCTTCGAATGGCTCAGCTTGGATTCGACGCAAGCTGATTTGAAGGGGATCCACGTTCCAATCGAAGCTTTACATTCAGGTACTTTTGTCTAATCGAAGAGTTTGCCTTACAGGGGGCACATGTGGCCAGCATGTCATGGCCTTTGATTGCAAGCATGCAGGCAGCATGGTTGTCCAATCGAAAGGCTTGCCTTCCAGGGGGCACATGTGGCCAGTAGGTCATGGCCTTTGATTGCAATCATGCAGGAAGCATGCTTGGTGAATCGAATGGTTTGCCTTGCAGGGGGAACTTATGGCCAACAAACTTTGGTATTTAAATCAAGCATGCAGGCAGCATACTTGGTGAATCGAAAGGTTTGCTTTGCAAGGGCACTTGTGGCCAGTGTTGTACCCCAAAATTTGCCCTCCCATATTCTTCAAAATTTGCCAAGTTAAAGTTTCAAAATTCCCCAAGGGTTGCACAGTTCAAGGGCCTCCTAACAGTCAAAAACTAGGGTTTGTGTTCACTTTCTTTTTCTATTATTTTTTGTTGTTTGTTTAATTTAATTAATTACCATTTTAATCTTTAAATTAATTTATTTTCATAAAATATAAAAAATGATAAAAATCAGAAAAAGACAAAAAATAAATATATTTGATTTAGTACTTTTTGTAAATAAATAATATCATTTAATTTAGTTTTCAATTCTAGGGTTAATTTTAATATCTTTTCTAATAAAATTAAAAATAACTAGAATTAGGGTTAATTAACTTTTTAATTTCATTTAATTCTCTTATTAAAAATTCATAAATACAAAAAACTAAAAAATAATTTCTTTTCATTTTAATTTAATTAATTTGTTAATATATTTTAATTTCATTAAAAAGGGTCCAACGCCCTCGCTTTCAATTTTAATTCAATTTGCGCGTTTTATTTCTTTTCTTATAATTTTTTATGTAATTCTCCCAAAGCCGTGTAGATTTATATTTCTCGCACTTTCCTTTATTTTATGTCAAATCGGGTCCTAGATTTAATTTGGCGATGTGGACCCGCGCCTTTGTAATAACGTAGGAACTTTAATTCTCGCAACTTTTTAACTGCTAATTAAATGCACGCAAGAATGAATGTCGAAATAAAAACAAAAGCGTAGATCACCCATGACATGAACAAGACAAAATATCTGAAAACGACACACAAATCACACACCACCCCTAGGGTACGCCTCACTGTTGCCTTGCCTCTCGAAAGGTGATCGTCGAGTAGAGGATGTCTTAGTAAGTCCTCATGATCCGGGAACCTGGCATGAGGGTAGCTTCTAAGGTATCTTCCTATTGCTCTGGTGATCACCATGTCCCGAACCTTTGAATTTACTCGAATACCTCCAACGGTGGTGCTACCTACCTCTCAATGGTGGGATGGCACTACTTTAAAGGACATTTACACAGACGAATTCCTTAGGGTAGGTAGACGACTCTAGATACTTGCTCTAATTTCAAAACAAATTCAAAAATACTTTTCACACCGACACCTTTTCAAAAGCTTTCAAAAGCAATTTTTCAAACACTCTTGAGGACCGATACAAGAGTCGAACTGGAATTTTCAAAGAAACTTTTTAAAACCCACAGTTGAAAAGCAAACAAACCATTTTTGAAAACACAAATGAGCAAGTATCTAAGAGCCCATGGATAACCATGGATAGAAAGGGTGCTAACACCTTCCCTTTCTATAATCTACCTCCCGAACCGAGAGCAATCTCTATAAGGAATTTTTCTGTGCTTTTGTCCTTTCCATTTGGAGAAAATAAAAGACGGTGGCGACTCTTGCTTCCGCGACATTTCGCGAACCAGCGTTAAACAGTCAGTTCCAGATCCACCGATCACAGCCAGCAAACTTGGTATTTAAAGCAAGCGTGCTGGCAGTAAAAGGCACAAACAAAGCCTGCAACAAGAAGTCACATGCCCAGTCGAAAGAGGCACGCTAGCAACAACTTTTGAGCAATCGAAGGAGGTGAAAATTCCAATCGAAGGGTGCTAAATCAAAGGAGGCCTAATTTTCTCCAAATTTGTAAAAATGTTATTTTTATCTGTTTCCCCCCCTTTTTGACAGTTTCCTTTTAATTTGGTACTGGAAAAATCCCAATGCACTTGTGCAAGCTTAAATCCTGAGAATCTTTGTGAGAAAAACCCTTGAGAATTGAGATGGAAAATTTTGGGGTACAACAGAGTGCAACACATAAGAATTCCCCTTCTCTTCATGGTGTATGTGTGAAGAGAATGCAAGATATCTCCAAGTAAGGTAGGCACCGGGTCACGAGTTAGAAAAACTTTGACCGTATTCACATATGTTATACCCCAAAATTTGCCCTCCCATATTTCTCAAAACATTGCAAGGAAAATCTCCAAGTTGCTCAAGATAGCCCAAGAGTTGGTCAGTCATGCTCTCTCCTAAGGCAGTCTACTCAAATTAGGGTTTTGTGTTGCATCAAGATCCTTGATTCCAAGTGACCCCAAGTGCTCACCAATGTCCCAATATGTTCCCAAGATCATCCATTTCAAATTTCAAGCCTTGCAGAGGAAGTTTGCTCAGTCAATTGCTCAAAGGTCCAAAAATCGACTATGCTAGGGCAAAAGTCAATTGTGACCCAAATACAGTCAAACTTCAAGATTTTTTGTCAACATTCTCATTTTGAAGGATATTTCATCATTTGATCAAGGGTAGATCATGATTCATCAAGGATTGCTCAAAATTCATCAAGATTCAAAAGTTGATAAATTAGGGTTTTGTAGGAAAAGTCAACCCAACTTTGACCAAGCATAACTTTCTCATACTTTTTGAGAAATGACCCATCCAAAGCTCATTTTGAAGCGGATGCAATTCCCTATAATCCATATTCATACACCAAGATCAAAAAATGCACTCACAAGAAGTTATAAATTTGGACATTATAGGTCATTTTTTAAAGTCAACAAAAACACCTTTTTTTCCAAAGCTTCTAACTTTAGCATGGAATATCAAAATGAAATATGACCAAAAGGTTTGATTATAGTACATATTAATATTTCTAAAAAGTCCATGAACACCTCCAAAAGTTCAAAATTGAAGAAGTTATGTATTGTTGAAGTTGGACTTTTTTGCAAAGTTGCCAAAAGTCAACTATCCCCAAAACTTCAAATTTTGCCAAATGGGCCCATTCGTTTTCACTTGTTTTGAGTTTTCATTATTTCACACGTGCTCTAGCTTTAGCCATGTGTCCATATCACATTTTTATTAATTATTTTGATTTTTATTTAAATTAATTTGATTTAAATCAAATAAAATCAAATAAAATCCAAAACATTGATACCAATGGATTTTTTGACTGTTTCAGGCTTTAATCACAGCTAGCAAATCATTCCCAATTCGTATCAAGGCATAAGGTACAAAAAGATTGAAATCAAGCCAAAATTGGAAGGTTGTAAAAGAAGATCAAATCAAATATTCAATCATCAATGTAGGAAGATTTGGACAAAGTTTTTTACCCTAATACACTGAGCAATACATAAAGGTCTTGTGCAGGCAAGAATAAGGGTTGGAAATCAATTGTTGAGGCAGAACAAAACTTGCAAAAACAAATAAAAAGTGTGGGATCGAAATCAAGGTCAGAGGTCGTTTCAGGGCTTGGCAAGTATCTCATTCGTTTCCTGGCCATCTCCACAAGCAAAACCAATCAAAACCACGCGTTTTCCAGCTTCCTAGAGCACTGTAAGTCTCACGCGAGGTAGCCCTGTTCTTGATTTCGTATCTCATAAATTAGGCATTGTTATAATGAAATAATTGCATATTTGTAATCACCATGCCATTTGCAAGCTTTTGACATTAACCGATTTCATTTATCTAACCAATATGAAGATCCACCATTATTAGGGTTTTGTTCTTGTTTTTGGGGGTTTTCGCTTCAGGTACAATTAGCCCACATAATGTCTATGGATGTGATCAGCAGGTTGAGACGAATACAACCATGTTCTTAGAAGTCGTTTATATGGCCTGGAGAGGATTTTAGAACGAAGCTGCGCTTTTAGCTGCGGATAAAAATCCGCAGGTAAAAGTTACAGTTTTAGAGGACAGGGACGAAGACTTGTCGTCCATCCATTTGCTCATTCAAATATTGCACGCTTTTTTTTCTTCTGGCAATTGATTTTGTTTGTATATATTATATTATGTTATTATTATTATAACAAATGAAACAACGCAACCCAGTGGTAGACACCTCAGCGCTTAAGGCTCTCAAGGCTGGAGGTCAGGGGTTCGATCCCTGCCTCCAGCAATTTGTGTTTTCTTGTTATTTTTCAGGAAATCATGTGTATGCGTAAGCTTGAGATCAACCATAGACACTCACCATCAAAGCGCCAGATGGCCAAATGGCCAGATCTGGTGGTCAAGCTTGGAAGGAGCACCATAAGCCAGTCAACGCAAATGCATTGGATCATAAAAGTCCAAACGGATCAGCTTAATGGGCCAGCAAAAATGCTTTCCACACCCTCCAAAAAAGGCCCATTCTCTCCTTCTCTTTATATTTTGTTTATTTAATTTAGTTATTTTATTTTATTTTAATTAATTTCTAACCAATAACAAATTTTCTTTATTTATCAAAAAATCACCAAAATACTTTTTTAATTCATAATTTTATTTTTATTAATAAACACTAACTAATTAATTAGTTTTTTTAATTCTAGGAAACTTTAATTTATTTTTGTAGATATTTAAAATCAATTAGAATTAATTAGGTTTTAACTTTAATTTAATTATTTTAATTTCTTTTCTTAAATTAACAAAAACTCCAAAAATATGTCATTTATTATTTTTCATTTAATTAATTTAATAATTAATTTAGTATTTAATTTAGGACTTAATTTCTTTTCTTAAAATAAAAACAACAAAAAAACATTTTCTTTTAAAAGGGTCAAAACCCTAATTTTGCATCCGATTTAATTTCACGCCGTGCTTTATTTTCTTTATCCAATTAATGTATCTGCTTATGGTTTGTAATAATAATTAGGAAATTTTATTTATTTTACCGCTTTATTTTATTTTCAAAGGGTTGCTTTTGGTGATGTAAATACCCGACGCCTTGTAATTTAATTTTCGCACCTTTAATTTCTGCTAATTATAACTGCTAGATGTTTGATAATAGGGTTTGCATGACAAGACTGGATGTTTAATCTTAAAATCAAATTAGATCACCCTTAACATGTGTAAAGATAAAAATAAACTGAAAACGACACACTCGCACATGCGCACTCCTAGGGTACACCCCACTTGGTTGCCTTCGTAAACGGTCATTGAGTATAAGTCGTTTTAGAGGTTGTCCTCTTGTCTAAAGATCATAGTCGCCTCGAAATGGTTGCCTCAGATATTGCTGCCTCAAACAAATGATCTAAGACATTAGGGTTACCGCTAAGGCGTCCTAACATTGCTTTAGTGACCGTATGTCCCTCTTTCGAATTGACCCTCAAATTCCAACGATGGTGCTACCTACTCACTAATAGTAGGATAGCATTGTCTAAAGGAAATTAGCATAGAACGATTCCTTTTTCGAGTAGGTAGATAGTTCTTAGATACTTGCTCATCCAAAACAAAACAATTTTTTCACACTTACACTTCTTTTCAAACAAAGTTTTCAAAAGCACTTCATTACACTCTTGAGGACAGAAGCAAGAGTTAAATTGAAGTTAAAACAAAAAAATTTCAAAACCCACAAGCGCAAAGAAAACAGTTTTGAAAATGATGAGCAAGTACCTAAGAGCCCGTAGATAACTACGGACAGAAAGGGTGCTAATACCTTCCCTTTCTATAATCTACCCCCCGTACTCAGAAAATCTCGAAAAAGGAATTTTTCTGTGCTTTTTTCCTTTCCTTGTTGGATAAAATAAAATTCGATGGCGACTCTTGCTTACCGCGACATTTTGCGAAAACAAACGCAAAACGCAAACCAGCATTCCAAAAAACAGTCAGTTCTTCCCACCGTATCACAGAACTGGCGACTCTGCTGGGGACATTTATAAGTGGGGTGTACCTTAGGATCAGTTCATAATGTTTTCAATTACATGATTTGCTTGCTTTATCTTTGTGGGTTTGAATCGGAGTTACTATAGATCCTAACCCGGATCTGGAGGACACCCTTTAGGTAAGTAACAATAATCTGTGAGAGAACTGTACGGTGTAGACCGATACGGTTGAAGTAGTAGCTACGTTGGTGTGGAACTTTAGTTTGTACCGATATCCCTTGTGGCGCAACGAGGAGAATATGGGTCTTCTAAGGGGTCATTAAGCACCAACTGACCTTAGAACCTATAATTGACCAACTTGGCCATAGAACAGTAGCTGTATGCTACACTCATTGAGACCAAACTCTCGTGATGATTTCGGCCGCAAGAAAAGGTTTCCAAACTGGAATTATGACCGATTGAGGGTGGTCAGTGATATTGAGATCCTCTAGAACCCGGTTAATATTACTAGGACAGGTTTGAACCAACTAAACTGAAAGAGGGTAATACCTAAACTCCTTTCCAGCCTGAAATCTAAGGGCTATCTGTGTGAATTGCTTGCCCTTACCATGTTCGCTATCTATGAATACTTGTGGTGTGTTTCTATCATGACATCATGCATCATGACATTGCATGCATCTTGCATCAAACTAACCCATTTCAAAGACAGAGGGGATTCATCTTTGTTCTGTTTTGTAGGTCATGGCACCTATGCGTAGAAACACTATTCGGATCAGCTTTGTACAAATTCCTACTCAGCTTAAAGATTTGGTTGCAAAGGTTCCAGATACTTCCTCCTTTATCAGAAGACATGGGCACCTCCTTGGTTTGGTTACTTCTAGATTAGATGAGCAGATGATGAGTGTTATATGCCAGTTCTTTGATCCATTGTACCACTACTTCACTTTTCCAGACTACCAGTTGGTCCATACTCTGGAGGAGTTCTCTGATCTACTTGGTATCTCTATTCTGGAGCAGACCCCGTTTACAGGTTGGGAGAAAATCCTTAGGCAGGAAGAGATTGCTTCATCCCTCCATCTGACAAAGGCTGAGGTAATTTCTAACTGGGAGACTCGAAGTGGGACAAAGGGCTTCTTGGCTAAATTCTTGGTTGATCGGGCTAATCAGTTCTGGGACAGTCTAGACTTTCAGGCATTTGAAGACATTTTGGCTCTTCTCATATATGGTTTGGTGTTGTTTCCTAACTCAGATTCTTTCGTCAACGTGAATGCAGTGAAGATTTTCATGTCCCATAATCTTATGCCCACTCAGATTCTGCACTCTCTTTATGCCCGTACTGCTCGGAAACGGGGAACCCTTATATGTTGTTCACCATTGCTGGCGAGGTGGTTTATTTCTCACCTCCCCAAATCTGTTTTGAAGAACAAGGAAGGCATGGGTTGGGCCTACAGAATTATGTCTCTCGCTCACACTGACATTATTTGGAGTACTAAGGACATGGAAGAAGTGGCTATTATTGATCACTGTGGGGAATACCCCAATGTTCCACTACTTGGAATTCGATGAGGGATTACCTATAATCCTTGTTTGGCCTTACGTCAGTTTGGGTGAGCTAGGAGGGACGGACCTCATGAGTTGCTAATACCGAGTATTGTCTTTGACTTCCAAGGGGATAGTGAGGAGCATCGCTGCAGGTTTATCCGAGCTTGGGATAGGGTACACAGGTCTGATCTGCATGAGTTAGGAATGAAGACCTCTCTTCTGATGGAACCGTATCTCCGATGGGTTCGAATCCGGGCCCAAAAGCTGGGAATACCGTACAAAGTTGTCTTGCCTGTGATTGTTGAGATTGCTGATGAAGAAGGGGTTCCTCCTACCATCCTCCATACATACATGTCTACTGACATTGGGGAATTAAAGAGGTCTTGGATGAAGCTAAGAGAAGAGTGGGATACTTATAGAGAAAAGTATCACGAGCAGGAGCGGAAGATTCTAAAGATTACAAGACAGCTGAAGAATGAGAAGGTCCTCAATGACTATGTCAGCACAGGAGGAAAGCGACCATGGGAGCGCTGATGTCTTTTGTTATTTCTAGTTTTGATTTATTTTTCAGTATTTCTTTCTTGTAACGCCTTAAAGGAATTTATCAAACATTGTTTCAAGCTTATCTAATAAAAGTGTGTTTCATTTTGGTTTACGAATTTGAATCTCTCGACGTCTTTGAAATCATATCATATGCATTTCATTCCATGCACCTCATCACAGGTACCCCTTATAGGTCTCTTACCTTCTTCGCTGTTTATTTCAGCATCATGTCTTCTGAAACATCAACTGATCAAGCTATCAAGGCTCTACAAGTTCAAAACGCCCAGTTCTAGGAAATGTTCATGAACTTGGCTAAGGGTCAGCAAGATCTGAAGACTCTTATCTTGAAGGATAAGAAGAAGAAGAAGAAGAAGAAGAAGAAGAAGAAGAAGAAGAAGAAGACGATCCTACTGAATATGGGTCGCAGATTCGGAAACAATTTGCGAGAAGAGGTTGATTTGACTCACTCATCTAGAGGGGGAGAGAATCAGGAAGAAAGGAGGGCTCCTAGCCCTGTGGTTTCTGACAAAGAGACTGACTTTGATGAAGACCAGTATCCTCCGGCTGAGGATAGGTATAAACAGCTTGAAGACCGGTTAAGTGCGATGGAGATCCATAAGGTACCTGGATTGGACTTTGGTGATTTGGGTTTGTCATCTGGGGTGGTGATTCCCCAAATGTTTAAAGCACCAATCTTTGCTAAATACGACGGGGTCTCCTACCCAAAGTTACACCTCCGCTCGTATGTTAGAAAGATTCATCCATATACCGCTGACAGGAACCTCTGGATCCACTTCTTTCAAGATAGTCTTTCAGGGACTCAACTTGAATGGTTTTACCAGCTGGAAGGAGCTAGTATCTGTAATTGGGAAGACCTTGCTGCTTCTTTTTACAAGCAGTACCAATACAATGCCGACCTCGCTCCCACGCGTACCCAACTTCAGGGTATGTCTATGGGTGCGAGTGAAGGTTTCAAAGACTATGCTCAGAAATGGAGGGACCTTGCTGGAAGAGTACAACCCCCGCTGGTTGACAGGGAGTTAGTGGATATGTTTCTGGGGACCTTGTTTGGTCCGTATTTTAATCATCTGATTGGAAGTTCATCGTCCGGGTTTACTGAGCTGATTATGACTGGGGAAAGAGTTAAGGCGGGTATCAAGAGCGGTAAGATACACAAGGGTGCTTCGTCAAGCATAGAAAAGAAGCCTTTTAAGAAGGAATCCAGCGCAGTTTATAATTCAAAAAGCCAGAATCGACATGAGCGCCACCAAGCGGTTAATGCGGTAGTTATTTCAAGACCAATTGTTTCCACACAACGCAACAATCAGCCAAGAGCCGAGAGGCCGTGAAGACAGTTCACTCAGCTCCATATGGCCCTGTCTCAGATTCTGCCGTAGTTGTTAAAGACCAACTTGGTGATTCCGAAGGAAGCCCCGAAGAATCCCAATACCACATCACCAATGTATAATTCGAATGCCCGCTGTGCTTTTCACTCTGATAGCCCGGGGCATGATACGAATGATTGCTGGGTCTTGAAGAATAAGGTATAGGATCTGATTGATGCTAAGGAGATTGAGTTCGAGGCACCCGAAAAGCCTAATGTTATGATTGCTCCAATGCCCAAGCATGGAGTGAATGCTGTAGATGAAGACTCATTTGTGACTTTTGTAAAAGACATTGCTACTCCATTGATGACTGTGAAGAAGAACCTTCTGTTAGCCGGTTTATTTTCAGGATGTGGCGAAGGTTGTCGTTTGTGTTCCGTCCTACCTACTGGTTGCCATCTTTTGAAGTCAGGTGTCCAACGCCTGATGGATAATAAAGAAATTCTGTTTCAGAAGACTTTTGTTCCTTTGGTCCCTATTGAAGAAGTTGCTATAATCACCATTTTCGATAATTCTTCCAAGGCTTCCTCGAGAAAGCCTGTTAGAATTACATCTGTTCCGAGAATCGCTCCCTTGATCATTACTGTTCCTGGACCTATCCCTTATACGTCAGATAAAGCTGTCCCATAGCACTACGGGGCTGACGTATATTATCACGGGGTTAAACAAGACTTGAGTGCTGAAGAGGCTGATACTGACGTCAGCAATATTGTTGGATCTAGTAAAGTCACCCGCAGCAGAAGACTTTTCTCCCCTGAGATCTCTCCACCAACTGTTTGAAAGCCTGTTGTTATTACACCTTCCAGTACATCTACTATTGTTCCTGTTCATGTTCCAATTCTTACCCCTGTTGCCGAGTCAGCTGACACTCGGGGAAAAGGGACCACCGGTGAGCCTGCCCGGACGGAGGCACCAAAGAAGATTACTGTTGAAGCCTCTAGACAGGAAATAGAGGAAATTTTAAAGATCATCAAGAAAAGCGATTACAATGTAGTCGAACAGCTGGGGCAAACCCCGTCGAAGATCTCTATGTTGTCTTTGCTGCTGTGTTCAGAGGCCCATGCTAAGGCTCTGATTGCTTTCCTGAAAACTGCACACGTACCCCAGGAAACATCTGTTGATCAGTTTAAAGACTGTATGGCTAGTTTAATAGCAGATAATGGGTTGGGTTTCTCCGATGCAGATTTGACTGCTAAGGGGAAGAATCACAATGACGCTCTGCATGTCTCCATTGAGTACAGGGGCACTACCTTAGCTCATGTGTTGGTAGATACTAGGTCCTCGTTGAATGTGTTACCCAAGAAAGCTCTAGACCGGTTGGACTGTGAAGGGTTAGAGTTGAAGTCGAGTAACATTGTAGTCAGGGCCTTTGACGGGTCTAAGAGAATGGTACATGGAGAGGTGGATATTCCAGTCAAGGTTGGTTCTCAGATTTTTGCGTCTACATTCTATGTGATGGACATTCGGCCATCTTATTCTTGTTTGCTGGGTTACCCGTGGATCCACAAAGCTGGGGCAGTAACTTCTACGCTCCACCAGATGCTGAAATACCCAGTGAAGGGGAAAAATGTTACGGTACGAGGAGAAGAGGAGTACATGGTGAGCCACCTCAACTCTTTCCGATATGTGGAGATGGATGGGGAGTTCATTGAGACCTAGTTTCAGCATTTTGAAGAAGTACCCCAGACGCTGGCATCAACTGAAACTGTTGCTGAAGATCCTCTAATGAAGATGGCTTCCCTAAAGGATGCATGGGCTGTTGTTGAGAAAGGTGGGTGTGAAAATTGGGGCCAACTCCCTGATTTTGCACATAAGAATAACAAGTTTGGTTTGGGTTTCACTGCATAAGCTCAAAGGGTTGTTCGGCGTGCGCGGATCGGAGGACCTCCCCTGTTTATCAGCAATTCAGGAGTGAATGCCATTGAAGAAGATGATGAAGAATCTGAGTTCGACAGTTGGATCTACCCGACTACTGATGGTGGACTAAGAAATTTGAAGGCAAAGGACTTCGTCCCAATTTCTTTTATTACCCAGTAATGAGACTTTTGTTTTGAATTTGTAACAGACAATTTTAAACTTTGCGGCCCGGTGTCTTACCCGAGGCACTGTGGTTTTGTTTGTGAGGGCTTGATATTTGTCATCTCCATATATCATTAATAAAAGCATTGGACGTTTCTTGCATTTCAAATTTTGCGCTCCTTATTTTTCTTTTGTTATATATTGCAAAACAGCTATTTTACACACACTCACATATACAGGTCTACATCCACTCTGGATCCCACTGATAACGACTCTGCTACTGCCAGTTATGACTTCGAAAGTCCGATCAACTTAGCCGAAGACGAAGTTGAAGATGATTGCGAGGTGCCTGGTGAACCTTCTAGACTGTTACTTCAGGAAGAGAGGGTCATACAGCGGCATGAAGAGCCAGTGGAAACAGTAAATCTGGGTACAGAGATAGACAAGAAAGAGGTCAAGATCGGTGCAAATCTGGAAGCTAGTGTTAAGCAACAGTTGATTCAGGTGCTGCAAGACTATGTTGAGATCTTTGCCTGGTACTATAAAGATATGCCTGGGTTGGATACCGATATTGTGGTTCACTGATTGCCTACCAAGGAAGACTGTCCTCCAGTGAAAAATAAAGTTCACCGAATGCGCCCGGAGATGTCTGAGTAAATCAAGGCTGAAGTTATGAAACATTTTGACGCCGGTTTTCTAGCAGTTACTTCTTACCCACAATGGGTGGCCAACGTGGTTCCTGTGCCGAAAAAGGATGGTAAGGTTCGAATGTGTGTCGACTATAGGGATCTGAACAGGGTGAGCCCCAAGGATGATTTCCCTCTACCTCATATCGACATTCTGGTTGACAACACCGCACATCATAAGGTTTTCTCCTTGGATGGTTTCTCCTATTATAATCAGATTAAAATGGCTCCCGAAGACATGGAGAAGACAACCTTTGTTACTCAATGGGGTACCTTTTGCTACAAGGTCATGCCTTTCGGGTTGAAGAATGATGGGGCAACGTATCAGCGTGCCATGGTCGCTTTGTTCCATGACATGATCCATCATGATATTGAGGTATACGTCGACGACATGATTGCAAGATCACAGACTGAAGAAGAACATCTTGACCACCTTTAGAAGTTATTTGACAGGTTGAAGTTGTACAAGCTGAGGTTAAACCCAAACAAGTGCACCTTCGGGGTGTGATCTGGTAAGCTGATGGGTTTCGTCGTAAGTGATAAAGGTATTCAAGTGGATCCTGCAAAGGTGAAGGCTATACAGGAAATGCCAGCTCCCCGAACAGAAAAAGAAGTCAGAGGTTTTCTGGGACGTCTGAACTACATTGCTCGATTCATCTCACACCTGACTGCTACTTGTGATCCAATCTTCAAGTTATTGAAGAAAGATCAAGTGGTAAGATGGAACGATGAATGTCAGGCCTCTTTCGAGAGGATCAAAGAGTATCTCCAAGAGCCACCTATTCTGATGCCTCCAGTTGAAGGGAGACCTCTGGTCTTATACTTGACAGTACTCGACAATTCAATGGGGTGCGTGTTAGGGCAGCATGACGAGTCTGGCCGAAAAGAGCATGCTATTTATTACCTTAGCAAAAAGTTTACCGACTACGAGATCCGATACTCGTTGCTTGAGAAAACTTGATGCGCTTTGGCATGGGCTGCTCGCCGACTGAGACAGTATATGCTGACACACTACTCTATTGATATCAAAGATGGATCCAATCAAGTATATCTTCGAGAAGCCTGCCTTGTCCGGAAGAATAGTAAGATTGCAAATGATCTTGACTGAGTACGACATCCAATACACGACCCAAAAGGCAATCAAGGGAAGTGTGTTGGCAGATCATTTGGCACATCAGGCAGTGGGCGATTACCAGTCTATGAACTTTGAATTTTTGGATGATAATATCATGATAGTGACGGACTGTGAAGAACCTGGACCGGATGAAGCACCTGAGGAAGGATCCCGATGGTCTATGTACTTTGATGGAGCTTCAAATGCTTTGGGTAATGGCATTGGCGCTGTGATCATATCTCCTAAAGGCTCTCATACTCCGTTCACCGCCCGACTACATTTCAATTGTACCAACAACATGGCGGAGTATGAAGCATGCATCATGGGTCTTCGAGCAGCAATTGACCTAAGGATTAAGTTTCTAAGTGTTTTCGGAGATTCCGCTCTTGTGATCAGTCAGATCAAAGTCGAGTGGGATACGAAACACCCTAATCTTATTCCTTACAAGGAGTATGTATTGACGTTGCTTCCACATTTCGAGGAGATAACCTTTGAACACTTCCCTAGAGAGGAGAATCAGTTGGCGGACGCGCTGGCTACGATGTCTTCTATGTTCAAGGTCAGATGGGACAATGAAGCTCCCCAGATTACCATTGAGAGGTTGGAAGAACCTGCACATTTCTATGAAATTGAGACTGAAGAGGTAGCAGATAAACCATGGTTTCATGAAGTAAAGAGATATCTTGAGGCTCAGGAGTACCCAGAGGGTGCATCTGTTAATTATAAAAAGTTTCTGAGGAGGTTCGCGACGAAGTTCTTCATTAGCAATGGCATTCTTTACAAGCGTAACCATGATTCAACCTTACTGCGTTGTATGGATAAGAACGAAGCAGAAAGGATTATGGTAGAGTTACATGAAGGTACTTCCGGAACTCACTTTAGTGGACACACCATGGCAAAGAAGATCCTTCGGGCAGGATATTACTGGTCCACAATGGAAGCCGACTGTTATCATCATTCTCGGACATGTCACAAGTGCCAAGTCTATGCTAATAAGGTGCATATAACTCTAGTTCCTCTGAACATCTTGACGGCTCCTTGGCCTTTTGCAATGTGGGGTATCGACATGATTGGTGAGATCAGACCTACGGCATCCAACAGGCATCGTTTCATCTTGGTAGCATTTGATTACTTTACGAAATGGTTTGAAGTAGATTCTTTTGCTACTGTAACCAAGAACGTTGTGGCACGGTTTATTCGGCACAATCTGATCTGTCGATATGGTGTACCAGAGAGGATCATTATGGACAATGGTACAAATCTCAATAATAAGATGATCACCGAGCTCTGCAAGCAGTTCAAAATACAGCATCATAACTCTTATCCTTATCGGCCGAAGATGAATGGGGCTGTTGAAGCGGCTAATAAGAACATTAAGAAGATTGTGCAGAAGATGAAGGTAACGTACAAAGACTGGCACGAAATGTTACCTTTTGCTCTTCACGGGTACTGTACCTCAGCGTGGATGTCAACAGGGGAAACACCCTATTCCTTGGTATATGGCATGGAGGTAGTCTTGCCCATTGAAGTTCAGATACCCTCTCTTCGGATTATGAAGGATGCAGGTTTGGGCGAAGATGACTGGATTCAGACCCGGCTTGATCAGCTAAACTTAATCGACGAAAAGAGACTTACTGCTATTTGTCATGGTCAGACGTATCAAAAATGGATGATCAAAGCAGTTAACAAGAAAGTCAGACGACAGGAGTATCAAGTTGGGGATTTGGTGATCAAGCGCATTATCCTGCCACAAGGTGATCCCAGGGGCAAATGGACCCCTACTTACGAAGGGCCATTTGTGGTTAAGAACATTTTCTTAGGAGGAGCGATGATTCTAACCACCATGGATGGTGACGTCCTTCCTCACCCCGTCAATGTAGACATATTGAAAAGATACTACGCATACTCAAAGACCCGCTAGGTTGACTAGCCTAGGCAAAAATAAGGGCTTCCCGGCGAACCAAAAGGGTTCGGGCAAAAATAAGGGATGAAAATGAAAAAATATGTACACCCGGCAAGTCAAAAACCTGAAAAGGTGGCTTGGGAAAAAAAAGGGCATCCCGGTGGACTGAAAACCCGAAAGGGCGGTCCAGACAAAAATTAGGGATCAAAGCGTAACACTATGTCTCATTGGATCACCTACAACCAGACTTCGGTATCGACTATCAAGCTCGGATAGCACTAATCAATCTGATCTACCTTCAACCAAGTAGCAAAGTGATGAGATGCTCGAATACATAAGGGCAATAGCAGAGTTGGAACCCAGTGGTTGTTCACATAGCTGTTTTTCTTTGTTTTTCACAAATTATATAAACTTTATTGTTCGGCGGCGTTCTCTTACTAGGACGTCAGCCTCTTGTACAAAAACGCCTATTTACAGGCCAAACTTCAAAATCCATACAATTCATCTTCAAAGAAATTTCAAATTGTTTTTCCTTTGTCTGTTTTGTTTTGCAAAGAAAGTCAAATGTTCATTTTTGATATATGCATTTGACATTAATTGCTGCTCATGAATATTTACATGCGAAACAAAAGACCATTACTCGTAATATCAGAAACAGGGGCAAATAAGAATCGACCAAACTGTACAGTTTCTCTATCCACCAGGTACAAAGGTAGATTTAGCTGAAGAATATGACAGAGGTACTTTCACTCCCCGCAGAGTAAAAAAAGGACAGTAATGTTAACTCTCCCCAGCTGAGACTCACAACTACGAATGAATCGGTAATATTCTCCCCAAGCAGAGTTTATCTACCATTACCACTGAAAAGTCTTAATATCCCCGGCGGAGTATAAAATATCCCCAGTGGAGTTTAGAAATTTTCCCCAGTGCAGTCTGAAAAATCTTCCCCAGTGGAGTTCGGAAGATCATCCCCAATAGACTCTGGCAGATTGTCCCCAGTAGAGCCTAAAAGGGTTATCCCCAGTGAAGTCGCAACTGAAAAATCATCCCCAGCAGAGTTCTTTCCTTTCACAAACAGGAATTCAATCCCCAACAGGATTCAGTATCACCAGCAATGGTAATTCATCCCCAGCGGAATTTATCAGCGGAATCCTCTATAGAGCATCTTTTCCCCACAGAGCAATCTCCTCATTAGTTTATTCCCCAACGGAGTTTTCCTCTCCTACAGGTTTATTCTCACAATCATCTTCATTCGCTATCCCCAACGGAAACAAAGAGTTCAACTCTTTTTCTCCAACAACTATCCGAGATTTATTTTCCCCAGCTAAAAACATTATATTGCCATACATCATGACACGTGCATATACGCATCATACAACATAATCTCATTTATTTTGAGAACATCATTGCCTGATACATATCATGCATTACACACAACTGACATTTACCTTTCAGGAAGGATGCAATTAACCTCTCACAAAATTCAAAGCTATGAAGCTTTTACCTCAGTCGAATTATGGACAAGTTCTTAAATCTCAGCAGAGATATTTTTCTCAGTTGAATTACTGACAAGGTCCTAAATTTCGACAAAGTTCCTCCGTTGAATTACAGACAAGTTCCTAAATCTCAGCAGAGAAGTTTTCTCAGTTGAATTATGGGCGAGTTCTTAAATCTCGATGAAGATGTTTCCCTTTAGTCGAATTACTGACAAGTTCTTAAATCTCAACACATTTTTCCTCAGTTGAATTATAGACAAGGTCCTAAATCTCGACAAAGTTCCTCCGTCGAATTACAGACGAGTTACTAAATCTCAGTAGAGAAGTTTTCTCAGTTGAATTATAGGCGAGTTCTTAAATCTCGACGAAGATGTTTCCCCAAGTCGAATTACTGACAAGTTCTTAAATCTCAGCAGAGATGTTTTTCTTAGTTGAATTACAGACAAGGTTCTAAATCTCGACAAAGTTCCTCCGTTGAATTACAGACAGGTTCCTAAATCTCAGCAGAGAAGTTTTCTCAGTTGAATTACGGGCGAGTTCTTAAATCTCGATGAAGATGTTTCCCTCCAGTCGAATTACTGACAAGTTCTTAAATCTCAACAGAGTTTTCCTCAGTTGAATTACAGACAAGGTCCTAAATCTCGATAAAGTTCCTCCGTCGAATTACAGACGAGTTCCTAAATCTCAGTAGAGAAATTTTCTCAGTTGAATTACGGGCGAGTTCTTAAATCTCGACGAAGATGTTTCCCCAAGTCGAATTACTGACTAGTTCTTAAATCTCAACAGAGATGTTTTTCTCAGTTGAATTATAGACAAGGTCCTAAATCTCGACAAAGTTCCTCCGTTGAAGTACAGACAAGTTCCTAAATCTCAGCAGAGAAGTTTTCTCAGTTGAATTACGGGCGAGTTCTTAAATCTCGATGAAGATGTTTCCCCCTGAGTCGAATTACTGACAAGTTCTTAAATCTCAGCAGAGATGTTTTTCTCAGTTGAATTACGGGCAAGTTCCTAAATCTCGACACCCCGGTTGAATTATGGACAAGTTCCTAAATCTCGACACCTCAGTTGAATTACGGGCAAGTTCCTAAATCTCAACAAAAATCAGACTCCCCCCAGTGGAGTCTTCCTCAAACAACAGGTATACAAGCTCTCGCTAAGGAATCTCTTATGCGATCGACACTACTTCATATGGCATCTTTAAGCCCATCCCCTCGTCACCAATCTCCAAATGGCATATGTAAGCCCATTCCCGACATCACAAGGCTGATACCACTTCATGCGAGTGCAAATTTCTGGGCACTCTAGTGTTCAATCATCTTCCACCTTCAGATCAAGAAAGGCACAAAAGCCAATCTACATCCTCAGGTTTAAGAAGATTGAACAGGGGAAGCTGTTGTACCCCAAAATTTTCCCTCCCATATTTCTCAAAACATTGCAAGGAAAATCTCAAAGTTGCTCAAGATAGCCCAAGAGTTGGTCAGTCAAGCTCTCTCCAAAGGCAGTCTACTCAAATTAGGGTTTTGTGTTGCATCAATATCCTTGAGTCAAAGTGACCCCAAGTGCTCACCAATGTCCCAATATGTTCTCAAGATCATCCATGTCAAATTTCAAGCCTTGTAGAGGAAGTTTGCTCAGTCAATTGCTCAAAGGTCCAAAAATCGACAGTGCTAGGGCAAAAGTCAACTGTGACCCAAATACAGTCAAACATCAAGATATTTTGTTAAAATTCTCATTTTGAAGGATATTTCATCATTTGATCAAGGGTTGATCATGATTCATCAAGGATTGCTCAAAATTCATCAATATTCAAAAGTTGTTAAATTAGGGTTTTGTAGGAAAAGTCAACCCAACTTTGACCAAGCATAACTTTCTCATACTTTATGATAAATGACCCATCCAAAGCTCATTTTGAAGCGGATGCAATTCTCTACAATCCATCTTCATACCCCAAGATCAAAAAAGGCACTCACAAGAAGTTATAAATTTGGACATTATAGGTCATTTTTGAAAGTCAACAAAAAAACCTTTTTTTCCAAAGCTTCTAACTTGAGCATGGAATATCAAAATTAAATATGACCAAAAGGGTTGATTATAGGACATCTTAATCTTTCTAAAAAGTCCAAGAACACCTCCAAAAGTTCAAAATTGAAGAAGTTATGCATTGTTGAAGTTGGACTTTTTTGCAAAATTGCCAAAAGTCAACTATCCCCAAAACTTCAATTTTTTCCAAATGGGCCCATTCGTTTTCACTTGTTTTGAGTTTTCATTATTTCACACGTGCTCTAGCTTTAGCCATGTGTCCATATCACATTTTTATTAATTATTTTTATTTTTATTTGAATTAATTTGATTTAAATCAAATAAAATCAAATAAAATCCAAAACATTGATACCAATGGATTTTTTTACTGTTTCAGGCTTTAATCACAGCTAGCAAATCATTCCCAATTCGTATCAAGGCATAAGGGTACAAAAAGATTGAAATAAATCCAAAATTGGAAGGTTGTAAAAGAAGATCAAATCAAATATTCAATCATCAATGTAGGAAGATTTGGACAAAGTTTGTTACCCTAATACACTGAGCAATACATAAAGGTCGTGTGCAGGCAAGAATTAGGGTTGGAAATCAATTGTGGAGGCAGAACAAAACTTGCAAAAACAAAGAAAAAGTGTGGGATCGAAATCAAGGTTAGAGGTCATTTCAGGGCTTGACAAGTATCTCATTCGTTTCCTGGCCATCTCCACAAGCAAAACCAATCAGAACCACGCGTTTTCCAGCTTCCCAGAGAAATGTAAGTCTCACGCGAGGTAGCCCTGTTCTTGATTTCGTATCTCAGAAATTAGGCATTTTTATAACGAAATAATTGCATATTTGTAATCACCATGCCATTTCCAAGCTTTTGACATTAACCAATTTCATTTATCTGACCAATATGAAGATCCACCATTATTAGGGTTTTGTTCTTGTTTTTGGGGTTTTTCGCTTCAGGTACAATTAGCCCACATAATGGCTATGGATGTGATCAGCAGGTTGAGACGAATACAACCATGTTCTTAGAAGGCGTTTATATATCCTGGAGAGGATTTTAGAACGAAGCTGCGCTTTTAGCTGCGGATAAAAATCTGCAGGTAAAAGTTACAGTTTTAGAGGACAGGGACGAAGACTTGTCGTCCATCCATTTGCTCATTCAAATATTGCACGCTTTTTTTTTATTTTCTGGCAATTGATTTTGTTTCTATATATTATATTATGTTATTATTATTATAACAAATGAAACAACGCAGCCCAGTGGTAGACACCTCAGCGCTTAAGGCTCTCAAGGCTGGAGGTCAGGGGTTCGATCCCTGCCTCCAGCAATTTGGGTTTTCTTATTATTTTTCAGGAAATCATGTGTATGCTTAAGCTTGATATCTACCATAGACACTCACCATCAAAGCGCCAGATGGCCAAATGGTCAGATCTGGTGGTCAGGCTTGGAAGGCGCACCATAAGCCAGTCAACGCAAATGCATTGGATCATAAAAGTCCAAATGGATCAGCTTAATGGGCCAGCAAAAATGCTTTCCACACCCTCCAAAAAAGGCCCATTCTCTCCTTCTCTTTATATTTTGTTTATTTTATTTTGTTATTTTATTTTATTTTAATTAATTTCTAACCAATAACAAATTTTCTTTATTTATCAAAAAATCACCAAAATACTTTTTTAATTCAGAAATTTATTTTTATTAATAAATACTAACTAATTAATTAGTTTTTTTAATTCTAGGAAACTTTAATTTATTTTTTTAGATATTTAAAATCAATTAGAATTAATTAGGTTTTAACTTTAATTTAATTATTTTAATTTCTTTTCTTAAATTAACAAAAACTCCAAAAATATGTCATTTATTATTTTTCATTTAATTAATTTAATAATTAATTTAGTATTTAATTTAGGACTTAATTTCTTTTGTTAAAATAAAAACAACAAAAAAACATTTTCTTTTAAAAGGGTCAAAACCCTAATTTTGCATCCGATTTAATTTTGCGTCACGCTTTATTTTCTTTATCCAATTAATGTATTTGCTTATGGTTTGTAATAATAATTAGGCCATTTTATTTATTTTACCGCTTTATTTTATTTTCAAAGGATTGCTTTTGGCGATGTAAATACTCGACGCCTTGTAATTTAATTTATGCACCTTTAATTTCTACTAATTATAACTGCTAGATGTTTGATAATAGGGTTTACATGAGAAGACTGGATGTTTAATCTTAAAATCAAATTAGATCACCCTTAACATGTGTAAAGATAAAAATAAACTGAAAACGACACACTCACACATGCGCACTCCTAGGGTACACCCCACTTGGTTGCCTTCGTAAACGGTCATTGAGTATAAGTCGTTTTAGAGGTCGTCCTCTTGTCTAAAGATCATAGTCGCCTCGAAATGGTTGCCTCAGATATTGCTGCCTCAAACAAATGATCTAAGACATTAGGGTTACCGCTAAGGCGTCCTAACATTGCTTTAGTGACCGTATGTCCCTCTTTCGAATTGACCCTCAAATTCCAACGACGATGCTACCTACTCACTAATAGTAGGATAGCATTGTCTAAAGGAAATTAGCATAGAACAATTCCTTTTTCGAGTAGGTAGATAGTTCTTAGATACTTGCTCATCCAAAACAAAACAAATATTTCACACTTACACTTCTTTTCAAACAAACTTTTCAAAAACACTTCATTACACTCTTGAGGACAGAAGCAAGAGTTAAATTGAAGTTAAAACAAAAACTTTTCAAAACCCACAAGCGCAAAGAAAACAATTTTGAAAATAATGAGCAAGTACCTAAGAGCCCGTAGATAACTACGGACAGAAAGGATGCTAATACATTCCCTTTCTATAATCTACCCCACGTACTCAGAAAATCTCGAAAAAGGAATTTTTCTGTGCTTTTTTCCTTTCCTTGTTGGATAAAAAAAAGTCGATGGTGACTCTTGCTTACCACGACATTTTGCAAAAACAAACGCAAAACGCAAACCAGTATTCCAAAGAACAGTCAGTTCTTCCCACTGTATCACAACATCTATAAGTTGGTCCGGGTTAGGAAATAGTATCATCCAATAGATTATAAGAGCCAACACTTCTTTAAAAGCTTTCAAATCTAGATCCTCCAAAATTGTTGAGCCTTCTCAAACAGAAACTTCGCTAGAAATCCTTTAATACCACTTCTTGTAAAGCTCGAGGAATCTCCTCGGGTCTTAGTTCTATCTCAATACCGGTGAAGGGTAATTGATCAAGAATAGGCACTCTCAAGAGTTGGGAATACTCCTTCATAGTAGGCACTAATTGGTAATCAGGAAATGTAAAGCAATGGTGTAAAGGGTCAAAGAATTGAAAGAGCACTTTCATCACGTCTTCATCTTGGCTTGAGGTAACCAGATTGAGAAGTCGACCATGTCTTTTTGTAAATGAATAATTCCCATGAACCCTTGATTCTAACTCTTTGAGTTGAGGAGGAACTCTTATGAGGTTGACTTTGATGGTATTCCTACGAGTGAAAGTTATGTCCTACAAAACAGCACAAAGATAAATCCAAAAAATCCTTGAAATGGTTAGTGAATAATGTCATGGTATGATGTCATGATGTTATGTGCAAATAACATATACACCCAAAGCAAACAAGTCCTTAGGTTTTGGCTTGCGTGGAGTTCATAGGTAAGTACCCTCTTGAAGTTTAGTTGGTTCAACCTGTCCTAGAAAGTAATAGGGTTCTAGGGAATCTCAATATCCCCGATCTTTCTTCATCAGGCATTGTTTCAGCGCAAGCCTCTTTATTGGCGACTGAAATATCCCGAAAGTCGGATCTCAATGAGCGTAGTATCAAGTATCAACCAACTTCAGACTGCACCAAAGCCAGCTACATCACTACTTCCTAATGGCCAAGTTGTTCAATTAATGGTTCTTCGGTCAGTTAGTGCTTTATGACACCGCACAATGGCCTTGTATTCTCCTTGACTGGACTCAAAGGATACTGGTACAAACATATGTGTCGCACTAACGTAACCATCTATTTAACCATGTCAGTATACCCCACACAGTCCCCATGATTTATTGCTACTTACCTAATAATGTTCCTAGATCCGGGTGGAGGATCAATAAAAACCCAAACAAGGACCCATAAATGTAAAACAAAAAAATCAAACAATAAAAGCATTTAAAGGTGATCTAGCTCTAAGGTAACCTCACTTTTAAGTATACTCCCCAGCAGAGTCGCCAGTTCTATAATATGGTGCAAGAACTGACTTGAGTATTTTGCGTTTTATCGCAATTATTGCGGATAGCAAGAGTCGCCACTAACTTTTCTTTTTCCAATAAAGGAAAGGGTGAAAAGAACAGGAAAAACCTTTTGATAATTTTTCTTGAGTTCGGGGGGTAGGTTATGAAAGGGGAAGGTGTTAGCACCCTTTTCATCTATAGTTTAGGCGAACTTTTTAATAATTCTCGTCTCTATAAAAATGTATACAAAGTGTTGACTTTTGAAAATATTTCGTTTTGAAAGTGTTGGTGTATTTTGAAAGATGTTGTTTTTTGAAAATGTTGTGAGCAAGCCCTATCATTGGATGTGAAGGGACGGGCGTGGGTTATCGTATAGTCATAGAAGGTAACCTATGAGACGCTTTAGCAATTGTCATGAGGGACTAAGTTTGTTTTACCGAAGGCAACGTCGAAGGGTCATCGAGGGACTATGATCTTTTTCTTATCGAGGGTCTTCGCTAAAGCTTCCCACATTCGAGGGACATGACTATTTTTCTGAGGCAACAATCGAGGTTACCCTAGAGGTGCATGTTTGAAAAGTGTGTTTGATTGCATGAATTTTTGTCTTGAGATTAGGGCTTTCTAAGATTGATTTTATCTTTCCATACACACCCTAATTACTAACAATTATATTAAAGCGATAAATTGTGGAAATTAAAATCCTACGCTATTACATCACTTGGGAGATGGGGGTACAATTTATAAATGGGGATGAAGTACAAGGCTAATTAAATTATTACAACCATATTGAATAAATGAATAGTAATAAATAAATAAATATATAAAAAGATAAATAATGTACAAAGAAAGAAAAACAAACTTTATGTATTGACACGTATCTTTATGCATCGATACATGTCACTGCTTGTTTCTAAAAAAACAAAATCAACTCAGTATGAGTCGATACATAATGGTATGTGTCGACTCATTTCTTGTTTGTTTCGACACATTCGTGTTTTGTGTCGACTCATACACCTTTTGTCTCTTTGTATTATGCCTGGATAACAGTATGCATCGATCCATAAGGCCTTGTATCGACTCATACCTTGTTTTGTAACTAAAATGAGTCAACTCATGCGTGTTTTGTGTCGACCCATAACCTGTTTTACACCATATATGTGTCGACACATAGAAATATGCATCGACTCATAACTTGTTTTTTTTCACTTCTAACATTGTTATGCTACATGTACAAGTAAGTTATCAACATATAATTGATAAAAATGAAAAGCTAGCATATGGTTAGCTTCAAGGCCATGATATATACATTTATCTTCACCGATGATGCTTAAAACAAAGAGCTCAAAGTTAAAAAGACTTACCTTGAAACTGAAATTTGTGTTTTCAGTTTGAACACCTTTCAAAATGCTGTGATGATCAGAATGGCTTTAGTGAACCTCCAGGAAGTTGCTCCAAACTTTAGTTTGTATTGAAAGTTGTTGAATCAACTCCAACCCAATCAAGTTGTACAATACTATTTTTTTTTTGTGTTTTGGAAGGTGATGATAATGGCACTACATAAACTATTCTTGTGTTTGAATAATCTCTATGTGATGTGAAGTGTTTGGATAGTTGGTTTATGGGAAAGTTTGTAAGGTAGAACAATGGGTTGAGGTTTTGTTTTTATGAATGAAGATAGAGCTGAGTATGAGGTGAGGTTACAAAAAGTTCTGTTAGATTTTTCAGATTTCTTTCTCTTTCTCTTTCAACAAAAACTTCACTTTTACTCCAAAAACCCTCTCCTTTGTGTGTTGTGAAACAACTTATTTATAAATGAAAAGGACTGAAATTTGGGAGGGAAATAGATAATTTTTTTTTAAAAGTATTTAGGTATATTGTTTCATTTATTTTTAGATGCAGCTCTTATGTTCTAATTTTGTGCAAATATGGGACTGATATAGTGCAGGTTTGGACAGGGTTAGAGGCAGCATATCAGGACTGTTTTGTAGTAGTTTTAGAGTGGAGTGGTAGCTTGGTGCTGGGCTGGCTTTGTATAGGACAATAGACTATTTTTTAACATGGTTTTGGGCTAGTAGCAGCAGGCTTGGACTTGGCAGCATATTTGTTTTTGGGGATTTTCTGGATAACAACATTTGTAGCATGATATAAGTCTGGTTTTGTGGACAGATTTATGCAGCTTGTATCAAAGACAAGGCATATTTGTGGATAGCATAGTTGCCAAGTTTGAAGATTGAGTCAAAGCGAAAAGTTCAAACAAGACAAAGTTTAGGATTTGTAACTTGCAATTTTTAACTTAAAAATGCAGCTTTGTTGTTTGCTTGAAAGCTTGTAACAACTTGAATTGTCTTGAATTATGATGAAAAGATGTCATGAAGTAATGAAATTAACATGTATAGAAAACACTTAGAAAAATTTCCAAGTCTTGAAAAGTTTTATTTTTGATTTTCTTGACTTCTTGATGATCAAATTTCATATTTTGAATGTCTTGATGAAATATGTTCTTTGAAACTCAGATTTGATCAAAAATTCAAAGTTTGACTTTCCAGTGTACATTTGACTTTTTCATCGGTTGACCAAATTTCATATATCAATCCACTAATCTCGGGAGATGATGAAATATGTGATTAAATCAAAATGATGTACTTGAAACCTTGAGATCATGTTTCGAACCAATAAGTCATGTACTGGGTCAAAAGTCAAAGATTGAAACCCTAATCTTGAGATCATTCTCAATTAAAACCCTAATTTTGACCATTTTGCCCTTTTGATGATTTGAACAATTTTCTTGGAGAATCCTTGAGAATTGGAGATCCTTTATGAGGAATATCTTGAAAAAGGTTGGGAAAATTTTAGGGTACAACAGGGTGAAAAGAACAGGAAAGACCTTTTGAGAATTTTCTGAGTAAGGGGGGTAGCTTATGAAAAGGGAAGGTGTTAGCACCCTTTTCTTCTGTAGTTATCTACCGGCTCTTAATCTCTAGCTCACTTTTGAAAATAATTTTTAAATGTGTAAGTTTTAAAATATTTTAAAAATGCCTAAGCGCGGAAAACTTTGTAATGATTCTCTTATCGTTGAGAACGCATACAAAGTGTTTGTTTTGAAAATATTTTTAGAAAAGAAGTGTATTGTGTGAAAACTGTTTTTGTTTGTGAGCAAGCAACTACGAGCTATCTACCTACTTAAAAAGTATTTTGCATTATTTTCCTCTTCCTTTAGATAGTGTTATCCTACCATTAGTTAGTAGGAAGCTCTATAATTGGATGTTCGAGGGACATGCGCGAGTCATCGTACAGTCATAAAGGCAACTCGTAGGGCGCTTTAGCAATTTTTCATAAGGGACTAAGATCGTTTACCGAAGGCAGCATCTAAGGTTCATCGAGGGACTACGATCTTTTAACCGAGGTTCATTGCTAAAGCGTCCCACGTTCGAGGGACATGACTATTTTTATCTGAGGCAACAACTGGGGTTACCCTAGAGGTGTGTGTGTGAACAGTGTTTTGATTCAGTTATTTTAATATTTGAGATTAGGGTTAGCTATCATTTGATTTTAGATCTTATCATACACACCTAATTACTCTACAGTTATATATACATACAAGCATAGTTATAGGTGCGAAATGTAAAGTGCGAGAAATAAAATCTACGCTGTTACAATGCTTCAGGGATGGGGTTACAAATCAAAAAGTGGGGGGAAAAGTAAAGCAAACCCTAATTTATCTATTACATCCCTTAACAGTTACATAATAATAATGCGAAAATAAATAAGCGCGTGGAGATTGTGAAAAGGGAAAGATATTAAAACGTAAAAAATTCTAAGCGTTAGGAACATATTTTTGGTGTTTTGTTTAGAAAAATATTTTTATAGAGTAAAATAATAATTAACCCTAATTCTAATTAGCTTACAAATTAATTAATAAAATAAAATCAAAATGTAATTAAATTAAAATCAATTTTTATTTATTAAAAATTAAATTAATTAATCAAAACCTAAAATCTAATTTTTATGATTTTTTGTGATTTTTTCTTATTAAAAATGATTTAATTAATTATTTTAAAAAATGTCAATTATTCAAAACTAAAAAATAATTATCAAAACAAAAAAATAATGCGGAGGGTGATGATATGGGGAGGTGCATAATGCACACCCTAGTTGTTTTGTACCAGATATGTAAGAAAGAAAATATAGAAATGAAAAATACCAGGGGCAGGGATCGAACCCCTGCCCTAATATGTCAATGCCTTTGCGCGCTTCTCTCTCCTGTTGGGATAGTTGTTTCATCTGGTACTCTATATCAAATAATAACGTTATATGTTAAAATGAAAACTTAATACCAGACAAATGAGAAACACGCATGGTGGGGCCCTTGGATTTTGAATCAGCCAATCATGTGGTGGCACGCCCAGGCCACCATAGTCAAATTATCAGACCATACCAGAGTTAACCTTTCGGTTATCTTCTCCGATGAAGATAAATTGGAAACCTACAAAAATGGATCAAATAAAAAAATAAAACCATTCAGATCCACTAATTTAGACCTTGCGGATCTGGTGGTGAGGTTAGTTTGGTTTAAAAGTGGCTGGAGTTATGTAATTGAAGCTTCCTTGAAGCTCTGCCCTAACAATGGTGTTACCTAATTCCTGCATCCAGCCTCACATATAATATGTTAAATAAATGCATATGAAAAGCTCAAACAGGTTAGCAACAATCGGACCTACAAGAAATCACAGTTTTATAATTTTACCAACTTTGACAACCGGCGTGAGGGAGAGATCATGTTCTGGTGCTCGAGAGATCTGATTATAGGCTTGGATGAACTCCTTTGATCCTCAGGAAACAAATAATGTCCTTAGTTTCAAGAGAGAGTGTTGGAAGATAGGTTACAGATTTTGGAAATTTCTTTGAATTTTGTGTTTTGGAAACCCTAGCTCTTGAGGTAATAGCTCGTGCCCTTATGCTTCTGATTTGTAGTGCTTAAATAGAAGAATGGAAAGAAGCAACCAAATATGGAAAGGAGACAATTCATTCATGGCCATGAGACAAGAAATCCAACACCTTAAAAAACTTCAAAATATGATATATTGCTTTCCTTCTTCATCTCACACGGTTTTGGCATGTTATGTTGAGTTGTTTTGGGCCTTAAGAAGCCCATCATGCGCTTGGCCCAATAGTTTTGTACCTTATTTAATTTATTTTGTATTTATTTGAATAAAAACAAAATAAATATAAATGAAATAATAAGAAAATATAAAACAACGTATGAGTGAGCTTAGGAGTCTTTCATAAGGTCATGGACACATTTGAATTCCAAAACCTAGGCCCAATAGCACAAAATCACAAGTTTGCTCAATTGAGATTTCATGTATTTCTCAAAAATTTCCCAACTTGTGAAATTCATAACTTGCTCAATTTTCATCTTTTGAAGGTGATCTTGAAATTTTTGGAAATCTCAATATGTCTTCATCAATTTCTCTTTTGATCATTTTTTCATTTGGAGAATTTATCTTTATGTAAGTTGCCTTGACAAAAAGTGTCTTTTTGTTGATTTTTGAAATCACCTTTAATGTATTAGCTTATATCTTTCAAATGAATCACTTTTTGGACTTAAGCATAAAAACAAAGTTGTAGAAAATTGAATTTCCTTCAAAATTGTCTTTTGTTGGAGAATATTTTATGAAGAATATAAAAGTTATGCTTGGTCAAAGTTTAATTGACTTCTCATAAAGAAACCCTAGTTTGACAACTTTTGACTTTTAATGATTTGAGGACTTTCCTTGAGGAATCATGATCAAACCTTTATCAAATGATGAATATCACTTAAAAATGTTGATGTAGACTAAAAATATTGAAGTTTGAGTGTATGTTGACCATAGTTGACTTTTTATCCAATACAACTTTCAATTATCTGAGCCATTGATTGAGCAAGCTTGTGATGTAGGACTTGAAACTTGACATGAGCACTATTGAAGACCTATGAAGAACCATGGTAATCACTTGAGAACCTTGAAACCCAATCTTCCTTGAGAAAATCAAAACCCTAGTTGTATACCCATTGCATAGGAGGAGCATTGACTGGTCAACGCTTGAGTAGCTTTGAGTACTTGAGAGCCTTAGAAGAATGTATTTTAAAGAAAAACGGGAGGGGAAAATTTTGGGTACAACAACTTCCCCTGTTTAATCTTCTTAAACCTAAAGAGTAGATTGGCATGTCTGTCATTCGTGACTTGAAGGTGGAAGATGATTGAACACAAAAGTGCCCATAAATTTGCACTCGTCGGTGCATGAAGTAACATTGTTGGTTGATTATACCGGGAATGGGCTTAAAGATTCCATTTGGAGAAGTGACAGAGAGTCATCAGAGATGGGATTATAGATGTCATCCAAAGTAATCATTGATAGAAATTAGACTAAGTCTACGCCTGACTTTGTCTTAGAGGATGTATCAAAATAAATCTACGCTCGAGTTAATCTGAGCCAGAAGATATCTACGCCTGACTTCATCTGGATGAAGTATCAGAATAAATCTACGCTCGAATTAATCTGAGCTAGAAAATGTCTACGCCCGACTTCAAATGGAAGAAGTATCAGAATAAATCTATGCTCGATTTAATCTGAGCCAGAAGATATCCACGCCCGTCTTTAACTAGAAGAAGTATCAGAATAAATCTACGCTCGATTTAATCTGAGCCAGAAGATGTCTACGACCGTCTTCAACTGGGAGAAGTATCAGGATAAATCTACGCTCGATTTAATTATAGCCAGAAGATGTCTACGGTCTTCTTCAACTGTAAGAAGTATCAGAATAAATCTACACTCAATTTAATCTAAGCCAAAAGATGTCTACGCCTGACTTCAAATAGAAAATATGCTGGAAAGAGTCTACGCGCGACTTTTCCGAAGGAGCATCAGAATAAATCTACGCTCGATTTAACCTGAGCGCCCGACTTCAACTAGAAAATATGCCTCTTTGAGAATGACCCTCTAAGGAAATTGCTTAAGTAGCCATTTTTCAGATGAAGCCTTCGAGAATATTGTCTGGTCACATAAGTAGTTGATGATGTTTGTCTGTTGATTGATCTTTCCTGAAAAGGTAAAGAGTTAGTTATATGCAATGTCATGATGTATGAAATGTATTTTGTTAATGATGTTCTCAAAATAAATGAGACTGTGCTATACGTGTTTCGTATGCACATGTGTTATACCACAAGTTTGCCCGCCTTAGTGCTACCCTCAAACTTATTTTTGAATTTGGGTGTTACAAATATAAAATTCCTTTGATTTAATTATATTAAACATTCTGAGTTTTTTAAAATATTCGCTTCGAAACATATTTAAAAATATAATGATCTATATCAGATCATTTGTATTTTTGAATAAATAAATATTTGCTCGTCTTCATGTACTTTCAAATGGTCTTTTATTTTGAATAAGTAACATAGCACAATTGGTAAGGAAACAAGCTTGCAAATATAAGGTCGCGAGTTTGAATCTCTCATGGTGCACTTCTAACATTTTTTATATTTCTTTGTTTATTGTTATTAGTTTTATTTCCATTTATAAAAATCATTTAAAAAAATCATTTTTTAAATATTTAAATATTAAATTTCGTATTTTTAAAAAATAGTTATTTGATTTTTTTCACTTTTTATTCTATAAATAACCAAAAAAATATAAAATACAAAAAAATATAAAATACAAAAAAATTTAAAAATATTTTGTTATCTTTTGTATTTTAGGTAGTAATATTTGTCTTAGGAGAGAATCAATGTAAT
This sequence comes from Vicia faba, assembly GCA_948472305.1. Classification (NCBI taxonomy): domain Eukaryota; kingdom Viridiplantae; phylum Streptophyta; class Magnoliopsida; order Fabales; family Fabaceae; genus Vicia; species Vicia faba. Next base: position 913,723,952 of record OX451737.1, read on the forward strand.
TGGTTACAATAATTATAAATCCAAAAATTTGATTTCTTTTTGGATTTTAATTATTTGGATTGATGATTTATTCTATTTTTGTTAATTTCATTTCAATTTCAAATTACATTCAAATCTTCCCAAAAATCATGGTTTTTATTATTTAAATATTATTTTCGTTTTTCTATTTTAGGCAATTTTTAATAATAATATATAATTTATTTTATGCATTTTTCATCAAAAAGTGTCTAAAAATTCACTAAAAATATCAAATCTAAAAACTAAAGTAAATCCAATCTCAGTAAAACAATATCAGTATCAATCAAATCCAAATCTCAATCTCTATTACAGTGAATTGGCAATAGAATCCAAGCTCTATTACATTACAAAAATCTAATTCTTCTGCAAAATCAAATCTTCAATTAAAATATTACAGAATCAATCTCTATTATAAAACAAATCTAGCAACAGAATCAATTACAATACTAGTACAAATCTTAATCAATACTATATCAATTATAATATTTTCTCAATCAATTAGCAATCCCTAAAATTAATTCTAACAGAAAATCTAATCCCTAATCTATGCTAATTCTAACAAGCCCTAAATTCCTATCCCTATATATATTGACAGAAAGAACAAAAACGGCGGGAGGCGAGAAGACTTTATACAGAGAAATAAGGGGATGATACAGAGAAGACGAAAAAGAAAAGAAAGGAGAAGGGCTTGCGTGAAGAACACCGAAGAGAAAATAACCTTGTTGTTGGTTGAAGATCCGAGAGAAGGACGATTGGGGTTTCATCATCTGAAACCACAATCTCCAATGATCCGCTGCCGCACCACCTTCAAGCTCCACCCCAACCTGCAAAAGCGAAGGAGAGCAGGAATCAATACTAAATCCAGAATATTCAAAGGCAGAGAGAAAGGGAAATCGTGAAAGGGTAACTGGACTTAGCATTTTTATTTGGTTGATTTGTTGTTATTTTTGGGATTTAGGGGGTTTTGGGGGTTGGATTCGTGTTGGGGTTTTGGTAGGGCGCCGCTGGTGGTGGTTTGGGAATTAGGGTTAAAGTGAGAGTGAGTGAAAGGGTTTGTGTGTACGAGAGAGATGAAGATGAATAAGTGGAGTTTTCTGTAACAACACAACAATGTAAATGAATAAAAACAAAATGTAATCCACTTCAATTCCATGCGCGCTGGCTCACAATAATTATCATACTCCCTCGTTATCCTCCGCGTGATCGTGATCGGACGGTTGTAGGCCAAGTCCTACCTTATTTTCCATACACCCTCACCCATGTAATCCATCCTCCTAAACACATCTCCCTGTTTACTCGTTAATTAGAATTTACACCCCCCTTGAATTTAATTTATATTTATAATTCAATTATTATTTCTAATTTTTTTATAAATATACATATATATATATATATATTTTTATTTACAATAATTATTATTATTATCAAATAGTGATTTTATATTATTATTATTATATTTTGATATTATTATTATTATATATTTTTATAATTATCTAATTTTTATCATTATTTATAATTATCATTTATTATTTATAGTCCCTTTTTATGTAAATGTTATTATTAATATATTTTATTTACTATTTAAATATTACTATTATATTATCAAATAAATCATCTTATATCACAATTGCATATATTATTTTATATATTATTTGCATTAAATTGTTCTCTAATCACGCATTAATCAAGATCTTCGCAAATAATACGATTAAAAAACACAAACAAATCATCAAACTATTTTTTCGCAATAAACTAATTTAATCAATTATTTTTTGCAAAAGGGTTTCAAACTAGTTTTGACTTACTGCGCATTGAGTCAAAATCTCTGCAATCACTACTCCCGACCAAGTGCGAGGTGATTCAAAATATGTTTGCAAACCCCTAAAAACACCAACCCCATACGAACTACAAATTGGGACTCTGATTCCTCATAAGAGGATACGTAGACGTACGATCTAAAATCGTGGCGAGTCTTGATAATTAAAACTTAAAACCCTGTTTATCCCAAACCTAAACCTAGAGCTTAATATCCTTATGAACAAGGTGGATGAAAGGTGCCTAACACCTTCCTTTCGTCTAATTGAGTCTGAAACCTAGAATCTCTGTCTGTGAATTAGGGTTTTATGTTAGATTTCCTTCCCTAGGATAAAAACTAATAGTGGTGGCTCTGATTAAAAAACCAGTCGTAACAGCTGGCGACTCTGCTGGGGATCTCAACTTTAGGTTTTAGGGTTTTTTGCTTTGGGGTTTTTATTGCTTTATTTATTTATTGTTTTCATTTATTTATTGCATTTATTTATTTATTGTTAATTCTTTTTATCATATATTTACTGCGTGGCAGGAATTTTTATTTCAGTAAAAAAATTTATTTTCAACAATCCTTAGAAAGAAGGTTCGTCTATTAGCTTAGGGGGTACATCATCCCTGCGAGTTTATGTGACGACTTCGCCTAGAGTCAGTGGACTTCCGAAAAAGGAATACTTATCGAGAGATATCCTCTTGACGAGTAAGACTTTGGAAGGTCACTCATAACTCTTTGTAACGACCTTAACCAAAAAATTTATGACAAGACTTTTCACGACTTTGAGACGAACATCTCGGTCCGTAAAGAGGCTCCACCTAAGGGAGGCCCTTGCACCTTTTCCCTCTGGTGTTATTCATGATACCATTAAGGAAACCACCTTCTGGGAGGGTATATCAATCATAGGTCAAAATTAAGGAACTTACCTTCTAAGGATTCTTATCACAAAAACCCCGTCACTAAACCATACATCACTACCTTATAGGGGTGCTTATCATAAAACCCTGTCACTCAACCCTACACCTATGCATTCATGTATTTCATGTGTTCTTCATACATTTCATCATAGATTCGTCACCCGTTTCTTTGTCTTATTCACGAGGTACCAAAAAAAATAATATCAAGATCTCAGTGACTATCTTTAAAAATGGATACCGAGGGAAACAACCTACCCGCGTCAACACGCCAAACATATCTGAAATCAAAGCCACGAAAAGGAAATAACGTGTTGAATATTTTCCTAGGCTTTGTCAGGTCAAGTTGGATGACTTCCAGATCAGATATCCACAGGCACACCTAGAAGACTTATTTCCTTTCGCTTGATTTCACGCAAATAAAGTTTTGGTTTAAGATTGTAATATTTTTCAATATCTGAATTATGTTACCTTCAATAAAGGCATTTTGTTTCCACATCTAGTTTGCGTATCTATTTTAAAGATAGTCTCTAAGTAAAATAATAAGCAAAAGACGAATACATACCCAATTGAATAGGACAGTTAACCCCTTTCATATTCGTACATATTTATTCGCACCCATGCATTCACGAACACCTTCATATCATGTCAAAACTCATTTTTCAAAAACATCTCTCCAGTTGAACCATTGGTAGAAGAAGATCTCCACCTCCTTGGCCTCCATATCAAACAAGGGCCTATCAACAAAAAGAAATTGAGCAAATCGAGGAAACGCAGGCTGCACTCAAAGAAGACCTCGACCAAGTAAAGGGTGATGTCACCATAATGAAAGGAGATCTGAGTCAAGTTCTCCTAGCTTTGAAAAACATCATTGACAGGCAAGACCAGATTCCCAGGGCAGCTTTCGATGAAGTAGCCCGGACTATTGGTGCATCAAGCGGTCACCAACTAAGGAAAGAGCCAGAAGAAGGAATCCCAAAGTCCGTTATGTCCCAACAAGAAGCTGAAACTGAAGGGTTTGTCCTACCGCCACCAAAAGCAGGGGAATCTCATACCCTATAAATTCCAACCAATAATACAGACAACTACTTGGACTTGCAATATAGAGACCACAACCCAGAGGATGCCAACCAAGCGCCCTCAAAGACGACTGGTACTCATGTTGTTGATAACCCACTAGTGATGAATCAGTACAAAGCTCTAGAGGAAAGACTAAAAGCAGTGGAGGGTTTCGACGCTTTCGAAGTAGACGCTCTCGAAATGGGCCTAGTTCCTGATATGGTGATCCCACTAAAGTTCAAAGTACCTGAATTTTAAAAATACAAAGGGCTCACTTGCCCAAGAAACCATCTCTGCATGTATTGCCGGAAGATGCATGCCCATGCCCATGATCAGAATCTGATGATGCACTATTTTCAAGATAGCCTGAGTGGGGCATCTTCAGACTGGTATATGCAATTGGAGAGAATGAATATTCAAACCTGGGCAGATCTCGCTAATACTTTCCTAAAGCATTACAAATATAACCTTGACATGGCACCTACCCGCATGCAACTCTAGAATTTGTCCAAGGAGAAAGAAGAGTCCTTCAAGGAGTATGCTCAAAGGTGGAGGGAGTCAGCATCCTAGGTGCAACCACCACTGTTAGAGAAAGAACTAGTAGACACGTTCATGGGGACTTTGCACGGCCTGTATTATGAGATGATGGTTTGAAGTATCTCTTCGGGGTTCTCAGACCTAGTAACCATCGGAGAAACAATCGAGACTGGGATAAAAAGTGGGAAGATATCAGGGGGACCATCAAACGTTCGCTATAATTAAAAGAGGCCCGCTTCAAACTTCACCAAAGGAAAAGAAGGAGAAATTAATGATGTAGTTTCACAACCCAGGGTACAACAACCATTAGTGATCCCACTAAGGCAACAACAAGGTAGAAGGCCACCCAGGAAATTTAATTCACTCCCGATGCCACCCCGTTAGTTATTACAACAGCTAGTTAAAGCATCCTTAGTGGAACTCAAGCCTCTAGCTCCTCCAGTCGGGCCACTCCCACGAAGATACGATGCCAACACCAGGTGCGAATATCATGCTAATTCTCCTGGACACACCATAGAATAGTGTTGGCCTTTCAAACACAAAGTGCAGGATTTGTTGGATTCTCAAGATATCACTTTCGAGAAGCCAAACATTGCATCAGACCCTACGCCGTTGCACGATGGGCTTACAATAAATGTAATTGAAGTATTCACTGACTCTAGGGCAAGCAAACTAGAAAATACCCTGATAAACTCGCTGAAAGAATATCTATTGGGATGTGGACTCCCGCTAGAACACAATGAAGCTTTCGAAAGATTTCTACAAAGGCTAGGGGACCAGGGGATAGTCCAGTTTAGAAAATACCCTAAAGAAAAATATAAAGATGCTCTGAAGGGAAAAGCACAATTTCCTCCAATCCAAGAGACCTTTGTCAACAAGGTAGTAAAGCATGGCGGACATGTGGTTATGATAGCCAACAAATCCAACACCAAAGGGGAAACTGACTTCATCCGAGAAGGCGCCTCGGGAGAAGAACTCAAAAGATGGACTGCCGTGGAGATTCCTAAGATCTTTTTCTTTCCTAATTAATCTTTCTTATTTTTGAAAGAAACCATGTCAAGCCTGGGGCATAGGGGTTGCTTGTAAGGGTTCCCCCATTTTGTTTCAGACAATATCTGCAATTAATAAAAGTTATATTTTGTTTTAAATTAAGATCCTTGTCTTTCCCTTGCATTTACTCCATAAATCTAAAAATGGCAATAATTTCTCTGCATATGCATTTTCAAATTGCATATACTAAATCTGCGCCAAAACATGATAAAGGTGCAAATTCATTCCCAAAACCACCGATAATGCTATTGTTGCGATCCGATATAATTTTGATGCTCCTATCAACCAAGCTAAAGAGGAAGATGATAAAGATCTCGAACTCTCCGAAGAAATGGAGAGGGAAATAAAATGAATGGGAATAGTGTGTTTTATTTGCATGCATTTAGTCTTTGATTAGGGATTGTCTACTTGTTGTTTTTGTCTTACCATACATACCCTATTTTACTAGCAATCATACAAAAGTAATAAAATGCAGAAAGATAAAAATCCTACACTATTACAACCATATTGAATTGCATGAAAATAAAATGGAAAAAAATAAAATAAAAGCAAGAAAAATGGGTCTTTTGATTTAGGGAAGAAAACCCTTTAATTCTGCACTTTCTGGCTCTCTTCGATTTGGCCTGAAAGGGGTGAAGGCATGGCTTTCGACTGAGGCCTGGGGGTCAGCATGTTATACCTTTCTATTGGGGCCTGGAGGCCAACATGTTGTTCCTTTCGACTGGGCCTAGAACCAGTGCAGGATGCAATTTGTCTTTCTTCCTCCTTCAACTGGGGGTTGAAAGTAGTGCGGGAGTGCCTTTCGTCTGGGCCTGGACTCAGTGCAGGTGTGCGTTTCGTCTAGGCCTGAAAGTTAGCAGGGTGTACCCTCTGACTGCCTCTTTAGTTTGACCTAGAGGTTAGTGTGGAAGCCAAAGGCTTCTTTCCCTACTTCTTATTTCCTGTTTCCTTTATTTGAAATGTTAGATGGAAACATGACCTAAGGCCATGCTAGCACTGCCTTTAGGCCAGGTTAGTTCTTAAAAAGTTTGTAAGAAACCAAAGAGAAAAACCAAAAGTAAAGGCAATAAATCAAACTATAAGGGTGTAAACGAAAGGGGAACAAATGTTATGTATATGTTTGAAATGAAAAAAAGTTTTATTTACATGTTGCGCTGGAAACGAAGGAATCAAGGTTAAGGATGACTTGCCTTGCTTAAGGTTTGGACGTGTGCTGGGCCTTTAGATGGTTGCCTTGAGTGTACCTGGAATCGAAGAGAATGAGCAAGGGTAGCGTCTCTACTGTTGGATTTAAAAGAGAAAAACAAGTGAAATGTCTTTCTTGCTGGATTCAAAGGATAACAAGATGTAAGGATGTTTCATATTCGAAAGGGACAAGTGTTTGGATTCTGGGTTTGTGTTTTCACAAGTGTTTAAGTGTTTGAGAACTTTATGGTGTTTAAGAAATTTAAAGATTCGTTCCTCTAGCCAAAAAGTCCTCTTCAAACATGTGTTGGAGTCTCTTATTTATAGGCAAGGCTGCCTGAAGCTTTTGGAGGGAAAACAAAAGGTTTGAACAAATTCAGTAACCTGTTCCTTGTAGCTTTCGAGAGACAGTGCCTTGTATGTTATTTTGGTGTAAGAAGGGTGCGGTGTTTCAGGAATGCTGTGCAACGGTTTTGGCCAGTGTGCCAGGCATGAACTTGGCCGCAAGCATCTTTGAATATCATCCTTTCCTTTTAACCCTTCTTCGACCAGACTCTTCTCCAAACAATACTATTTGATTTTCCTCCAATAAGTGCCTTTCGATTGAGTCACTTTTGTGCATCCTTCGAAGGAGCCAAAAGTGTGACCCTTGGATGGGTCACCAAAAACATGCCTTAAAGTGGGCTTTCTAAACCCTTCGAATGGACTATCAAGCATGTCCTTCGAATGGGATTCCCAGAGTTAGATTCGAAGGGGATACAGTTATAAATGAAACCTTGTGAAGGTGGTTCTGTCCAATCAAAGGCTTGCCTGCCCAAAGATCCAAGTGGCCAAATGAAGGAGTGTACATAGGGGGTCCCTGCTTTGTGACTTCATGTAAACATGCAAAATATTTATGTTCAAACGAAGCTTGCATGAAGGGAACCACATGCCCAAACAAAAGGTGTGACCAGTAGCTTGTACTGAGGGATTCATATGCCCAAACAAAGAAAGCATGAAGGGGGTCAAATGCCCAAACGAAAGATTTGACCAAAACCTTGTACTGAGGGATTCATGTTCCCAAACGAAGAAAGCATGAACGGGGTCAAATGCCCAAATGAAAGATTTGACCAAAACCTTGTACTGAGGGATTCATGTGCCCAAATGAAGAAAGCATGAAGGGGGTCAAATGACCAAACAAAAGATTTGACCAAAACCTCGTACTGAGGGATTCATGTGCCCAAACGAAACAAGAATGAAGGGAGTCAAATTCCCAAATGAAGCTTGCAACAAAGGAACCACATGTCCAAACGAAAGGTGCATGCAGGAGGCCAAAATGTCCAAATTCAAAAGAGGCATATAGGTGGCAAAAAAGTGCAAATTGAAGGATGCCAAAAGGGAGTCTTTTGGACTTGGAATAGAAGGAGGCTATAGGAGTATTTGTGCCTTGTGAATCCAAGCCAGCATGCCAGAGGCCCACGCCCAGTCGAAGGATGCAATCCAGGCTTGCATCGAAAGAGGCCAAAAGGCCAATCGAAAGACCTGAAACGAAAAACACTTGTTTTTCTCCAAATTTGTCAAAATATTATTTTTATTTGTTTTCTTCCTTTTTGACAGTTTCTTTTTTATCTTGGTACTGGAAAAATCCCAATGTACTTGTGCAAGCTTGAACCTTGAAAATCCTTGTGAGAAATTCCTTGAAAAATGAGAGGGCAAATTTTGGGGTACAACATATGTGTTTTGAGTTTTCTTCTTATTTTCTTCCGCACTTGCGAATCTGGAACTTCTTCTTCTTTTCTTCTAATTCTGTGTTTGAGAGCGGATTGATGAAGTGAAATTGATAATGTTGTAGATTGATGGTGAAGATTGGAGATGATTGAAGCTTCGTGAAGATGTAATGAAGATATATGAATCTGAGGGATTGTTGGAATTGCATTTCACACTTCAAAGAATTTTGTAGATGACGGTTGAAGAGATTGAAAAATCAATGTGATAAAGGTGGTTGAGGATGATGATCAATGGAATGAGTGTTGCAAGTGTGTGAAAGGATGAAGATGATGAAGGTTCAACGAGAGAGAGCAAAGTCGTTTCTTGTGGTAACTCTCCAGAGAAAAAGAATCGATATCTGGTGAGTTCTCAGTTTTTGTATTCTCTTAGAGTCTAGAAAGGTCCGTTACGTGAGACCAAATTGAGCCATTGGATTGGTAGAAACGATTCTGAGATTAATTGTGAGATTGGAAGTTAGTTACAGGCTTTGAAATTATGTTATGGCTGAGAAGTTCTGATAGGATTGAAATTATTAGTTAGTAGAATTTAGTTATATAATAGTTAGAAGTTTTAAAATAATGTTAGTTAAAGAAAAATGTTAAAATAAAATTTGAATGTTAATTGGAAGGGATTTTAGAATTAGTCAAGTAGCTAGTGTCAACAATTAATTCATGATTTTCTATTTTCACTGTTTTTCACTTTTCTTCTCTTTTTATTTTCTTATGATTTTCCTGTTGTGAATCTTATGCAGCGTCTGCTTTGATGATGAGTATGGGCGTTAACTGCTTCTGATTTTCTCAATATGCAGGGGGATATTATGGTTGATATGTCATAGAGGGATATTGCAAAGTTAACAATTCTTTGTTAGAACATAGTTTGACTCTACAACCCTTGTAAGAGTTTTGATAATAGCAGACACTCAAAGAACAATTATGCTCCCTAAATAAGTACTTTGTGTTTGCAGAGAAGTTCTGATGGAAGAAGGACAGAAGATGAGTTAGATAGTTGTTTCAACTCTGATTCTATGCATATCTTAAAGAATTTCTAACATTGCAAACAAGAACTCCATGTTTCTGATCCATAAAGTTCTGCAAAGAAGCAACGGTAACTTTCATCCTCTGAAGCAAGCATGTTCTGAAGCGTTACAATTCACTTAATGTTATTCAAAAGTAACGGCTGAAAGGGGAAAAGGATCTATATTTTTTGGAAGCTCTTCAATTATCATTTATCAACATTCCAAAAGCATTCCTATGCGTTTCCTATTTAAACAAAGCTTGAAGGATAAATTATTTACGATTTTACGCACAACAAACAAGTCATCTTCATCACCTTCAAGCGTATTGAATCTCAATTGTGTAAAACATCACTTGTGTGATACTGTTTTATTAGAAAACACTTTTTGTACACTCTCTTAAATATTGTTATTGTATTTCCTTGAGAAAACTAGATTATAGTTTAAACTCAAGAAGACTTTGACGGTTGTCATAGTAGATGTGTGTTGTACCCAAAACTTTGCCCTCCCGTTTTCACTCAAGACATGCTTCTAGAGGTCCTCAATTGCTCAAGGTTGACCAAGAGTTGATCAAACAAACTCTCCTCCTAAGCATTGGCTCTCCAACTAGGGTTTCATTTTTCACTAATATGTTTGAGCTCTAAAGGTCTAAAATTCTTTCCATGGTCCTAGTATGCCTTCAATATTGTCCATGACAAATTTCATGCCTTGCACCACAAGTTTTCTCAGTCAATTGCTCAAATGGTTGAAAATCAAATGTGCTAGGTCAAAAGTCAATTATGGCCTATATACAGTCAAACTTCAAGTTTTTTGGTCAATATCAAAATTTTGAAGTGATATCCATCATTTTATCAAGGGTTGATCATGATTCCTTAATAAATGCTCCTAATTCATCAGAAGTCAAGAATTCCTAATTGGGGTTTCTATAGGAAAAGTCAACCAAACTTTGACCAGGCATAACTTTCACATACCTCATCCATTTTTCTCCAACCAAAGCTCATTTTGAAGGGAACTAAATTTCCTAAAACTTCTCTTCAAACCTCAAGTCCAAGAAATGCACCATTTGAAAGATACAAGCTCATACATTACAGGTCATTTTCAGAAAGTTAACAAAAGGCACTTTTTGTCAAGACCATTTACATCAAGATAGAATCTTCAAATGCAAACTTGGTCAAAAGAGAGATTGAAGTATACATCTTGGGATTTCTAAAAAGTACCAGATCATCATCATGAGATAAAAATTAAGAATATTATAGCTTTCCCAAGTTGGGAAAATTTGGAAATTTTAAGAATGGTGCATTGAGCAAATGTGAACTTTTGAGTCAATGGCTTAACTTTTTAAGGTTCAAACATCTTCCTAAACTTATAGAGGACCTCTAATATAATTTTTACATGGCCTTGCATTTTCTACCTATTTTATCCATATTTATTTTGATTTATTCCAAATAAATATTAAATAAATTGTACAAAATATTAGAGAATGGACCTTGACCTTTGGGCTGGTGCTTTGGCCTGCCTAGGAGCCCAAGAATTCGTGCGCAAGTGTCCAGATTCATTAAACATAAAAAATGGCATGAAATAACAAATTATGGCAATTATTCAAACTTTGATCATGTTTTAAAATGCATGTTTATGGTGGATATTATTTCCATGTAACTTTGTCTCCCTCCTCTCTACTATAAGTACATCACAATGCAAGCATAACGGACGAAAAAAGATACCTAGAGAAAGCTCTCCAAATTTTCAATTTTTCTCAAAGTTAGAGCAATCGGAAAACTCATCCTCCAGCCACTTTCAACAAATTCCAGGCGCCCATTCTCCTTCTTGACCCTTTCAGGAATAGATCTAGACCAATCCCACTTGCCGTCGTGCCCAGGAGAAGCCTAACCATCACTCTCTGATTGGTAAAATTCTCACCTTCGAAACCTTAAATTCATGCACTTTTTATTGATGTTTTGTGTTTAGATGTGATCAGGGTGATGATTAGGACAAAAATGGAACCTTATACGCTAGCTTGGATGTGTACATAGCCATTTGCCATTCTTAACCGTGTTCCTCATATTTGTGTAATAACTCCATTTGTAGCTTGTTTCAGGCCAAACTAAGGCCACCATTGAACTCAGGGCCATCAATTTAGGGGGATAGGGTCCCTACCACCCATTAATCTTTGTGTTTTCTACAAATCAAGATTTGGGGCCATCAGAGAAGACGACCGAAGTTGACTCCTGCGTCTTTGATCTCAGTTGACTCCGGCGAGAGCTGACATGTCTAAACCTTGGTCACTGATTCTCCCATTCAAATAGCAGGGGCCCACTAAAGGGCACGCGTATGACAACTTAGCAGTTGTCTTTGTTTTACATTGTAATATTATTGTTTGATTTATATAAATGAATGATAAACAGCTCAGATGGAAAGGACAACGTGTATGTAAGGGAGAGGACCTGGGTTAGAATCCCAGGTCCAGCTTTTTTATATTTTCTAACACATTGCATGCATATCCAGTGCCCCTCATGGCCAATTGATCATCATACACCATCAGTCTGGTCCATCAGATGCACATCTGATCAGGACCAACGCATCCAACGTGTAAGCGCACCATAGGCTCTCAGAGGCAATCCTCATTGGATTCTTTTGGGCAACGCTGGGCGTCTCCCATCTTGAGCCCAACGGATTCAACAGCACACCCCCATTTTTTTTAATCACCCATGCCCACTTTGCATTTTTTTTTTGTATTTGTTTTATTTCTTTTTTTATTTTATTTTTCTTTATTATTCATTTAATTAGCCAAATAATAAAAAAAATCAAAAAAAAATTAGGATTATATTTTTTTATTAAATAATTAATTTCTTGAATTAATTAATAATTATTTTAACCACTTTCTTTAGTTAAAAATGAATTAGAACTTAGGATTTAATTTAGGTTTAATCATTTTCTTTTCATAATAAAAAACTAAAAAAAAGAACTTAGACTATTTCTTAATTAATTTTTATTTTTCTAAATAGACTTTAGGATGTTCATTTTAATTTTTCTTAAGTAAATAAAAATAAAACCAAATAGACTTTCATTCTTAGAATTTTTTAGATCTAATATTTCATTTCGCGCGCATTATTTTTATCCTCGCATTTTATATAATAATGTAACTGATTATGGGATGTAATAGTCTAGATTTAAAATTCCACACTTTATTTTCTTGCACCTTTTTTTATGTAACTGTCCCAAAGCATTGTAATAGCGTAGGATTTATAATTCTCGCACTTTAAATTTTTGTACAATATTACTGTTAGTAATTAGGCGTGTATGGAAAGATTAAAATCAAGCACTAGCAAACTTAAATTCAAAGACAAATAACTGAAACAAGTACACATTACACACATACACCTCTAGGGTACGCCCACTTTGGTTGTCTTCGGAAAAACAGTCATGTCCCTTGAAACGGGGACGCTTTAGCAAAGACCCGTAAATCAAAAGATCATAGTCCCTCGATGACCCTACTGTGTTGCCTTTCGGTAAATGATCTAGTCCCTAGACTAAATTGCTAAAGTGTCTCCACATGTTGCATTTATGATTGTACGTCCATTCGATTGTCCCTTAATATCCAACGATAGGGCTACCTACTCACTAATAGTAGGATAGAGGTGTCTAAAGGATAGGAGGAAAAGAACAAACCTTTCGAGTATAAGTAGATAGTTCTTGGATGCTTGCTCAAAACAAATTTTCACACTTACACAAAAAATATTTCAAAACACTTTCAAAAAATGCTTTATCAACACTCTTGAGGACTGATACAAGAGTTATCATAAAGAAAATCGCCGCATTAAGGCATTTTCAAAAATACTTTTCAAAACACATAAAAGCATAAGGTATTTCAAAATGATCTAAGCATCTAAGAGCCCGTAGAAAACTACAGATGTAAAGGGTGCTAACACCTCCCCTTTCCATAATTTACCCCCCTTACTCCAAAATAATCTTGAAGGGTCTTTTTTTGTTCTTTTCACCCTTTCCTTTGTTGGATAAAAGAAAAGTAGGTGGCGACACTTGCTTACCGCAACATTTGGGAATACAAAATGCAAAACCAGTATAACAGTCAGTTCTGCCACCGTATCACAGAACTGGCGACTCTGCTGGGGAAAAATAAAAAGTGGGGTTACCTTAAGAGTTTAGTTCATTATTAAACTGCTTGGTATGCTTTGTATGCTTTACCTTTTGGGATTTATTTGGGTTGTTACTATAGATCCTACACCCGGATCTGGGGAACCTTTTAGGTAAGTAGCAATAGATCATGGGGGTTGTGCGGGATATACCGACACGGTTGAAGCGATAGCTACGTTGATGTGACACTTTGGTTAGTGTCGGTATCCCTTGAGTAGTCAAGGAGAATACGGGGTTGTTGTGTGGTGTCATAAAGCATCAACTGGCCTTAGAACCTTTAATTGACCAACTTAGCCATTAGGAAGTAGTGATATACCTGTCTTTGGTGTAGTCCTAAGTCGGTTGATACTCGATACTACACTCATTGAGATTTGACTCCCGAGTTTTGTTTGGTGGCAAGTCAATTGTCGGTTGGAACGAAACTTGTGGGAAAGATTAGTGATATTGAGATCCCTTAGAACCCGAATTTCTAGAACAGGTTAAGCCAACTAAATTCAAGAGGGTACTTACCTTAAAACCCATGCAAGCTTTAAACCTAAGGTCTTTGTGTGATTTACTTGTGCTTGATATATTGGTGTTTTCTTAGCAAGACATCATAACATTGCATATCATACTAACCATTTTGAGGATTTTTAGGGCTTATCCTTCTCTTGTTTTGTAGGACATGTCATCCACTCGCAGGAATACTATCCAAGTCAACCTCATAAGAGTACCTCCTCAACTCAAGGAATTAGCATCAAGAGTTCCTGAAAGCTCTCCATTCACTGAAATACATGGTCGACTTCTCAACTTGGTCACCTTAAACCCTGATGAAGAGATGTTAAAAGTGCTCTTTCAGTTCTTCGACCCTTTACATCACTGCTTCACCTTTCCTGATTACCAGTTAGTGCCCACTATGGAGGAATTTTCTCAATTATTAGGGGTGCCCATCCTTAATCAATTACCATTCAATAGTATGGAAAAGGACCTAAGACCTGAGGAGATTGCTCAAGCTCTGTCTTTACAACGGTCAGATGTCGTGGCAAATTAGGAAACAAGAAGAGGCGTCAAAGGGTTTCTAGCTAAGTTTCTATTTGAGAAGGCTCACCTTTTTTGGGATACCCTGGATTTAAAAGATTTTGAAGAAGTGTTGGCCCTTCTCATCTATGGGATGGTACTATTTCCTAATCCGGACCAACTCGTAGATGTGAATGCGGTTAAGGTTTTTCTGTCTCACAATCCGGTGCCTACTTTAATCGGAGACATTCTACACTCTCTGCATACTCGCACTGTAAAGAGAAGAGGGACTCTTTTGTGTTGCACTCCTCTGTTGGCTAGGTGGTTTATTTCGCACCTACTTTGATCTGTTGTGAAGAATGAGCAGGGCATGAGATGGTCTAATAGGTTGATGTCCCTTACACATTCGAATATTCATTGGTGTCCTTGGTCCTTGAAGAATGTTACCATCATCGATCGTTGTGGGGAATTCCCTAATGTCCCCTCCTAGGAATTAGGGGAGGAATCACTTATAATCCTTGTTTGGCATTGTGACAATTTCGGTATGCTAGGATGGATGGTCCCCATAATGTTTTGGTTCAAGGCATTATGTTCAACTATGAGGATGATGTTCAAGGTTACCGTCAGAGGTTCATACGAGCCTGGGGAATGGTAAACAAAGTGGAGAGCAAGACACTGGGGTATAAGAACTCCATCCCTTTGGAGCCTTATCTTAAGTGGGTGCAAGCACGCGCTTAAAATCTCATGATGCCTTATCCCGCCATTTTACCCATTATTATGGAACCCATTGCAGATACAGATGTACCTTATACCATTATTTATCCTGACATGCCGACTACTCTCGAGGAATTATAGAGATCATGGATTCATCTCAAAGAGGAACGAGACACCTTTGAGACCTAGTTCTACGCAAGCTAGAAGAAGGTTTTAGAGCTCAACAGGCTACTTCACGAAAAGAAGAGTATAAATGCCTATATTGCTCCAAAGAGGATGCGCCCGTGGGAAGTTTGAGTCCTTTTCTACTTTGAGAGTTTATCTTTGCTTGGTTTCTCCTATCGTAAGCCCAAGAGGCATCTTTGTAACCGTTGAAAATTCTTAATTCAATTAGCGCTTGTTCTCTTTCTATTTAGGCAAATTTAAGTCTTAGAAATCCCTAAAAACATTGCATACGCATATCATACATATCATTGGATAAACAGGTTTCAGGACAGGTTTCTTATTCTTTTTGCTGATTATTTAAACAAAATAAATGGCTCTCGAACAAATAGTGAAGGACCTCCAAAGTCAAAATGCTCAATTTCAACAAATGATCATGCCTCTGGCCAAGGGGCAAGAAGAGCTAAAAGCCCTAATCGTCAAAGAAAATACCAAGAAGCCAAAGAAACCAACTGGTGTAGTGAATTTGGGAAGAAGGATCAGAGGATCGGTTAAGCGAGCTATAGATTTCTCAACCACATTGGAAGAAGGGGACAATCAAGGAGAAATGCCCACGGAAGAAAACAAAAACCCAGGGTCTGAGGAAGATGAACCTGGATTTTCTAATGAACAGTATCCTCACATTGATGACAAGTACAAATAGTTAGAAGATCGCCTCAATTCTATGGAGATATAGAGGGTACATGGGCTTGATTTTGAGGAACTAGGGCTGATCTAAGGGGTGGTCATCCCGCAGAAATTCAAGGTCCCTGCATTTTCTAAGTACAATGGTGTCTCCTGTCCTAAGCTGCATTTAAGGTTGTATGTCAGGAAGATTCAACCCCACACCACTGATAAGGATCTGTGGGTACATTTCTTCCAGGAGAGTTTGTCCGGGACACAGTTGGAATGGTTCTATCAACTAGAAAGAACCAATGTGCATAATTGGGAAGATCTGGCTGTTGCTTTCTATAAGCAGTACCAATATAATTCTAACCTCGCCCCGACTCATACACAGTTTCAAAGCATGTCTATGGGTTTCAGTGAGGGCTTTAAGGACTATGCCCAAAAATGGAGAGACCTTACGGGAAGAGTCCAGCCTCCATTGTTTGATAAGGAGCTGGTAGACATGTTCTTGGGTACATTATTCGGACTGTTCTTTAACCATCTTATTGGAAGTTCTTCTGCTGGGTTTACTGAACTAATCTTAACTGGTGAACCTGTAGAGGCTGGCATCAAAAGTGGTAAAATACAGAGAGGTGCATCCTCCAATACTTCCAAGAAACCTTTCACAGGAAAGAAAGAGGTCGGTGCAGCTTATAGCTAAAGGAATCATAACAAAACTAAATGTTGTTCGACGGTAGGGGCTGTCATGATTTCTAATCCCGCATCAAGCCATCAAAGAAACAATTAGCGTAGGCCAGATGCGCCCAGAAGACAGTTCACCCGGATCAACATGACCATATCCCAGGTTTTTCCACACCTGCTAAAGTCCAATATGGTGACCCTAAAGGAGGCTCCTAAGGATTCCAATACTACATCTCCTTGCTAAAACCCAAATTCTTGATGTACCTACCACTCGCACAGCCCAGGTCATGATACCAATGACTTTTGGGCCCTAAAGAACAAAGTGCAAGATCTTATTGAGGCGAACAAGCCAATCTAAATCCTCAGGTTTAAGAAGATTGAACAGGGGAAGCTGTTGTACCCCAAAATTTATCCTCCCATTTTAACTCAAGACATGCTTCTAGAGGTCCTCAATTGCTCAAGGTTGACCAAGAGTTAATCAGACAAACTCTCCTTCTAAGCATTGGTTCTCCAACTAGGGTTTCATTTTTCAATAAGATCTTTGAGCTCCAAAGGTCTCAAATGCTTTCCATGGTCCTAATATGCCTTCAATATCGTCCATGACAAATTGCATGCCTTGCACCACAAGTTTGCTCAGTCAATTGCTCAAATGGTTGAAAATCAAATGTGCTAGGTCAAATGTCAATTGTGGCCTCTATACAGTCAAACTTCAAATTTTTTGGTCAAAATCAACATTTTGAAGTGATATTCATCATTTGATCAAGGGTTGATCATGATTCCTCGAGAAATGCTCCTAATTCATCAGAAGTCAAGAATTGCTAATTGGGGTTTCTATAGGAAAAGTCAACCAAACCTTGACCAGTCATAACTTTCACATACCTCATCCATTTTTCTCCAACCAAAGATCATTTTTACGAGAACTCAATTCCATACAACTTCTCTTCGGCCCTCAAGTCCAATAAATGCACCATTTGAAAGATACAAGCTCATACATTACAGGTCATTTTCAGAAAGTCAACAAAAGCCACTTTTTTTCAAGTCCATTTACATCAAGATAAAGTCTTCAAATGAAAAATTGGTCAAAAGAGAGATTTTATTAGACATCTTGGGCTTTCCAAAAAGTCAAAGATCATCATCATGAGATAATAATTGAGCAAGTTATGGCTTACCCAAGTTGGGAAAATTTTGGAAATTTCAAAAATGGTGTATTGAGCAAATTTGAACTTTTAAGTCAATGGCTTAAGTTTTTAAGGTTTAAACAGCTTCCTAAACTTATAGAGCACCTCTAATATCATTTTTATATGGCCTTGCATTTTCTACCTATTTTGTCCATATTTATTTTGATTTATTCCAAATAAATATTAAATAAATTGTACAAAATATTAGAGAATGGGTCTTGACCTTTGGCCTGGTGCTTTGTCCTGCCTAGGAGCCCAAGAATTCATGCACAAGTGTCCAGATTCATTCAACATCAAAAATGGCATGAAATCACGAATTATGGCAATTATTCAAACTTTGATCATGTTTTAAAATGCATGTTTATGTTGGAGATTCTTTCCATGTAACTTTGTCTCCCTCCTCTCTACTATAAGTACATCACAATGCAAGCATAACGGACGAAAAAATCTACCTAGAGAAAGCTCTCCAAATTTTCAATTTTTCTCAAAGTTAGAGAAATCGGAAAACTCATCCTCCAGCAACTTTCAACAAATTCCAGGCGTCCATTCTCCTTCCTGACCCTCTTAGGAACAGATCCAGACCAATCCCACTTCCCGTCATGCCCAGGAGAAGCCTAACCATCACTCTTTGATTGGTAAAATTCTCACCTTCGAAAGCTTAAATTCATGTATTTTTTATTGATGTTTTGTGTTTAGATGTGATCAGGGTGATGATTAGGACAAAAATGGAACCTTATATGCTAGCTTGGACGTGTACATGACCATTTACCATTCTTAACTGTGTTCGTCATATTTGTGTCATAACTCCGTTTGTAGCTCTTTTTTGGCCAAACTAAGGCCACCATTGAACTCAAGGCCATCAATTTAGGGGGGTAGGGTCCCTACCACCCATTAATGCTTGCATTTTCAGCAGATCAAGATTTGGGACCGTCGGAGAAGACGATCGGAGTTCACTTCGGCATCTATGATCTCAGTTGACTCCAGCAGGAGCTGACATGTCTAAACCTTGGTCACTGATTCGCATATTCAAATAGAAGGGGGCCACTAAAGGGTGCGCGTATGACAACTCAGCAATAGTCTTTGTTTTACATTATAATATTATTGTTTGATTTATATAAATGAATGATAAACAGCTCAGATGGCAAGGACAATGCATATGTGAGGGAGAGGACCTGGGTTCGAATCCCAGGTCCAGCGTTTTTATATTTTCTAACACATTGCATGTAGATCCAGTGCCCCTCATGGCCAATTGATCATCATACACCGTCAGTCTGGGGCATCAGATGCACATCTGATCAGGACCAATGCATCCAACGTGCAAGCGCACCATAGGTTCTCAGAGGCAATCCTCATTGGATTCTTTTGGGCAACGTTGGTCTTCTCCCATCTTGGGCCCAGCGGATACAACAACACACCCCCATTTTTTAATCACCCAGGCCCACTTTGCATTTTTTTTGTATTTTTTTTATTTATTTTTTTTATTTTGTTTTTCTTAATTATTCATTTAATTATCCAAATAATAAAAAAATATCACAAAAAAATTAGGATTAGATTTTTTTATTAAATAATTAATTTCTTGAATTAATTAATAATTATTTTAACCATTTTCTTTAATTAAAAATGAATTAGAACTTAGGATTTAATTTAAGTTTAATGATTTTCTTTTCATAATAAAAACTATAAAAAAAAGAACTTAGACTATTTCTTAATTTATTTTTATTTTTCTAAATAGACTTTAGGATGTTCATTTTAATTATTTTTCTTAAATAAATAAAAATAAAACCAAATAGACTTTCATTCTTAGGATTTTTTAGACATAATATTTCATTTCGCGCGCATTATTTTTGTTCTCGTATTTTATATAATAATATAACTGATTATGGGATGTAATAGTCTAGATTTAAAATTCCGCACTTTATTTTCTTGCACCTTTTTTTTAACTGTCCCAAAGTATTGTAATAGCATAGGATTTATAATTCTCGCACTTTAAATTTCTGTACAATATTACTGTTAGTAATTAGGCGTGTATGGCAAGACTGAAATCAAGCGCTAGCAAACTTAAATTCAAAGACAAATAATTGAAACAAGCACACATTGCACACATACACCTCTAGGGTACGCCCACTTTGGTTGCCTTCAGAAAAACAGTCATGTCCCTCGAAACGGGGATGCTTTAGCAAAGACCTGTAAATAAAAAGATCATAGTCCCTCGATGACCCTACAGTGTTGCCTTTCGGTAAATGATCTAGTCCCTAGACAAAATTGCTAATGCGTCTCCACATGTTTCCTTTATGACTGTACATCCCTTCGATTGTCCCTCAGCATCCAACGATATGGCTACCTACTCACTAATAGTAGGATATAGTTGTCTAAAGGATAGGAGGAAAAGAACAAACCTTTCAAATATAAGTAGATAGTTCTTGGATACTTGCTCAAAACAAATTTTCACACTTACACAAAAACATTTCAAAACACTTTCAAAAAATGCTTTATTAACACTCTTGAGGACTGATACAAGAGTTATCATAAAGCAAATCGCCGCACTAAGGCATTTTCAAAAATACATTTCAAAACACATAAAAGCACAAGGTATTTCAAAATGAGCTAAGCATCTAAGAGCCCGTAGAAAACTACGGATGGAAAGGGTGATAACACCTTCCCTTTCCATAATCAACCCGCCTTACTCAAAAATAATCTCGAAGGCTATTTTTATGTCCTTTTCACCTTTTCCTTTGTTGGATAAAAGAAAAGTAGGTGGTGACTCTTGCTTACCGCAACATTTGCAAATACAAAATGCAAAACCAGTATAATTGTTGGTTCTGCCACCGTATCACAATGTGTAATCAAGTTTTATTAGTGGATTAAGTCCTCGTTGAGAGAGGCAAAATCACCTTGGCGGGTGGAATGGAGTAGTTTAAGTTCAAATGAACCAGGATAACCAACGTGCTCTTTTATTTAAGTTTTAAAAACCCCAATTCAAACCCCCCTTTCTTGTGTTTTTCCATTCTTCAATAGGCATCAAAGCGCCTGATTCTGAATACAAGCACTTAATTGTGTCAGAAAAAGATCCAAACAAGAAAAACACTATGGTGGGACCAAGTCAGGACATCAGCAATGACTACCATGATGAGAAAGACACAATCAGCAAAAAACCTCCTATTTTTGGTGGCGATAACTTCGATTACTAGAAAGACAGAATCAAAAGTTTCTTTCTAGCTCATGACACTAATCTCTGGGATATGGTGACTGATGGGTACATACATCTTGTTCATGAAAGCGGTCAGAATATTGATAGAAAAGAATGACAAATCATCAAAAGAGAGATTTTAGAAATCATCACAAGGCTAGAACTATTCTCTTGAGTGATATCTCATACACAGAGTATGAGAAGATCATAAACAGAGAATCAGCAAAACACATGTTTGACTCCTTGAGAATGGAGCATGAAGGCAACACGCAAGTCAAAGAAACCAAAGCTCTTGCACTCATTCAAAAGTATGAAGCCTTCAAAATGGAAGAAGATGAAACCATTGAAACAATGTTCTCAAGGTTTCAAATTCCGTTGGCTGGGTTAAAAGTTCTGGATAAAGGGTACTCAACGGCTGACCATGTAAAGAAGATCATCAAAATTTTACCCAAGAAATTGAGACCCATGGTCACAGCTTTTAAACTGTCCAAAGATCTGAACAAAATCTCTCTCGAAGAACTTGTCAACTCCCTGAGAAGTCATGAGATAGAGTTAGAAGAAGATGAGCCCCAGAAGCAAGGTAAGTCTTTAGCTCTTAAATCTAACAAAAAATATGAATCGGAAGTTTTGAAGGCAAAAGTAGAAAATTCTGGTGGATCCTCATCAGAAGAAGACGAACTGTCTCTTCTCTCTAGAAGAGTCAATCAACTGCGGAAGCACAGGCAAAGGAAGTTAAGAAATTCTAGAAGAATAGGAAATCATTATGAACCATCTTCTGGATACAGAAAGTCAAGTAACAAAGACATTATCTACTAAGAGTGCAATGAACACGGGCATTACAAAAGTGACTGTCCAAATCTTCAAAAAGAGAAACCTAAAAATAAGTTCTTTAAGGAAAAGAAGAAAAGCCTCATGGCAACATGGGACGACTCAGACTCTTTTGAAGATGAAATTGAATTATAAGATGAAAGAGCCAACATAGCCCTAAATGGCCAACATATCAAAAGGCACTAGATCATCTGAATGAGAATCAGACTCAGAAGTAGAAGAGGTATTCTCTAACTTCTCTAGATCTCAATTAGAAGAGAGTATGTCATAAATTCTTGAAAGATTTCAGAAACTTTGAGTTATAAACAAGAACCTGAAAAAGGATCTAGTTTTTGACTCTGAAGAAACTAAGAAACTGAGATCAGAAAACTGAGCTGAAAGAAATAATTTCTAAACTATAAAATAATTTAGAAAATGCTCAGGAAGAAACTATCTCAGAAGTTCCTAGTAACTCTGATAAGATCATAAAGGAATGTGATCATATCTTTCAAAAATTTCTTGCTAAAAACATAGATAGAAGCAAGATGGCTTCAATGATCTATGGAGTTAGCAGAAATGGAAGAAAAGGAATAGGATACAAGGGAAAATTATCTCAACCTAAGAAATTTAAGGATATGGTCATTAAACGCACACCTTTGTATTCTCACTTCACCTATGGTCACACACATGACATAAAGTATACTAGTAATGCTTTTTCTGCTAAACCAAAATTCAAACAGAATTTTGGTAACTCTAACAAACATGGACCCAAAAAGATATGGGTACATAAGGATAAAGTTGTCTATGTTGTAGATATATTTAACAGCGGGACTGAAACACCAATCTTGGTACCTAGACTCTGGATGCTCTCGACACATGACGGGAAGAAAGCATATGTTCCAAAGCCTGAAGCTTAAATCTGGAGGCTACGTAGGTTTCAGAGGCAATCAGAACGGGAAGATTATAGGCTCTGGAACTATTTGTAATGGTACGCTTCCCTCTATAACTAATGTTCTGTTAGTAGATGGATTAATGCATAACTTGTTATCCATGAGTCAATTAAGTGATAATGGCTATGACATAATCTTCAATCAAAAGTCCTGTAAAGTAGTTAATCAGAAAGATGGATATCTCCTTTTTAATGGAAAGAGAAATAACAACATTTACAAAATAAAACTTTCTGAATTAAAGTCAGAATATGAAATGCCTATTGTCTGTTAATGATGAGCAATGGTTCTGGAACAGAATATTGGGGCATGTCAGTATGAGAAAAATATCTCATATTAACAAACTCAATCTGGTCACAGTACTTCCTAACTTGAAGTTCAGCTCAGATGCTCTGTGTGAAGCATGTCAAAAAGGCAAGTTTGAAAAACCTTCTTTCAAAACAAAAAATGTTGTTTCTACCTTTATACCATTAGAACTTCTACATATAGATCTATTTGGACCAGTGAAAACTGCATCCATTAGTGGCAAGAAGTGTGGATTAGTGATCATAGATGACTATAGCATATGAACATGGGCAAAGTTCTTAATATACAAGGATAAATCACATTCTGTGTTCTTTGTATTCTGTAACCAAGTCCAAAACGAAAAATATCTTATAATTGTTAAAGTCGGAAGTGATCATGTTGGAGAATTTGAAAACAAAAAATTTGAACTATTTTTTAATGAGAATGGCATCTCTCATGATTTCTCTTGTCCTAGAACTCCTCAACAAAACGGAGTTATAGAACAAAAGAACAAAACTTTACAAGAAAAGGCAAGAACCATGATCAATGAGACTAACATTGCTAAGAAATTCTGGGAAGAAGCAATCAACATAGCGTCTTACATTCAGAATAGAATCTCCATATGAACTATGGAAGAATAGAAAGCCAAAAATTTCTTATTTCCATCCATTTGGATGTACTTGTTTCATTTTGAACACTAAAGAACATTTGAACAAGTTTGACTCTAAAGCACAAAAGTGTCTCATGTTAGGATACTCTAAACGCTCAAGAGGCTATAAAGTATATAACACAGAAGAACAGATTGTATAAGAGTCCAT
The DNA here is from genome assembly GCA_948472305.1 of Vicia faba. Classification (NCBI taxonomy): domain Eukaryota; kingdom Viridiplantae; phylum Streptophyta; class Magnoliopsida; order Fabales; family Fabaceae; genus Vicia; species Vicia faba. The sequence goes on from OX451737.1 coordinate 913,747,864, forward strand.
CAGTGTCAGATTTGATGGTAAGCTTGGCTCTCAAAGGTCAAAGTAACATAAATATTTTGCAGATATAGTAGTCCAATTTACAGGTACTGAAGACATTGCATCAGAAGTTTCTCACAAATAATCACAATCATCTCCAGAAGAAGATGCCACAAACATTACAGCAACATCTAAAGAGCATCTCCAGAAAATACAATCCAGAAGCAGCTTAGCTCATCTAGAAAACAAAATTCTGGGAAAGAAAGAAGACCCAATCAGAACAAGATCTAAATTCAGAAACTCTGAAGAATCTCTCATGGGATTAGTGTCTCTGATTGAGCCAACTTCCATTGACGAAGCCCTTATGGAAAATGATTGGATACTTGCAATGCAGGAAGAATTAAACCAATTCACCAGAAAAAAATGTGTGGGACATGGTTCCTAAACTAAAAGGGTTCAACATCATTGGAACAAAATGGGTATTCAAAAACAAACTAAATGAACAATGAGAAGTTATCAGAAACAAAGCACGGCTGGTTGCACAAGGTTATAGTCAGCAAGAGGGGATAGACTATACAAAAAACTTTTCTCTAATCACCACGTTAGAGTCTATCAAACTCTTAATTTCTTTTGCTGTAAATAATGGCATCACTCTGTATCATATGGATGTTAAAAGTTCATTTTTAAATGGTTACATTGATGAAGAAGTTTATGTGCATCAACCCCCTGGTTTTGAAAATTCAAAACATCCAGAATATGTCTATAAACTAAAGAAATCATTATAAGGTCTGAAACAAACTCCCAGAGCTTGTTATGAAAGACTAAGTAGTTTTCTGTTAGAAAATGACTTTACCAGAGGGAAGGTGGACACTACTTTATTCTGTAAACTATTTAAAAATGACATTTTAGTTTGTCATATTTACATAGATGATATTATTTTTGGATCTACTAAAACCTCTCTAGGAAGATAATTTGCTAAGTCTATGCAGGAAGAGTTTGAAGTGAGCTTGATGGGAGAACTCAAGTTCTTTCTGGGCATCTAGATCAATCAAACTCCAGAAGGAACATACATATATCAAAGCAAGTATGTCAAAGAACTTCTGAAGAAATTTGACCTATCAGAATATAAGCCATCCAAAACTCCCATGCATCCCACATGGATTCTGGAAAAGGAAGAGGTAAGTAAGAAGGTAGAATAGAATATCTATAGAAGTATAATTGGTTCTCTATTATATCTAACAGCTTCAAGACCTGATATTATGTATAGTGTATGTCTGTGTGCTAGATTCCAATCAGATCCTAGAGAATCTCATTTAAAAGTTATTAAGCGAATTTTCAAGTATCTAAAAGATACTACTAATCTTGGTATATGTTATAGAAAAACCAAAGAATACAAATTAGTAGGGTACTGTGATGCTGACTTCGCTGGAGACAAAATAGAAAGAAAAATTACTTCTGGAAGCTGCCAATTTCTGAGAGAAAATCATATCTCGTGGTCCAGCAAGAGGCAATCCACAATTGCATTGTCAACTGCTGAAGCTGAATATATAGCAGCAGCTGGATGCAGCACACAGATGCTTTGGATGAAAAGTCAACTTGAAGACTCCAACATATTTGAGAGTAACATTCTTATACTCTGTGACAACACTTCTGCAATTTGTTTATCAAAAAAGCCTATTTTATATTCTAGGGAGAAGCATATAGAAATAAAACATCATTTCATTAGGGACTATATTCAGAAAGGAATTCTTTCATTAAAATTTATTGACACGGACCATCAATGGGATGATGTTTTCACTAAACCCCTTTTTGAAGATAGGTTTAATTTCATTCTGAAACATCTCAGCATGGAATTATGTCCAGAATGATAGTTTTATTTATGTATGTTAACCCTCAGAACTTTGTATTTTTTTTTGTGAACATCTGATCAATAATTCTTCAGAAGTTAGAAGGAGAGTTCTATCAGGATCTATCTAAGAAGATCTCAACAATTTCCAAACGGTTTATTTCAAATATAGAAGCATATAAGTTTACAATATCAACATTTGGCACCTCTTCACAAGGGTTTTTTCTAAGGATGAACATGTGTTCAAATTCTAAAGAGACTAAAGCGTTGATTGGATGTATTGAGACTCATTTCGTATCGGTAAATATTTCATATCTCTACGCCACCCCCCTCTTTTCAGGAATCATTAATGCTTAGTAATCATTTCTTTTAACCCTTTTCTTGTTAATTAAGTTTCCTATTTTTCTATAAATACGTTGCTCACTTTCACTTTCACTTTTTCACTGTCACTTCTTTTCTCTATTACTTGTGTTATATTCTTTTCAAAAAACCCTCAAAAGTTTGTGTGAACAATGGCTTCTTCCCAAACTACTCAATGCTCTCAAAGTGTTCCTAGCTCTTCTTCTTCAACAGAAAACAAGTATGAAGAACCCTCAAGAACACTCCTAACTACCATTGATTCGCTGGAAGTTCTATGTGAACTCATTGTAGACTTCATTAGTATGAAGGAAAACGGTTACGATTTAACACCTGGCGTTGAATTTCAAGGATGGACAAAGTATTTTGCTCGTCTACTGGGTCCAGTTTTTCCAAGATTGGTTAAAGAATTCTGGATTCACGCTACTGCTTCAAATCATTAGGTCACTTCTTTTGTGTTGGGAAAGAAAATAGTAATCTCTGAAGAGCTCATTGGGCAATTGATAGGTCATGACGACGGAGGTATTCGTTGCAGCGAAATGGCCGACAAAAGCTCTGTCCTAACAAAGATTTCAAAAGAGATTTTTTCTTCTGGCCAACCTTCAAACAAGATCAAAGATCTGAAAGACTACCTCATAATTTGGTCAAAAAGTTATTTTGGGCTGCATCAACCACAGAAAATGCACAAGTTCTCGAGACTATATCAACATTGATCAATAGTATCTTCTGTACTTTATAGCAACCAAGGAAAATGTCAATCTTCCTCATCTTCTGTTTAATCATCTGAAGACCAGCGTCAAAGAGACAAGAGAAGAAGAAAGAACAAAAAGAGACTGGATACCTCTGGGCAGGCTCATATCAGATATTCTGACAGAAAAAAAATTGGTAGAACATCTGACTAAGGCTCAACAAGTCAGCGCTCTAGAAGCATGTGCTGGTAAACCTCTGAATGCTAAGAATCTGAAGAAGATGAAAAGCATTGAAACCATCAAGAAGGATCTAAAAATAACAACCAAGGAATTCATCACAATTAGAAGAGTACCTCTGAAGGATTTTCCTCTCTTCTCTCAAACAGATGCTTCTCCAGAAATTATTATCAGATATCTGGATGCTTGCAAAAGGGACGGGGCAAATCCAGAAGTGAACATCCGTGATTTGAGGCAACAACCTCTGGAAGTTGCTCCAAGAAAATCAAGGAAAAGGAAAGTTGATGGAGAAGGATCTTCTCAGAAGATTCCAAAGGCTGCTAAGAAGAAAGGTAATCCATCTTTTATTTCTGTTATTGAATCAGTTATGTTATCAACATATGAAAACCCTTCCTCTCCAAAATCCACAGAAGATCCATCACCATAAACCTTTGATGACTTTAACATTTAATTTTACCCTTCATTATCCCTAGATAACCTTATGGACAATCCACCAACTACCCATCTTAACCAAAATCAGCCTGAACTTGCTCAAGTTATTTCTGATATTGGTCAATTTGATCCGCTGTTTCAAGCTCCCCACTCAAAAAATCCAAATTTTGAAGCTCCCCGCTCAAAAAATCCAAATTTTGAAACTCCCCAGTCAGAAAATCCAAACTTTGACTCTAATACCACATCATATATTCCTGGAATCACCTGCCCTCTCATGGTCTCACAACCACTCATTGTCCACTCCATCCCAGATATCCCATCTCCCTATCATTCCACTCCACCAAACTCACCACATTCACCCATTATTATCTCTGATTCTCCCTCTCCAAACAACCACCCAGAAGATCCCCTTTGCACAGTTATAGACTTAGAAGCTTTGGACAATCTTGTCTCATGCTCTCAAAAAATTGTCGTACCAAAACCAAAACCAAAAATCACCAAAGCAGATGTTGGTAAAAATTTGATGATTTTTGAAATAGAAATACATGAATGGGTTAAATCTCTGAAGCTAGCTTGCTTAGAGAATCTTAATGCTACTGCTTCTGATTCAAATTAGAACCAGTTCAGAAAATGGTTCATTTCTGAATCCCGGAAACTTAAGGAGTTGAGTTATGAAATTGCTCAACAGAACTTATGTGATTATCTGAATGTCTTCAAAGATCAAGTTATGCGTCACTGGGAAAAGAAACCACTTCTTCTGCTGGATAATGCTCCTTGGAAAGATCACAAGCCTTCAGAATATAATGAACCATCCTCTGGTCCTCTGCCTCTAGTTAGGGTTCTAAAAAAAGGCAAGGAAGTTGAAAAAGCTCCTGAGTCAGAATTAGCCGCAAGTTGCTCTAAAAAGGTGGAACCTTCTGTTGATATACCCTCTTCATCTCTTGTGCTGCAAACTCTGGAGGAGTTGAAGAAAGTGAATGCAATGTTTAAGGAAAGACTTGACAAGCAGGATGATACGTGCAAGGAAATCAAAGGGATGCTTGGAAAATAAGAAGATTCAAACACTCAGATTAATATTTTGTTAGAATCCCTGTTCACACGACTTCCTCCACCTCAATCTTAGTTTTTAAATTTGATTTCTTTACTGTGTTCATTTTATTTGTTTCCTTCTGAATGTGTTTAGTGCAATATTTTTTAATACAAATCATCTTCTATTGCTTAAAATGTTTTTATTGATTTTTATATTCTTGACAAAAAAAAGGGGGAGAACGTAAGATATTTCTAATATAACAGTATCGAGACGCGGTCTCAAACATTTTTGAATATCGTAACTTTTGTTGTTTTTTTTATTTCTCTGAAAGCAAAATAGGAACAAACTCTGTTGAGAACAGAAGTGGAAGCATCAAAAAATCCAATCAGAATAATCTTCAGGGAAGTAATTCTTCTCTATCTGAGTATTCAACTCAGGGGGAGACCTTAAATACTTTATGTTCTTTATGTGTCTATTGATATATCCAAGTTTTTTTCATCATCAAAAAGGGGGGGATTGTTAGAACATAGTTTGATTCTACAACCCTTGTAAGAGCTTTGATGATAACAAACACTCAAAGAACAATTATTCTCCCTAAATAAGTACTTTGTTTTGCAGAGAAGTTCTGATGGAAGAAGGATAGAAGATGAGTTAGATGGTTGTTTCAACTCTGATTCTATACATCTCTTAAAGAAGTTCTAACGCTGCAAACAGGAACTCCGTGTTTCTGATCCAGAAAGTTCTGGAAAGAAGCAATAGTAATGTTCATCCTCTGAAGCAAGCATGTTCTAAAGCGTTACAATTCACTTAATGCTATTCAAAAGTAACGACTGAAAGTGGACAAGGATCTCTATTTTTGGGAAGATCTTCAATTATCATTATCAACATTCCAAAAGCTTTCCCATGCGTTCCCTATTTAAATAAAGCTTTAAGGAGAAATCATTTACGATTTTACGCACAACAAACAAGTCATCTCCATCTCCTTCAAACGTACTGAATCTCAATTGTGTAAAACATCACTTGTGTGATACTGTTTTATTAGAAAGAACTTTTTGTACACTCTCTTAAATATTGTTACTGTATTTCCTTGAGAAAATTGGATTGTGGTTTAAAATCAAGAAGACTTTGACGGTTGTCATAGTAGCTGTGTAATCAAGTTTGATTAGTGGATTAAGACCTCGTTGAGAGAGGCGAAATCACCTTGGCGGGTGGACTGGAGTAGTTTGAAGTCAAACAAACCAGGATAACCAACGTGTTCTTTTCTTTAAGTTTTAAAAACTATAATTCAAACCACTCCTTTCTTGTGTTTTTCCATTTTTAAGTCTTCCCTTATGGTTTTAGTTAGTGCGGGTCTAGTTCTTTTGCGTCATCGCAATAGATCTTTTCATGATGGGCATAGTCCACTGCACAAAACCTTTTGCAGATTCACGTTTGTTCCTTTTTTTGCAAGAAAATTGGTGCTTGATGGATGATATCTTCTGGATGGTGAGTATGAATTGCCATACCGTGATGTAAGTTATTTGTCTTGAAAATTCACATGCAATAATATTTTTTTGGCATTTTGAAATTGAATTATTTTGATGTTGTTTTGAAACTGTTTGGAATATGTTAGAACAATGTTTGAATCTAGTACCCTATATTTAAGTTTTGATGATAACAAAGTGAAAAGATATAGTATTTAAATGTTTCATGATTGAATTATATGCTGCCTAAAAATACTATGCTCTGACTTGCAGATATGCTGATTAAAATATGCAAGATCACTTCATCAGCATCAGAACTTGATTTGATACACCAGCATCAGAAGTTGCTGAATCAGAACATGAAGATCAGATGATCAACTCGCGAACACGCTGAAGCTTGATGAACAGAACTGCGCGTAAAACACTCTGATACAGAATCAATAGTTCATCAGCAGCTAAGCAGAATCAGAATGAGCCAAGCCAGAACGTGCATTGAAGAAGCAACGGTACTGTGCATTGAACGCTAATCAATTCCAACGGCTTCATTCCAGACAAGATCTGCTCAAAAAGGAAAGCTTGTTAATAGCATTGAATCAAGAATATTTGCATCAACGTTCATCTTCTCAAGTGCTATATAAACCAAGCTTCGAAGATTATAATGGCTAATGCTTCCAAACTCTCTACACGCACAAAGCTGAACAATAATCTTCATCTACCAGTTTTGCTAAACCAACAAACTCTGATACTCCATTAGCGTTTAGCATTCTAAGTTTCTAAGCTTCATTTGTGTAAACATCACAGTTGTGATATAGTTTTGTAGAAAACATTCACACACATTATTTTATACCTTTGTAAGAAAGTGTTGCCTTGACAAACCGGATTGTGGTTTGAATCAAGAAGGCTTTAGCAGTTGTTAAAGCAGATTTGTATTCAGTTGAATATAGTGAATTAAGACCTCGTTGGAGAGAGGCGAAATCACCTTGACGGGTGGACTGGAGTAGTTTGAGATCAAACGAACCAGGATAAAAATATCTTGTCAATTGCTTTAAGTTTCCAGTTTTACAATTCAACCCCCCCTTCTTGTGTTTTTCACCCCTTCAATTGGCATCAGAGCGCCTGGTTCTGAGCTAAAACACTTAACCGTGTCAGTACAAGATCCAGCGTCAGAAAAACACAATGGCAGGAAACAACTCTCATTTCAGCAATGACAACAATGAGGATAGAGACAGATTCAGCGGCAAACCTCCAGTCTTTGATGGAGAAAACTTTGACTACTGGAAAGACAGAATTGAAAGCTTCTTTCTAGCACATGATGCTGATCTGTGGGATATGGTGACAGATGGATACACGCACCCTGTGAATGCAACTGGTCAGAAGATTGAAAGAAAATCAATGACTGATCAACAAAAGCGTGATTTCAAGAATCACCATAAGGCCAGAACCATCCTCCTCAGTGCCATCTCATATACTGAGTATGAGAAGATCTCCAACAGAGACACAGCTAAGAACATCTTTGATTCTCTCAGAATGACGCATGAGGGCAACGTTCAAGTCAAAGAAACAAAAGCTCTGGCGCTCATTCAGAAGTATGAGGCGTTTAAAATGGAATAATCTGAATCCATTGAAACTATGTTCTCTAGATTCCAGATTCTGGTAGCTGGTCTCAAAGTTCTGGACAAAGGATACTCTACTGCTGACCATGTCAAGAAGATAATCAGAAGTTTACCCAAGCAGTGGAGGCCTATGGTTACTGCTCTGAAGCTAGCGAAGGATCTCAACAAAATCACTCTGGAGGAACTTATAAGCTACCTCAGAAGTCATGAGATAGAGCTAGAAGCTGATGAGCCTCAGAAGCAAGGTAAGCCTATAGCTTTAAAATCTAACAGAAAATCTGAATCTAAAGTTTTGCAGGCAGTTGAAGAAACATCTGATGGATCCTCATCAGAAGAAGACGAACTTTCCCTTCTCTCCAGAAGAGTAAATCAACTGTGGAAGCAAAGACAAAGGAAGTTCAGGAATCCCAGAAGATCTGATCAGAACGAGTCTTCTTCAAGATACAGAAGGACAGATTCTTCCTCTGGATACAGAAGATCTGAAGGCTCCTCTGGTAGCAAGAAGCCAAATACAAAAGACATCATCTGCTACGAGTGCAGTGAGCAAGGACACTACAAGAGTGACTGTCCAAAGCTTCAGAGGGAAAAGCCCAAAAAGAAGTTTGGAAGAGAGAAGAAGAAAAGTCTCATGGCCACATGGGATGACTCTGACTCGTCTGAAGCTGACTCAGAATCAGATGATGAAAGGGCGAACATAGCGCTCATGGCTAGCATTCCAGATGACAGTGAAGCTTCTGACTCAGACTCAGAATCAGACACAGAAGAGGTATTCCCTAACTTCGCTGTTAATTTTACAAAGGCTGAACTTGCTGAAAGCCTCAATGAAATTCTGGAACGTTATCAGCAGATTAGAGCTAAATTCAGAGACCTGAAAAGGACTCTTGAATCTGACTCTAATAAGTCTGAGAGTCTCAAATTGGAAAACTCTGAGCTGAGAGATAAAATTTTAAAATTAGAAAACTCTTTACAAAACTCTCAGAAGGTACCAATTTCTGAAACTCCCAGCAACGCTGATGAGATCATCAAGGAGTATGATCATAGTTTCCAGAAGTTCCTTGCTAAAAGCATAGATAGAAGCAGAATGGCTTCAATGATCTATGGAGTTAGCGGAAACGGCAGGAAAGGAATAGGATACCAAGGTAAGGTTCCTACACCTAAGAATGTCATGGATTTAGTTATTAAACACACTCCTCTAAATTCACACTTTGTGTATGGTCACACACATGACATCAAATATACTAGTAGTAAGCACTCTGTGAAACCAAAATTCAACCAGAGTTTTGGTAAAACTAACAAATAAGGACCCAAGAAGATCTGGGTACCTAAGGATAAAATAATACATGTTGCAGATATCTTTAGCAGCAAGTCAGAAACACCAGTCATGGTACCTGGACTCTGGCTGCTCACGACACATGACGGGAAGAAGGCATATGTTCCAAAGCCTGGAACTTAAGCCTGGAGGCCACGTTGGCTTTGGAGGCAATCAGAGGGGAAAGATTATTGGCTCTGGAACTGTAGGTAACGGAAATCTTCCCTCTATTAATAATGTTCTGCTTGTAGATGGATTGATGCATAACCTGTTATCCATAAGTCAATTAAGTGATAACGGTTATGATATAATCTTTAATCAAAAATCATGTAAAGCTGTTAGTCAGAAAGATGGGACTATCCTATTTAATGGAAAGAGGAAAAATAACATTTACAAAATCAAACTTTCTGAACTAAAGAGTCAGAACGTAAAATGTCTTCTGTCTGTTAACAACGAGCAGTGGATCTGGCACAGAAGATTGGGGCATGTTAGTATGAGAAGAATATCTCAGATTAACAAACTCAATCTGGTCAGAGGACTTCCAAATTTGAAGTTCAATTCAGATGCTCTGTGTGAAGCATGTCAGAAAGGCAAATTTGCAAAACCTTCTTTTAAATCCAAAAATGTTGTTTCTACCTCTAAGCCATTAGAACTTCTGCACATTGACTTATTTGGACCAGTTAAAACTGCTTCAGTCAGTGGCAAGAAGTATGGGTTAGTAATCGTAGATGACTATAGCAGATGGACATGGGTAAAGTTCTTAAGACACAAGGACGAGTCACACTCTGTGTTTGTTACCTTCTGTAACCAAGTTCAGAATGAAAAAGATCTTAGAATCGTTAAAGTCAGAAGTGATCATGGTGGAGAATTTGAAAATAAAGACTTTGAGTCATTCTTTAATGACAAAGGCATTCTGCATGATTTCTCTTGTCCTAGAACTCCCCAACAAAATGGAGTTGTAGAACGAAAGAACAGAACATTGCAAGAAATGGCCAGAACCATGATCAATGAGACAAACGTTGCTAAGACTTTCTGGGCAGAGGCAATAAACACAGCGTGCTACATTCATAATAAAATCTCAATAAGACCTATTCTGGAAAAGACTCCATATGAATTGTGGAAGAACAGAAAGCCCAACATTTCGTATTTTCATCCATTTGGATGTACTTGCTATATGTTGAATACTAAGAATTATTTGAACAAGTTTGATTCTAAGGCACAGAAGTGTATTATGTTAGGATACTCTGAACGCTCAAGAGGGTACAGAGTATACAATACAGAAACACAGATTGTGGAAGAATCAATCAGTGTTCGTTTTGATGACAAGCTTGACTCTGAAAAGTCAAAGCAGAATGAAAATCTTGCAGGTATAGAAATTGAATTTGCAGGTTCTGAAGACAAGTCATCAGAAGCTCTCAACACAGACATACCTTCAACGTCTGAAAGAAGCAATGCTAGAAATCCTTCAACTGCTGCTGATCAACCTCAGAAGAGAGTACCCAGAAGCAGTTTGGATCACCCAGAAGAGACTATTCTAGGAAGAAAGGAAGATCCAATCAGAACAAGAGCAAGCTTCAGAAACTCTGAAGAAACTCTTATGGGACTTGTGTCTCTGATTGAACCTTCTTCTATTGATGAAGCACTTCTGGAAAATGACTGGATTCTGGCAATGCAAGAAGAGCTGAATCAATTCACCAGAAACGACGTGTGGGATCTCGTTCCCAGACCAAAAGGATTCAACGTCATTGGAACAAGATGGGTGTTCAGAAACAAGCTTAATGAACAAGGTGAAGTCGTCAGAAACAAGGCACGACTGGTTGCACAAGGTTATAGTCAGCAAGAGGGGATAGACTATACAGAAACCTTTGCCCCAGTCGCCAGGTTAGAATCTATCAGACTTTTAATCTCATTTGCTGTTAATAGAGGCATCACTCTGTATCAGATGGATGTCAAAAGTGCATTCTTAAATGGTTATATAGAAGAAGAAGTTTATGTTCACCAACCCCCAGGTTTTGAAAATACAAAACATCCAGAACATGTTTTCAAACTGAAAAAGTCACTGTATGGTCTGAAACAAGCTCCCAGAGCTTGGTATGAAAGGATAAGTAACTTTCTGCTTGAAAATGAATTCACCAGAGGGAAAGTGGACACTACTCTATTCTGTAAAACAGTTAAGAGTGACATTTTAGTCTGTCAAATTTATGTTGATGATATTATTTTTGGTTCTACTAATCCTTCTCTTGGAAGAAAATTTGCTAAGTGTATGCAGGCAGAATTTGAGATGAGCCTCATGGGGGAACTGAAATTCTTTCTAGGAATTCAGATAAATCAAACTCCAGAGGGAACTTACATTCATCAGAGCAAATACATCAGAGATCTTCTGAAGAAATTTGACCTCTCAGAATGTAAGCCATCAAAGATTCCAATGCATCCCACGTGCATTCTGGAAAGAGAAGAGGTAAGCAAAAGCGTAGAACAGAAGGTCTACAGAGGTATGATTGGTTCTCTCCTTTATCTGACAGCTTCAAGACCTGATATCTTATTCAGCGTATGTATTTGTGCTAGATTCCAATCAGATCCTAGAGAATCTCACTTAACAGCTGTTAAGCGAATTTTCAAGTATCTGAAAGGTACTACTAATCTGGGTTTGTTTTATAGAAAATCTAGTGATTACAGCTTAGTAGGCTACTGTGATGCTGATTTTGCTGGAGACAGAGTGGAACGTAAAAGTACTTCTGGAAGCTGCCAGTTTCTGGGAGAAAATCTGATCTCGTGGTCCAGCAAAAGGCAATCAACAATTGCTCTGTCAACAGCAGAAGCTGAGTACATAGCAGCAGCTGGATGTAGCACACAGATGCTCTGGATGAAAAGTCAGCTTGAAGACTTCCAGATTTTTGAGAGTAACATTCCTATTCTTTGTGATAATACTTCTGCTATTTGCTTAAGTAAGAATCCTATTTTACATTCTAGAGCTAAGCATATAGAAATAAAACATCATTTCATTAGGGACTATATTCAGAAAGGTATTTTAAACTTGAAATTTATAGATACAGACCATCAATGGGCTGATATCTTTACTAAACCCCTTTCAGAAGATAGGTTTAATTTCATTCTGAAACATCTCAGCATGAAAGTATGCCCAGAATGAAAATGTTTTAATTCCATATATTTATCTTCAGAATGTAATTATATTACTGTGAACTTCTGATCAATCTTCTTTCAGAAAGATAGAACATGCAGATTGTATCAGATGCAAGTCTAAAGATCTGAGAGTCTAATCTCAAATACAGACGTGCTGATCACTACATCAAACAAGTGTCATCCAATCATCAGCAAATCCCTGAAGCAGAACGCGTGCACGCCTCTGAGAAAGGAAAGCGCTGATTGGGTGCATTGAGACACATGTCTGGTAACCGTTTTTAAGTATCTTTCTCAAATCCCCCAAAATCAGCAAGCATTTAATGCAGAGTAATCACGCTTGTTAATGGCAATCATTATTTTTTTTTCTCTCTCTTAAAAACGTTTAATTTTTCAAAATAATTTTTGAAAACTTTATTTAAGCACATTATTCTTCATTCTTACTCTTTACGCTTTCTCATAATCTCTCAAGAACTTTCTGCATATTTCTGAGTTTATCTCCTTCAAAACCTTTTTCTCTCAAATCACTCTAAAATCTTTGTTGTGTGAGAACAATGGCATCCTCCAGCATTTCTGCAGGGAATCAGAAGAAAGAAACTTCTGAGCAATATCAGGTGCCTACCAGAACTCTTCTCACACCGGTAAAGAATCTTGAGGTTCTCTCTGAATTAATCATCGATTTCGAAAGTTTGAAGGATAATGGATTTGACCTAACTGAGGAAGTTAGGGCTCAAAAGTGGGAGAGGTATTTCGATAGGTTGGTTGGACCAACTTTCCCAGAGCTTGTCAAGGAATTTTGGATTCACGCCAAGATTCATAAACATCTAGTCATCTCTTCTGTCATGGGAAAGAAGATAATAATTTCTGAAGACCTCATTGCTAGGTTAATTGGTCAAAGTGGTGGTGGAGTCCGTTGTGTGGACATGGCTGACAGATGCCCTGATATAGGTGTGGTAGCAAACTGCATTTTCACTCTTGGTTTTCCCAGCAGCAAAATTAAGGATCTGAAGGATCACTGTAGAGTATGGGCCAAGATTGTTCTGGGCTGTTTCAATCACAGGAAGCCAACAAGCTCTCCTGACTATATAAACGTGGATCAGCAATTTCTGATCTACTTTATTGATCAGAGGGTGAAGATCAATCTGGCACACTTCCTGTTCAACCATCTGAAGACTAGTGTGAAAGAGACTAGAGAAGAAGAAAGGACCAAAAGGGACTGGATACCGTTTGGAAGGCTCATATCAGATATTCTGACAGAGAATAAGCTGATAGATTATCTGAGCGAAGCTCAAGTGCTGGGCACTATGGAACCAACTGTTGGAAAACCGCTGAACGCTAAGAACCTGAAAAAGATGAAGCTGATAGAAAATATCAGGAAGGAACCCAGAGCTTCTTCAACTGCTGACATCTCCAGAAGAAGAGTGCCTCTGAGTAATTTCCCAAGATTTTCTGAAATGGAATCCCAACCTGATATGTTTCTCAAGTATCCAGATTCATACAAGGAAGAAGATGCAGGTTCAAAGCTGAAGATCAAAGATCTGAGTCAAGTTCAACCTGAAGTGACTCAGAAGAAGACAAAGAAGAGGAAAGCAGAAGGATCATCTCATCAGACTCCAAAGAAACGAGGTAATTCATCTGCTGCTCCTATTTCAATTTCATCTACTATTCCAACATCTGCTGCCCCTCCTAAAACCTCTCACAGAATATCCATCCCAATCCCTTTTATTGATGAAACCATACCAGAAGACCCTTCTGAGGCCTTACTACTCAGAAGACCCAGAATCAAAATTACCAAACAACCAACTGTTTCAACAACACCAGCACTTGATAGAGTGCTAGCTGATATTGAGCATGAACACACTTCTGCTCAACCAAATTCTGAACTACCAAATATTCCTCCTCCACAACCCGAACCAGAAACACAACCTGAACCAGAAATACAACAACAACCAGAACCAGAACCAGAATCAGAACCACAACAACAACCACATACAGAAGAACCTCTGATCCCTGAGCAATCAGAGATTCCACCTCCTCAACCAGAAAATAATCCACCTTCACCACAACCAGAGTTTCAACGCTATGAAACCCCTTCTCCTCATCATTCTGATCCCCACTCACCTCAACCTTCACCGCTGGCAATCCAGTTGCCATGTGGAACCACTATTATCAGGCCCCAGTTGCCATCATCAGAGGAATCAACACCTCCAAAAACTCCATCCACTCCAATAGAAATATCCTCTGATTCTGATAACCCTCCTCCAAAACAATCAGCCCCTCAGCAAACATCTGAAAACCCCAGCAGAACTTTCATTGACTTAACAAGTCTTGAACGTCTTGCTGATCTAAGACACAAAATTGCCATACCCAAACCAAAGCAACCAGACGTTGGCTCTGGTATTTTGAATTTTGAAACAGGTATGCTGCAATGGATTGCTTCGTTGAAGCAAGTTTGTCCGGGGATGATCGACCCAGCTGCTTCTGATCAGCTCTGGTCACAGTTCAGAGTATGGGTTCGTGCTGAAGCCCTCCAGCTACAGGACGTCAACTATGAGCAGGCTCAACAGAACTTTAGCAAGCTGCTGAAGGAAGTTGAGAGTCAGCTGCCTCAAGAAGTTGTGCTCCCTCTGGACAGTGAATCATGGTCTGAGAAAGAGCAAGCTGCACAGGTGCAACCATCAGAAGAAGACAAGACCCTTCAGGAAGAAAATCCAGCAGAAGATGTAGCTGAAAGTTCTGAGAAGCTTCCTCCTGCTGAAAGTTCTCAAGCTGCCTTGGACAGGCAGGCTCTGGAAGAACTAAGGCTGAATGACTTGCGTCTACAGCAGCGGATGGAAGAGAATGATCAGAAGATGGAAGCAAGAATGAATGTACAGGACAGCAAGATTGACACAGTTGTCACCATGGTTCAGAAGCAGAATGAAACTTCTGAAAATGTTCAAGCAATGCTGGAAAGCCTGTTCTCACGCATGCCCCCACAACCTTAAATTTTTTTCATGCATGACATTCTCTATGCTTTCTTCATTTTCTGATATATTGTTTTGACTATGTTTGTAATGCTATTTTGCTCTAATTCTGAACTATTTTAATATAATTAGTTTTTCTGATCTTAAGTGTTTTTACACATCACCAGCACTTTTTGATTGCTGACAAAAAGGGGGAGAACAAGAATGATATTTAAAATCAATAACGGCTAACTAGACAGAAATTCTCAAACATTCTAACTCTCTATTACTTGAAATGTTTTTCTGTTTTGTTTTTAAGTCTACAGGCACAATGAAGACTAGAAGCTAGATGCTCTGATCAAAATGTAGAAGCTCATGTTGCTCTGATCAAATATGAAGTTCTGATATATGAAGCTCTGATCGTCCTAACACTCTGATCCGAAGCAGAGCTCTGACAGGAAAAGCTCTGAAGCTCTGCTCTCTGATAAGTCAAAGACTCTTATTCTGATGTTCAAAGATAGAAAAAGATCTGATCCTGAAGAACACGCATATCAAAGGGAAGTAACAAACTCAGGGGGAGTATCTCTTAACTCTGATTTCTCTTTACTTCTTAACTCTGAAACATCTCCTAGATACCTTTTCACGTTATTTTTTCATTTAAAATATCTAGTTTTTGTCATCATCAAAAAGGGGGAGATTGTTAGAACAATGTTTGAATCTAGTACCCTATATTTAAGTTTTGATGATAACAAAGTGAAAAGATATAGTATTTAAATGTTTCATGATTGAATTATATGCTGCCTAAAAATACTATGCTCTGACTTGCAGATATGCTGATTAAAATATGCAAGATCACTTCATCAGCATCAGAACTTGATTTGATACACCAGCATCAAAAGTTGCTGAATCAGAACGTGAAGATCAGATGATCAACTCACGAACACGCTGAAGCTTGATGAACAGAACTGCGCGTAAAACACTCTGATACAGAATCAATAGTTCATCAGCAGCTAAGCAGAATCAGAATGAGCCAAGCTAGAACGTGCATTGAAGAAGCAACGGTACTGTGCATTGAACGCTAATCAATTCCAACGGCTTCATTCCAGACAAGATCTGCTCAAAAAGGAAAGCTTGTTAATAGCATTGAATCAAGAATATTTGCATCAACGTTCATCTTCTCAAGTGCTATATAAACCAAGCTTCGAAGATTATAATGGCTAATGCTTCCAAACTCTCTACACGCACAAAGCTGAACAATAATCTTCATCTACCAGTTTTGCTAAACCAACAAACTCTGATACTCCATTAGCGTTTAGCATTCTAAGTTTCTAAGCTTCATTTGTGTAAACATCACAGTTGTGATATAGTTTTGTAGAAAACATTCACACACATTATTTTATACCTTTGTAAGAAAGTGTTGCCTTGACAAACCGGATTGTGGTTTGAATCAAGAAGGCTTTAGCAGTTGTTAAAGCAGATTTGTATTCAGTTGAATATAGTGAATTAAGACCTCGTTGGAGAGAGGCGAAATCACCTTGACGGGTGGACTGGAGTAGTTTGAGATCAAACGAACCAGGATAAAAATATCTTGTCAATTGCTTTAAGTTTCCAGTTTTACAATTCAACCCCCCCTTCTTGTGTTTTTCACCCCTTCAGAATATGCTTCCATGGTATTGATGAACCACTTTATGAATATTGCAGGTTATGGTTTTGGCATGGTGTACATGGCATGGAAGTCTCAACAAGTGAGGAAGTGAAGAAACTTGATGAAATCATCACAAGATGGAAGCTTGAAGTTAGACATTAAGTTTAGTACATTGTAGATTTTTTTTATGTATTTGTAATGAAGTGTAATGTGTAATGGTCTGGCTTTTGTAAAACTTTATGATGATGATGTTGTAATAGAATAGGTGATGTACTTGGCGTACTTTGTATATCAATCTCCTTATCTGTCATTTCCTTATTTTGAAAGTGTCAAAAGAGTGATGGTGTTTACTCCTTGAATTCCAAGTAAACAAATTTGGATGACCATTACTTCTTTATTATTAAATGATTAGAACCCTTGTTATTTGCTGATCATTGATCCAATGTAACTTTTTCCACAAGTGAACCCAATCAAAACTTTAACCCATGATTGTTCCATGTCCAAGTTCAAAGGCCTTTGAATCCAGTAAAGAGACCTATGCCACAAGTGCACCAAGTGATCGGATGAAATTCTTTGCCATAACGCCCACAAACTCTAATTCACGAAGCATATCCACTTGTCTCTTCTCTTGCAAAAAAGCCATGAATATTCGAAGATCTCTTCAATGACTTGCGCCTTGAACCATGGTTAATCCCCTTAAGTGAGCTTCGAATAATAAGATGTACTTAACAAACAACTTCACATGGAACATCCTTTTGAAATCCACATGATTAGAAGAATAAACCCTACAAAAGACATAAAACCCTAATGCACCAGTGAAACCTTAATTCCACAACCATTAATCCAAGCTTGAGTGAAGTGAAAGCCTTAAAGCAATGGGGAAGCCCTACAACTTCAAAATCCTTAATCCCGTGCCAAATTATTGATTAATGATGCATGACGTGTTAGATGACCTAATGAGAAGTATACACATGAAATGAGAAGTGTAAGATGCGTAAGCCAGATAAAGTAAAAGGGTAGGACAAATTTGGGGTATGACAAGGCTGAGTGGTGTCAAAGCAAGTATGACCAATGGAATTTAATTGAAGAGAAGAGAATGAAGACCTTGTGTCATGGTCAGTTATATCAAAAGAGAATGAAGCAGGTGTTTGATAAAAAGGTTTGGCCTTGTGAGTTTAGAGAAGGTGACCTTGTGCTTTAGATGATCTTATCTTTTATCAACCTGATTCTAGGGGCAAGTGTGCTCCTAATTTTGAAGGTTCGTATGTGGTTAAGACAACCTTCTCCGGTGGTGCATTATCTCTTATGACTATGGATGGTGAGGAGCTCTTGCATTCTGTGAATTCTGACGGAGTCGAGAAATACTTTGTCTTAAAGAAATAAAAGAACAACTCGCTAAGTTGAAAAGCTGAAAGGGCGACTTAGGAAAAAATGAGCGTCTCGGTGGATTGAAAACTTGAAAGGGTGGTCTGGGAAAAAATTAGAGACATAAATAGAAAAATAATAATCCAGGTAGATTGAAAACTTGAAAGGGCATTCTAGGAAAAAGTTAGGGATCTTTGTGACAAGAAACTACATTGGTCCAAGTTTGATCTTCTTTAAGTTGTTTTTACAAAGGTTCTTCATCAAATCATCTGCAACAAAGTTTAAGCACAGTTGGAATTCAAAGTTGAAAGGGAGAACAAGATTGTGTATTTCAATATAACCTTTACATATAATTACCATTTTTCAAACTTTGTAATGGTCCATAGAGTTACACCATTTGCGAACTACCATTCTATTAAATAAATTTGAGCCTTTATCAATTTATTTACTACTCTTATCTTATCTCATCTCTACAAAATTTCTTTTATTCTTGATGATGATTTTGATACAATTTGTTAATAAAATATTTTTTAAAAAGTAACAAAAGATGTTTTCTTATTATTCATGAATTCCGAAGAGAATGTTAATGGTTACCCCTGAGCATGGTTAGATTCTGAAATGCGGAACTAAGAGGGAAGTGTACTTTTTAAAGACAGTTGGATGGCTATGTTTCCCCTAGTTAATCTTCCAAGGAGATTGTTTCCCTTTCCGTTTAAAATATTGAAGAAATGAACTTCGGGTTTCTCCCCATTAAGATATAATTTCCCCTCCCAGAGGTAGGAACTTTACATCAAAACTTTACTCCATCGATGGCTCTATATTTTATTCCCTAAATGATGTTGAGATTACTCGAGTGCCTGATTGAGCTATAATTTATCATCTCCATTTCATTTGTTCTATCTATTATATCTGTATGGTCTGCATATACAAGAAATTAATTTATTCATTTACTCATTGCTTACATCATTCATGCGCATTTGAATTTCTCGATGCACCCGAGTCCACTTGCTTTGGTTGTATTTATCCCCAAAAAGTATAATCTCTCTATCTCTCCTAGTGATGTCTTAACTCTTTCCAGTAGAGTGTCAGCTATAGGAAGAATGGTGTGTGTTCCTTTTGATTCCCCGCTGAGTTGGTTCCTCGTGGGAAGGTTTTGCTTTAGTTTTCCCGGCCATCTCTGAATAGGATAAATTCCCAGTCGAGTTTATTCCTCATTGGGAAGATTCTTGTTTAACTGTCTCTTTCCAGCTTATTCCTGGATTAAAACTTGTCTCTAACAAATAAATTTGTTTGGATATCTCTAGGCAGTAAACTCTAGATTGAGAGTGCATTTATTTTGCACTTATGAAAACTTTATCTCCTACGCAGGAATTTGTTTGCAGTTCCCCAAGAAGTTGGATTTATTTCCCAGCAATATTATTGCAATACTCTCAGAATTATTATCCGATAACAAGTGGTGGTCTCTTTATTTGAGAAGCTTGTGTGTCTCTGGATTCCCTTTTGGATGGAAAATGGCAGTCTATTTTAAGTATTCTGTTAATTCCCAGAGAAGTTGTCCCCAGATATCAATGTTGTTTACTCCAATGGATGGTTAATCTCTTCTATATGATAGAGATAGTTTATTGTGAAGATTGTTATTTACTCCAATAGATGGTTAATCTCTTCGATATGATAAAGATAGTTCATCGTGAAGATTGTTATTTACTCCAATGGAAGGTTAATCTCTTCGATATGGTAGAGATAGTTCGTTGTGAATCTTATTTACTCCAATGAATGGTTAATATCTTTGATATGATAGATATATTTTGTTGTTAAACGTTATCTACTTCAATGGATGGTTAATCTCTTCTATATGATAGAGATAGTTTGTTGTGAAATGTTATCTACTCTAATGGATGGTTGATCTCTTTGATATGATAAAGATAGTTCATTGTGAAGGATGTTGTTTACTCCAATGGATGGTTGATCTCTTAGATATGATAGAGATAGTTCATTATGAAGGTTGTTATTTACTAAAATGGATGGTTAATCTCTTTGGTATAATAGGGATAGTTCATTGTGAAATTTTATCTACTCTAATGGATGGTTAATCTCGCTGATATGATATATATAATTCGTTGCAAAGTCCTCATAATAAGTGGTTACCTTTTTAGGAGCTTGTTTGTTACCTTTTTCAAGTGGAAGATTTGATTAAAGAAGAAACTGAGACTCGTTTGTCATTGTCGTACCCCAAAATTTTCCTACCTTTATAATTATATTTAGGTTTATCGCACTGTGTAATTTTTGAAGTAAAAGATGGAAGAAGGGGTGTTTCAATTTAAAAATGGATCACTAATATCTGATGGCACATTAGATTTTAAAATAGGAATCCAAATCAATAAAGGGTATATAGTATTTATGAAAGGGGAATGTATCCTAATTTAGGGGAGTGGGCTTTCTAAATCAGAAAGACCCACTTGTTTTGTTGGCTCATTTGTGAGGCATGTTGGCCAATGGTCCATTAGGCTCTAGAATAGAAGTCTATTTCGAAGGAGGAGTATGGTTTTAATTATGGAGGTATGAATGGAAGGCCCATTAAACTTTTCTTTTTATATATTGTAAAAATAAGTCCTTTTTTTCAAAAACCCAATGAGATTAAGGCTTAATGGCCCATTAAGGTTTTTTGGCTAGTTTTCAATAATGAGGGGGTATAAGTTTCTCGGGACAGGCCCATTAAGCTGTTCAGCTGGCCCATTTGTTTTTTATTGTTGAATAATGAAGAGGGTGTATGTTTTTTTTCAGATTAGCCCATAGAAAATCATTTTGAAGGCCTAAACACTTGATGCAATCTGGGCCCATTCAGTTTTCGTCTATTTTGAAAATTTTGTTTTGTTTTAAACATTACTGTTATTATTAACACTACTATTAGTTATTATGATTACTTTTATTAAATATTATTATTACAGATTATCTCTTAAGGTCATTATCTTATAAACTTAACTTAAAATGTTGTGTTTTGTAAAAAGAACTGTTTGATCAAAAGAAGGGTATGTTTCAAAGCCCAATTCAAACAAACAGGCCCAAATCCATATCAGGCAAAAAAAAGAGTTTATTGCAAAAATCAAAAAGAAACTTCCACTGGGAAGATAAAAAAAACGTACAGTCCAAGGCGCAAAGTAAAAAACAATCATTGTGCTAATCTAAAGAAAAAAATGCATGTTTTAATTCTATGAACAAATATTGTGCGAATCTAAAATCCAAATAGAATCAAATATTGACTTTTTATTACAATTAAATCTCAGATTTTACAACCAAATCAAATAAAAGCTAATATATTACAGAAACAAATAAGAATCATATCAATTATACTCAAAATATAAATCATTCCAATCCCTAATTTACCCTAATCTAAGTTATAATCAAAATTTGTAACGATATTTCCTAATCTGGAAAAAACCTAAACCCTATAAATACCTAGAATTAAGAATAGAAAGGGGGCATAAAAAATTGATGAAGAAAGAAGAAGAAGAAGAACAAAACACGGAGATATCGAAGAGGCATAGTTGAAGACTGAAATAGAGGAATTTAGGGTTTCAATATCTGAAACCCTAAATTGCTGCTAGTGCTCTTCGTCATCGTGACACCACCACCCGCCATTACCTACAAATCGAAAAGGGAGAGGAGAGGATCAGAACCGGAAAAACCGTAATACTCCGAGAATCATGACTAAAGGTTAACTATTTGCTCTTAGCTTTAATTGCTCGTGTTCTTCGTGCTTGAGACTGGGGCTTGGGGGTTTATTCGATTTAGGGGAGGATTTTGGGGTTAATCGTTGCGCCGCAGACTGAATGGGATGTTAGCATTTTGTTGGATTGAGAGATAAAGGGTAATGAAAGGTAGTGAAATGAGTGAAACTGAAGATAAAAATGTTATAAAACAAAATATTGTTTGTTAATTATCCTGTGTATATGTGCTTAATATGATACTATGCTCCCTCAGATTATATCCACTCGATCAATATCAGACGACCACAAGGCCATGTCCTCACCATAACTCTGTGCGCCCCCATGCATGCTACTACTCAAGCCTCATTGGAAACGGTTGTTTGGCCTAGCCCAATCGTAATCACACACCCCCCCCCCTTTCTATTTTTTCCTAAGCACGCTTGAGATGACGCGCCCCCAGCCACTGGGCCCAGTTCAATATCTGAACTTGGGCCATGTTTCCTTCTACACCCCCTTATTTTGCTGCATGGTACCAAAGTGAACCCCCAGTCCAGCTGGGCTTGAATTCAATATCTGAATTCAGACCCTTATCATCTGCACCCTCTCTCTGTTACTTCTTTAGCTCAGTTTGCACCCCCCTGCAATTTACTTTTTTTTCTTATTTTTTTATAATTATTATTATTTTTAATATTTATAATTTTTAATCTCATTTACTACTATTATTATTAAACCAAAGATTATTTTCTATAAAATCACATTCATGTATTTTATTGCATTAAAAATATTTCTTTTAAAATCATGCATTAAATAGAGTTTTTTTATAATTAATATATTAAAAACCTTTAACAAATATTAGACTTTCTTTTTCATAATAAATTAATTTAACAATCTATTCTTCTAAAATGGTTACAAACATATTTTGATTAATCGCGTGTTTAGTCCAAAATTCTGCTATTTCTACACCTGGTCTAAATACAAGGGAAGTTAAAATACCTTTGAAATCCATAAAAAACACAAACCCATACGAACTACAAATTGGGACTCTGATTCCTCATCAGAGGATACGTGGGCATACGACTAAAATCGTGGCAAGTTCCCTTGATAAAAAATTAAAACCCTTTTCCCTGAACTATTAAACCTAATCCTAGTATCCTTACGAATAAGGTAGATGAAAGGTGCCTAACACCTTCCTTTTGTCTAAAGAAGTCCGAAATCGAGAATCTTTATTTGCAAAAGTAGGGTTTCCTATTATATTCCCTTCCTTAAGATAAAAACTAGTAGTGGCGAATCTGATTTAAAAACATGTTGCAACAACTGGCGACTCTGCTGGGGACTTCAACCCTAGGTTTAGAAACTTTTCCCTTAGGTTTTAGTTTTTTTATTTTGTTGGATTTTTATTTCCTTTAGTTATTTATTTATTTATTTATTTATTGTCTATTTTTGTATTTACTGTGTGGCGAGATTTTATTTTCAAAAAAAATATTTTCAAAAAAAACCTTAGAAAGAAGGTTCGTCTATTAGCCAAGGGGATACATCATCTCTATGAGTTTATTTGACGACTTCGCCTAGAGTCGGTGAAATTCCGAGAAAGGAATACCTCTCAAGAGACATCCTCTTAGAAAGTAGGACTTTGGAATGACACCTATGACTCTTTGTACAACCCTAAACCAAATCTCATGACGAGACCTTTCACGACTTTAAGACGAAAGTCTCGGTCTATAAAGAGGCTCCACTTAAGGGAGGCCCTTGTGCCTTTTCCCTCTGGTGTTATTCATTATACCCTTAAGGAAGCCACATTATGGAAAGTGTGATCGGTGGATCTGGAACTGACTGTTTAACGCTGGTTCGTGAAATGTCGCAGAAGCAAGAGTCGCCACCGTCTTTTATTTTCTCCAAATGGAAAGGACAAAAGCACAGAAAAATTCCTTAAAGAGATTGCTCTCGGTTCGGGAGGTAGATTTATAGAAAGGGAAGGTGTTAGCACCCTTTCTATCCATGGTTATCCATGGGCTCTTAGATACTTGCTCATTGTGTTTTCAAAAGTGGTTTGTTTGCTTTTCAACTGTGGGTTTAAAAAGTTTCTTTGAAAATTCCAGTTCGACTCTTGTATCGGTCCTCAAGAGTGTTTGAAAAATTGCTTTCGAAAGCTTTTTGAAAAGGTGTCGGTGTGAAGAGTATTTTTGAACTTTGTTTTGAAATTAGAGCAAGTATCTAGAGTCGTCTACCTACCCTAAGGAATTCGTCTGTGTAAATGTCCTTTAAAGTAGTGTCATCCCACCATTGAGAGGTAGGTAGCACCACCGTTAGAGGTGTTCGGGTCAATTCGAAGTTCGGGACATGGTGATCACCAGAGCAATAGGAAGATACCTTAGAAGCTACCCTCATGCCAGGTTCCCGGATCATGAGGACTTACTAAGACATCCTCTACTCGACGATCACCTTTCGAGGCAAGGCAACAGTGAGGCGTACCCTAGGGGTGGTGTGTGATTTGTGTGTCATGTTCATTTATTTTTGTCTTGTCATGTCATGGGTGATCTACGCTTTTGTTTTTATTTTTTGTCATTCATTCTTGCATGCATTTATTAACAGTTAAAAAGATGCGGAAATTAAAAGTTCTAAACTATTACAAAGGCGCGGGTCCACATCGCCAAATTTAATCCAGGACCCGATTTGACAGAAAATAAAGAAGTAAAGTGCGAGAAATTAAATTTACACGGCTTTGGGAGAATTACATCAATATTTAAAAGAAGGGATAAATAAAATGCGCGAATTGAATTAAAATTGGAAGCGAGGGCGTTGGACCCTTTGTTATGAAATTAAATTAGAATTATGAAATTAATTAAAATAAAAAGAAATTATTTTTTTGAGTTTTTTGTATTTTATGATTTTTTTGGATGAATTAAATGAAATTAAAATATTAACCCTAATTCTAGTTGTTTTTTAATTTATTAAGAAAAGATGTTAAAATTAAACCTAAGATTAATCTAATTATTTACATGGTAATTTAATTACAAAAATAATATTTAATAATTAATTATTGTGAAAGAAAAGAAAAAAGATAAAAATACTTAAAAACCCTAATTCTACCAATTTTAGGTTTATTGAAAAATATTAAGTTTAATCCTAGAATTTAAGTTAATTAATGAGTTTTATTTACAAAATATTAAAATAAAATATATTTTTTTGTTTTTTATGACCTTTCTGATTTTTTGTTATTTTTATATTTTCATGGAAGTAAATTAATTGAAGAATTCAAAGGAAATTAATTAAATCAAATAAAAATAGAAAATATAAAAGAATAGCAAACCTTGGGGGGTTCTGTCCCGAATTTGGAGGTGTAGCCTTAGCAATTCTGGCCCAATTATGTCAAGGCCTTTTGACTTTTTCAGGATGCCTGTGACTTTGTTGACTAACGCTTAGGGTATTCTCCACATCTGGGCCTTTAGATTGGTATCAATAAGCGCGTGGCACACCTGGAGGAAGGACGTATGGTGCACCCAGGAATTGAATCTGCATGGGATCAAGTTAGGAAAAATATTATTGAAAGGGAGGGGGACCTGGGATTCGAACCCAGGTCCCAGGGATTACCAACCAAATGCCTTGCCAGTGGAACCAAACGCGCGCTTTGTTTATAATGTAACCAACAAATAATATCAATCAAAACGTGCGTTAGTGGACTTTTTTAGCGCGAAATTTAAATGAACCAATTGCTGCCTTACACTTCATCATCTTCTTCCTTAATGCGCTTTTGCCTGAAATATAAAAAGGGTTAGCGGGGGTTTTAAACCCCCCCAAAACATGCAGTTTTCAATAATAGCGAATAGGCCATATGGCCATATAAATTAGGCGCGATGGGTGCTTTCAAATCGTCCAAGCTCCCTGATTTCAACCATGGCATTGAGGTTCTCTAATTTTACAGTATTTAGAAATGCCTAATTTAAAACTTGAAGAACCCTAACGTCCTTTAATGGTGGTTCTTCATATAGCGCGTGAAAACTCAATTAAAGCACACAGTTAGCTTCAGAATGATGAGAGTAACACAAAACAAGTATTAGAATTCAAAAACATGACATGTATGATGAAATACGATTTATGCAAAAAAGTGAAAAAGTTTGAGTTCCATTCACCAATTCTGGGCGTTAGGGATGTGGAAAACTATTCAGACACGTTTCTTGATGTCTCAGGAAGGTGATGAGATAATTGTTTTGGCTTGAATCGCACTGGAAGACAGTTTTCAATATTTGAGTTTTTCACAAAAAATGCAAAAGTGGTGATGATGTTCTTGCGCAGCTGGGAGGTCCTGGACATTAGGGTTGGCATTAGTATATATGTGTGAATGATTAAGGTTGGAAATTTGGTCCAAAGAATCAATGAATTGATGAGAAAATATTTGATTTCCATGCCATAATTTTCCAATCTTTTTCATGCATATTTTGGTTCCAATCATGTCCAATCACATGGATTCTTTCTAAATCAGATCATGCACGAAATCTTGAGACTATTTCATGCACAAAAAGATTTAAAAACTTAGGCTTAGTATTTTCCACATATTTTAATTAATTAAATGAATTTCTAGCATTTAAAAATTCAAATAAATAAAATAAAAATGATGAAAAACTTCCCTTTGGGCCAAATGGTCGTGCACATGTCTTGGATGATGGATTTTGGAAGAAAAAGAGGCCCATTAGCACTTTTAAGACTTTTGAAGCAATGTTGACTTTTCAAAATATCCAAAATTTCCCAACTTCCACAAGGCATAACTTGCTCAATTTTTAAGATTTGCTCATGTTCTTGGACATTTTGGAAAGGTATTTGAGTCTTCTAACCAATGTCTTTGGTCCCATGTCATTTTGATTTACCAATCTCAAGTTATGTCCTTTGACTTAAAGTCCCTTTTTGTTGACTTCTGAAAATGACCTATAATGTTGAAATTGATAACTTTTTGTGAGAGCATTTCTTGGACTTGAAGTGTGAAGAGGAGTTGTAGGAAATGTCTTTATATTCAAAATGAGCTTTGGATGGAATTTTTCTGATAATCCATGTGGAAGTTATGCCTTGGTCAAGTTACAGTTGACTTTTTCAACTATCCAAATATGGAAACTTTTGCATCTTGAGACTTTTTGAGCCAAGCTTTGAGAATCATGATCAAGCATTGATCAAATGATGTTTATGGCTTCAAAATGAGATGTTGACCAAAAAATTTGAACTTTTGACTGTCAAATGACCATTTTGCCCCTACAGTTGAATGTAGTGCAGTTAGGGTTTTTGATTGTGCAATTTTGTGCTGTAAGTCTTGAAACTTGGTATGAGGATGCTTGACCATATTTGTAGGAATGTGGGACTTGATTGGACCCTTGGAAACTTCATTAGCTTTGTCAGAACTAAAACCCTAGTTTTTGACTGTTAGGAGGTCCTTGAACTGTGCAACCCTTGGGGAATTTTGAAGCATGCTCTTTGCAATTCTTGAAGAATATGGGAGGGAAAATTTTGGGGTACAACAGTTGCCCCTGTTCAATCTTCTTAGACCTGCGGATGCAGATTGGCTAACGTGCCTTTCGTAATCCGAAGGTGGAAGATGATTGAACACTAGAGTGCCCAGAAATTTGCGCTCACATAGTAGTGTGATGTGGGGAATGGGCTTATAGATGCCATTTGGAGATTGATGGATAGGATGATGGGCTTATAGATGCCATCTGGATGCTGATCGCGTAAGAGATTCCTTAGCGAGAACTTGCGTACCTGCAAAAGAAAAATGATTACCTGACCTGTTATAGGAGCTGGTCTTCAAATTCTTTGTGTCGGAGTGTCCTGACTGGTTACAGGAGCTGGGTCTTCAAACTCTTTGTATGAATGTGTCCTGGCTGGTTACAAGAGCTGGATCTGGATCTTCAAACGGTGATGAATGAACCAGGGATGGTTACTACCTCAACAGGAACGGTGAGAGAACCTCGAACGACTTCTACCTCAACAGTAATCATTGAGAGAATCTGGGGACGATTACTACCTCCGCAGTAACGGGGAGAGAACCATAGGCGACTTCAACCTCAACAGTAATCATTGAGAGAATCTTGGACGACTTCAACCTCAACAGTAATCATTGAGAGAATCTTGGACGACTTCAACCTCAACAGTAATCATTGAGAGAATCTTGGACGACTTCAACCTCAACAGTAATCATTGAGAGAATCTTGGACGACTTCAACCTCAACAGTAATCATTGAGAGAATCTTGGGCGACTTCAACCTCAACAGTAATCATTGAGAGAATCTTGGACGACTTCAACCTCAACAGTAATCATTGAGAGAATCTTGGGCGACTTCAACCTCAACAGTAATCATTGAGAGAATCTTGGATATCTTCTACTGAGTCTTTATCAGAAAAATCTGTTAGGGGTCGATTTAGCTGGACTAGAGAAGGCCTTTGACTGGATAAGAAACAGAAAAATCTTAGGGTCGATTTAACTGAACCGGTCTAGGTCTTGAAATCTTCAACTGGATAAGAAACAGGGAGATCTTAGGGTCGATCTGACTGAACCAGAGAAGGCCTTGGACTGGATAAGAAACAAAAAAATCTTAGGGTCGATTTAACTGAACCGGTCTAGGTCTTGAAATCTTCAACTGGATAAGAAACAGGGAGATCTTAGGGTCGATCTGACTGAACCAGAGAAGGCCTTGGACTGGATAAGAAACAGAAAAATCTTAGGGTCGATTTAACTGAACCGTTCTAGGTCTTGAAATCTTCAACTGGATAAGAAACAGGGAGATCTTAGGGTCGATCTGACTGAACCAGAGAAGGCCTTTGACTGGATAAGAAACAGAAAAGTCTTAGGGTCGACTTAACTGAACCGGTCTAGGTCTTGAAATCTTCAACTGGATAAGAAACAGGGAGATCTTAGGGTCGATCTGACTGAACCAGAGAAGGCCTTTGACTGGATAAGAAACAGAAAAGTCTTAGGGTCGACTTAACTGAACCGGTCAAGGTCTTGAATATAGCTGAGAACTTAACTGAATTCTTCCTGAAAAGTAAAGGTCAGTCATATGCAATGCATGATATGGGTCAAGCAATGATGTTCTCAACATAAATGAGATTTGTAAGATGTGATGCGTATATGCATGTGTTGTACCCCAAAATTTGCCCTCCCTTTCTTCAGGAAACCATCTTGGATTTTTTAAAGTCCCCCTGAAACAATTCCAAGTCCTGAGTTATCCTTTTTTGCCCAAGCAAGCCACTTACAAGAGCAAGATGATCTCACGAACTCCAGAAGCAACGCTTTTATCTTGAGAAAAATCAAATTCTAAGTGCTTAGAATGTTTCTTTAAAATAAGTGTTTTTAGAAAAATCAGCGCTTCAGAACTTCTGGACCCATTCCAGATGGAGACGGTCAGAAGTTGCAAGCTTGGCTCAGCGTGGTCAGAAGTTGGCTCTTCAGCAGCTACATCAGTTCAATCAGAAGTTGTAAACGTGGTTCAGAATGTAAGCCTCAAACAGAACATGCCCCTTCAGCAGTTACACAAGCTCAGTCAGAATTTGCTAAAGGAATGCAAGAGAAGCAGGAAAGTCTGAAGGCTCCTTCAGAACAGGTTGAAATCAGAAGATGAAAGATCAGAAGAATGGGTGTTACACTGATACAGAATCTCTATGTCCAGATTGTCCAGAAGCAAATCCAAGAAACGTACCAGAAAACCAGGAGAATCTCCAGAGCTTACTAAGACAACAGGTAGCCAAGGCCAGAGCATGGTTTACGCTGCTGATTCAACGCTGGTTTCCATTACCAGAATATTGGTATTGACAGGTCTTGTCACCATTTAATGCCCATTAATGCTTCCAACCACTCCTGAGCATTCACGTGTGGCTTGGAAAACTCTTTTGCACAGATTCTAGCATGGGTCTTCACGCCACCGCCCACTTCAGAGGTCACTTCTCCCCAATCTACGCCTGCTGCTGCAACCTAGGCTGAAAGCTATCTGTATCACAACTTCCCAGGAATTTCTGTCAAAGAACAAATTCAAACTTTGTTGGCGCCTTAAATGTTCAAGGCATCCACAAGGATTTTGCCTATAAATAGAGAGCTTTCACCACTGCAAAAGGCGTTCAAGAAAAAGAAACAGAAAAAAATTGCTAAGAGAAAAACAGCAACCCTTAGCAGCATAGCGTTCTGAAATTCTGCCAAAATCTCCAGCTTTGTTTCATAACTTTGAGTTTCTCACCTTCAACTTCATCAAATATCCAGTTCTTTTCTGTAAACCAAAAACACTCTTTCCAAACTTCTGACCCTACATACGTATACACCTTTGCTTCCCCTTTTCAAAATCTGTCCAGAACACCACCAGAACCAGAACCAAAAGCTAAACTTTCACTCACCAACTTTTCCAAACAGTCAGGTAAGCACCTGCTGACCCTCATCACACTGTTAAGCATCATCAGCTGTGCATATTCAAGTAACATAATGTAAATATTCATGTTATTACTGTTTATGTTCTGAGGATTTTCATACCTCAGAACGTTCTGGGCCAGTATAGACCTTTCCTGTGACCTTGGTGATTCTGACCTCTGAAACATTTTTGCTATTTGCTGGACCTGTTCCAAATATGTTTCTTGTTTTGTGGAATAACAACAGAATTGCAGATGTTCTAATTAGTACAGGAAAAAGCCAAGTGCTGACTTTGACGTTAGCACATCTGAAGCCTGTTTTGCTATCAATGATATCAGAACCTCTGAGAGTTATTGCCTTTTCAGCAGAATCAGAACTTCTGGTTTCTCCACTAACAAACTTCTGTCTTGCAGCGCAGGGAAATCAGAACTTCTGATTTCCCCACTAACAAGGTTCTGTTTTGTAGGTGCTAGAGTCAGAAGTTCTGACTCATCCAGTTTCACTAACAGGTTGATCATCTGGCAGCAGATCTGAGTCAGAACTTCTGATGACCTCCCAGCAGCGCGCGGGCTCCCTCTCTCTCTCTCTATATATCTTGTTTTTTGCTATTTTCTTTTTTGTCTATTTTTCTCGTTGAACCCCCATGTACAAATGTGTATCCCCCTCCCCTAATTGTTGTAATAGCGTAGGATTTTACATTTCCTCTTCTTATTGCTAGTAATTAGGACGTGTATGGCAAGATAAAATCAATGAAATAGAAAAACCTAATTCAAAGAAAAAACTCTTGTATGCAATAAAATACACTTGCACACTAACACCCCTAGGGTTACATCCATTTGTTGCCTTTCAAGAAAATTGGGCCATATTGCATGTTAGGTCTCTTTGGGCAAAACAAATAATTCAAATGATCATAGTCCCTCGATGACGCCTTTTTGCCTAAAATGATCAAGTCCCTTAAAGAAAACATTGCCCAAAGATACTTGGCACCATTGCAATTATGGTCTAAACGACGACCCGCGCCTGTCCCTTTCACATCCTAACACAAGATTGTCCACCAAATACAATGGTGGAACAAAATTGTTAAAAGGGTTAAAAGCATAACAAAAGTCTTTGAGAACTTTAGGGTAGATCGCTCTTAAGTACTTGTCAACTTGCAAAAACACTTGCCTGTTTTTAAACCACACCTCACAACACTTTCAAAACAACTTTCGAAAACGAATGAAAACCTTTTTAAAAGACATACACCTTTGTATACATCCCAACATGGATCATTACAAAGGTTGCCACAACATTGGCTTCTTTTCAAAACATTTTCAAAACACACACACACAAAACACCATTTCAAACAATTGAAAAAGGCAAGTGATCTAAGCAAGTAACTAAGAGCCCATGGATAACCATGGATAGAAAGGGTGCTAATACCTTCCCTTTCTATAATCTACTCCCCGAACCCAAGAAAACATCTCAAAGGTTTTTTGCTGTGCTTTTTAAACCTTTCCTTAGGATAAAATAAAAAGTCGGTGGCGACTCTTGCTCAACCGAAACATTTGCGAATACAAACGCAAAACCACAGTCAGTTCTCCCACCGTATCACAGCATGCTATAATGTATGAAGATGCGATGTCTATAAATATGTTTGTCGTCTAGGAAAGTAAATCCTTGACGGGTGCCGGGAAGTCGCTCCTGGGCTGATGTTGGAGAATAGATCTTTGCTTCCGCTGGGGATGATAGTTGCAAGAATACCAGTAGGAGAAGATAACTCCGTTGGGGAATAAACTTGGCGAATGGATTATTCTGCGGGGAGAAAGTACTCTAGTGATCTTGCTGGGGAAGTAATACTTTGTGGGGAGAGAGGTACTTTGTTGAGATGTTGATGATAACTTGCTGGGGATACCCTTGTTGTGTTGGAAGTGTTAATAGACTTCGCTGGGGATAAGAAGACTTCGTCGATGACGCTCTTTCCGTGGCTTTTGGCTGAGGATAACCCAGTTATATCCTGGTAAGGAAATAACTCTTTGAATAAAGCCGGGAGACGTGTTCGTGCTCTGCGAGGATAAGCTTCCAGAATCTACTGGGGATAAGCTTACTGCTTGGGGAGATGAATTCCAACCTTCCTAGGGAACTGGATTGGACTCTCCTGGGGAAGTTTTGAACTGTACTGGGGAAGTGATTCCACTGAATGTTTGATATACCGTCGGGGAACAATCTTAGATCAAGATTGCCGGGGGTGCTTGTTAAGAATGCATGTATTGCTGTTGGGGAATGTTGAGATCTGCTGGAGGATACCCAACTTCTTTAAGATTTGATAACTTTGCTCGGGGAGAGTGCACTGACTTGCTGGCTCACTCTCTGGGGAATTAAAATATCTGGTTATGTTTTTCAGTTGAACCTACCTTGGTACCTTGGAGGATAGAACAATTAGATCGCTTAGACAACTCTTTATTGCCCCTGTTTCTAATGTTACCTGTAATTAACCCTTTGTTTCGTATGCAAATATTCATGAGTTAGCAAACTATTGTCAATGCATATATCACAAATTGAACCTTGGACGTTCTTCGCAAAACAAAACAGAAAAGGAAAAACAATTGGTAATTTTAACTGCAAAGTGTATTTATATTGATTTTGAATTGCCTGTAAGTAGGCGTTTATATACAAGAGGCTGACGTCCTAGTAAGAGAACGCCGCCGAACAAAAGAGTTTATACAAATTTTGTACAAGAGAAAATAAAACAGCTGTGTGAAATGAATGATCCCACTGGGTTTCAACTCTGCTATTGCCCTTATATCTTCGAGCGTCTCGTCACTTGATGACCTTAGTTGAAGATGAAGTTGACTGATCGATGCCGTCTGAACTTGATGTAGATACCGGATTCTGGATGCAAAGTGATCCAATGAGACATAGTATTACGCTTTATCCCTAACTTTTGCCTGGACCGCCCTTTCAGGTTTTCAGTCCACCGGGATACCCATTTTTGCCCAAGCCGCCTTTTTCAGGTTTTCGACTTGCCGGGTGTACAGATTTTTTCATTTCATCCCTTCATTTTTCCCGAACCCTTTTGGTTCACCGGGAAGCCCTAATTTTTGCCTAGGCATGTCAGCCTAGCGGGTCTTTTTTATGCGTAGTATCTTTTTACTATGTCTGCATTGGCGGGGTGAGGAAGGTCGTCACCATCTATGTTGGTTAGAATCATGGCTCCTCCTGAGAACACATGTTTAACCACAAATGGCCCTTCGTACGTAGGGGTCCATTTGCCCCTTGGATCACTCTGAGGAAGGATGATTCGCTTGATTACCAGATCCCCAACTTGATACTCTTGTGGTCTGACTTTTTTGTTAAATGCCCTGATCATCCGTTTCTGATACGTCTGACCATGACAGATAGCAGCAAGTCTCTTCTCATCAATAAGGTTTAATTGATCAAGTCATGTCTGGATCCAATCATCTTCGTTCAGATTTGCATCCTTCATTATCCGGAGAGAGGGTATTTGCACTTCGATCGGTAAGACTGCCTCCATACCGTAGACCAAGGAGAAAGGAGTTGCCCCGGTTGACGTCCTGGCTGAGGTACGGTACCCATGTAGAGCGAACGGTAACATCTCGTGCCAATCTTTATAAGTCACTGTCATCTTCTGCATGATTTTCTTAATGTTCTTATTTGCTGCTTCTACAGCCCCATTCATCTTCGGTCTGTAAGGGGAAGAGTTATGGTGCTGTATCTTAAACTGCTCGCAGAGCTCAGTGATCATCTTGTTATTGAGATTGGTGCCGTTGTCTGTAATAATTCTTTCCGGGACGCCGTATCGACAGATCAGATTATGCCGAATGAACCGTGCCACAACGGTCTTGGTTACCATAGCATAGGAAGCTGCTTCAACCCACTTCGTGAAATAGTCAATCGCCACCAGGATGAAGCGATGTCCATTAGATGCCGTAGGTTTAATCTCACCGATCATGTCTATGCCCCACATTGCAAACGGCCAAGGCGCAGTCAGAACATTCAGAGGAACTGGAGGAACATGCACCTTGTCTGCGTATATCTGGCATTTATGGCATGTCCGAGAGTGTTGGTAACAGTCAGCTTCCATGGTGGACCAGAAATACCCTGCCCGTAGGATTTTCTTTGCCATAGTGTGTCCACTGGAGTGTGTACCAAAGGTCCCTTCATGTAGCTCTTCCATGATCCTTTCTGCTTCAGTCTTGTCCACACAACGCAGTAAGGTCGAATCGTGGTTTCGCTTGTACAAGATGTCGTTGCTAAGGAAGAACTTTGCTGCGAACCTTCTCAGAAACTTCTTATCGTTGACAGATGCACCCTCAGGGTATTCCTGAGCTTCCAAATACCTCTTCACTTCATGGTACCAAGGCTTCTCAGTCACCAATTCAGTCTCGAGATTACAACAGTATGTCGGTTCGTCCAGTTTCCAGATGATGATCCGGGGAGCCTCATTGTCCCATTTGACCTTGAACATAGAAGACATTGTAGCTAACGCGTCCGCCAGCTGATTCTCTTCTCTTGGGAAATGTTCAAAGGTTATCTCTGTGAAGTGAGGGATCAATGTCAACACACATTCTCTGTAAGGAATAAGATTCGGATGTTTCATATCCCACTCTCCTTTGATCTGATTGATCACAAGAGCGGAATCTCCGAAGACACTCAGAAAATTGATCCTTAAGTCGATCGCAGCTTGGAGACCCATGATGCATGCCTCATACTCCGCCATGTTGTTGGTGCAGTTGAAACATAGCCGGGCAGTGAGTGGAGTATGAGTGCCTTGAGGGGATATGATTATGGCGCCGATACCGTTACCCAAAGCATTGGAGGCTCCATCAAAGTGCATAGAACATCGGGATCCTTCCTCAGGTCCTTCATCCGGTCCAGGTACTTCATAATCAGTCACAATCATGATGCTCTCGTCCGGAAACTCGAAGTTCATTGACTGATAGTCGTCTACGGCCTGATGTGCCAAGTGGTCTGCCAATACACTTCCCTTGATGGCTTTCTGAGTTGTGTACTGAATGTCGTATTCCGTCAAGATCATTTGCCATCTTGCTATTCTCCCAGACAGAGCAGGCTTTTCAAATATGTACTTTATAGGATCCATTTTTGAGATCAACAAGGTTGTGTGAGTCAGCATATACTGTCTCAGCCGGCGAGCAGCCCATACCAAAGCGCAACAAGTTTTCTCAAGCAGTGAGTATCGGGTGTCACAGTCGGTAAACTTTTTGCTAAGGTAATAAATGGCATGCTCTTTTCGGCCAGACTCGTCATGCTGCCCCAGCACACACCCCATTGAGTTGTCAAGTACTGTCAGGTATAGTATCAGAGGTCTCCCTTCAACCGATGGCATAAGGATGGGTGGTTCTTGGAGATACTCTTTGATTCTGTCAAAAGCAGCCTGACATTCATCATTCCAACGTACTACCTGATCTTTCTTCAGCAGCTTGAAGATTGGTTCACAGGTGGCAGTTAGGTGCGAGATGAAGCGAGCAATATAATTCAGGCGTCCTAAAAAGCCTCTGGCCTCTTTCTCTGTCTTAGGAACTGGCATCTCTTGAATAGCTTTGACCTTGGCGGGGTCCACTTGAATACCCTTATTACTTACAACGAAGCCTAGCAACTTTCCAGATCTTACCCCGAAGGTGCACTTGTTCGGGTTCAACCTCAGCTTGTACAGTTTCAACCGGTCAAACAACTTCTGCAGATGATCTAGGTGCTCTTCCTCAGTCTGGGACCTTGCGATCATGTCGTCAACATACACTTCTATCTCATGATGGATCATGTCATGAAATAAAGCAACCATGGCACGTTGGTAGGTTGCCCCAGCATTCTTCAGTCCAAAAGGCATGACCTTGTAGCAGAAGGTGCCCCACTGGGTAACAAAGGTAGTCTTTTCCATGTCTTCAGGTGCCATCTTGATCTGATTGTAACCTGAAAAACCATCCATGAACGAGAACACCTTATGCTGAGTCGTATTGTCAACAAGGACATCAATGTGAGGTAGGGGAAGTCATCTTTGGGGCTGGCCCTGTTCAGATCCCTGTAATCGACACACATTCTGACCTTTCCGTCTTTCTTTGGTACCGGCACCACATTAGCAACCCACTGAGGGTAAGAAGTCACTGCAAGGAACCCGGCATCAAACTGTTTCATTACCTCGGCTTTGATCTTCTCAGACATCTCTGGACGCATACGGCGGACCTTTTGCTTAACCGGAGGGCAGTCTTCCTTAGTAGGCAGGTGATGGACTACGATATCGGTATCCAATCCGGGCATGTCTTCGTAGGACCAGGCGAATATCTCCATATAATCATGTAGCATCTTAGTCAACCGTTGCTTCACGCTGAGCTCTAGGTTGGCACCAATCTTTACCTCTTTTCTATCTGCCTCGGTACCCAGATTTATTGTTTCCACTGGCTCTTCGTGTGGTTGAATTGCCCTCTCTTCCTGGAGTAACAGTCTTGCAAGCTCGCCAGGCACTTCGCAATCATCTTCACCTTCGTCTTCGGCTAAGTTGATCAGATTTTCGATGTCATAACTGGCAGTAGCAGAGTCGTTACCAGTGAGATCCAGAGTGGATTGAAACCTGTATGAGTGAGTGTGTGTAAATACAGCTGTTTTTTTGAAATATATAAAGGAAGGAAAGAAAGAAAAGGAGCATAAAATTTGAGATGCGAGAAAACGTCCAAGATCTTTATTCATGATATATGAAATGACAATTTATATGCCCTCACAAATGAAACCACGGTGCCTCGGGTAAGACACCGGGCCATAGAGTTTTATTTATTGTTTATTACAAATAACAAAACAAAGAAGTTTATTACTGCGTAACAAAAGTAACAGGGGTTTGGTCTTTGGCAATCCAATTGATCAATCCGCCATCAGTTGTCGGGTAGATCCAGCTATTGAACTCAGCTTCATCCACTTCATTATCCTCCCCAACAGCATTCACTCCTGGATTAGTAATGATCACAGGAGGTCTTCTGATCTTTGCCTTCCGCATAGCTTTCTGTCCCTCTGCAGTAAAACCCAGTCCGAACTTGTCAGTTTTCTGTTTAAAATCAGGGAGCCTGCCCCAGTTAGCACATTCACCTTTCTGAATCACAGCCCGGGCATCCTTTAGGGAAGCCATCTTCAAAGGAACATCCTCTTCGACCACTATTTCTGCTGCTGCTGAAATTGGAAGTACCTCTTCGAAATGCTGGAATGGGGTTTCAATAAACTCCCCGTCCATCTCGATATACCTGAAGGAATTCAAATGGCTCACCATATACTCCTCCTCTCCTTGCACAGTGACGATCTTCCCTCTGACAGGGTATTTTAGCTTCTGGTGCAAGGTAGAGGTCACCGCCCCAGCTTTGTGGATCCAAGGTCGACCCAGTAGACAAGAATACGATGGACGGATATCCATCACATAGAAGGTAGAGTCAAATACTTGAGAACCCACACGGATAGGAATGTCCACCTCTCCATGGACCATCCTTTTGGAACCGTCAAAGGCTCTGACGATGATATTGCTAGGTTTCAGCTCCAGACCTTCACAATCCAAACGGTCCAAGGCCTTCTTAGGTAGCACATTTAGGGAAGAACCAGTGTCCACCAACACGTGCGCCAGAGTAGTGCCCCTGCATTCGATAGAGACATGCAGGGCGTCATTGTGGTCCCTTCCTTTGGCAGTGAGGTCAGCATCTGAGAAACCCAAACCATTGTCCGCTGTCAGATTTGCTACGCAATCAGTGAACTGAACTGCAGATGTCTCCTGTGGCACATGGGCCGTCTTGAGAAATGAGATCAAGGCCTTAGCATGGGCCTATGAGCACAGTAGCAAGGAGAGCATGGAGATCTTGGAGGGCGTATGCCCCAGCTGCTCGACAACATTAAAGTCGCTCTTCTTGATTATTTTTAGGATTTCCTCCATCTCTTGTTGGGAGGCCTCAGCATTTATAGGTATTGGTGCCTCCATCCGGGCAGGCTCATCTTCAATCCCTTTACCCCGAGCATTAGACGACTCGGCAGCGGGGGAAACAATTTGATCAGTAACAGGAACAGGCACATTTGCAGGTGATATAGTAAGGGGTCTTCGAGCAGCGGGTGGTGCAATGTCAGGCGAGAAGAGCCTGCCACTGCGGGTAACCTTTGTCGGACCAGTGATGTTGCTGATACTGGTGCCAGTGTTGAACTCTTGCTTGATTCCATTCACATACACGTCTGCCCCGTAGTGCCAGGGGATAGCCTTATCAGATTCGTAGGGGAGAGGCCCCGGAACAGTAATAACAACAGGTGCGACAATCATGATTTGAACAGGCTTCCTTGGGAGAGCCTTGATTGGATTATTAAAGATTGTAACCACAGAAACTTCTTCTACCGGAACCAACTGAACAACGGACTTCTTGAACAGAATCTCTTTGTTGTCCCTTAGGCTTTGGATGCCCAACTTCAGCAAAGGACAACCAGAAAGGGAAACAGCACAGAAAAGGCAACCTTCACTGCAACCCGGAATTAACCGGCCAACAGTAGGTTCCTCTTGACAGTCATTAAGAGAGTAGCCACATCATCCACAGAAACGGCGTATACATCTTCATCAACAGCATTTACCCCATGCTGGGGCATAGGAGTAGTCACCACATTCGGCCTCTCAGGCGCTTCAAACTGTATCTCTTTTGCATCGATAAGGTCTTGCACCTTATTCCTCAAGGCCCAACAATCATCAGTGGAATGCCCTGGGCTATCGGAGTGATAAGCGCAGCGAGCATTTGGATTGTATTTTGGAGAAGCAGTATTCACAACTTTTGGGGCCTCCCTGACAGTCACTAGATTGGTGGACAGCAACTGCGGCAAGATCTGCGATAGGGTCATACTCAAACGGGTGAACTCCCTTCTAGGTCTTTCAGCCCTTGGTGGATTGGTTTGCCGAGGAGCGGCAGCAGGCTTAGCGATCATCACCGCGTTGACAGATTGGCGGCGCTCAGGTTTCTCTTGTCTTCTAGAGCCATATACAGCACTGGCCTCCTTCTTGAAGGGTTTCTTCTCAGAACTTGTAGATGCACCCTTCGGAATCTTACCAGACTTCAACCCAGCCTCAATTCTCTCTCCAGTCAGAATAAGATCAGTAAACCCTGCAGACGAATTCCCGATAAGATGGTTGAAAATGGCCCAGATAGGGTCCCCAAGAACATGTCTACCAACTCCCGGTCAGTCAACGGAGGCTGCACCCTGCCAGCCAGATCCCTCCACTTCTGTGCGTACTCTTTAAAACCTTCACTTGACCCTAACGACATACCCTGGAGTTGGGTACGTGTAGGGGCAAGGTCGGCATTATATTGATACTGCTTATAGAAAGCAGTAGCCAACTCCTCCCAGTTACGAACCTTGGTCCCATCCAGCTGAACCATTCGAGATGAGTCCCTGAAAGACTCTCCTGGAAGAAGTGGATCCACAAATTCTTGTCCACTGAGTACGGTTGAATCTTCCGCACATAAGACCTGAGGTGTAGTTTGGGACAAGACGCCCCGTCATATTTGGTGAAGGATGGTGCTTTGAACTTATGAGGAATGATCACACCAGTAGACAAACCCAAGTCTCCGAAATCCAGCCCAGGCACTTGTTGGATCTCCATAGCATTCAGTCTGTCCTCCAACTGCTTATACCTGTCTTCTGCAGGAGGATACTGTTCCTCATCAAAATCAGTCTCGTTGTCAGAGACTACCGGACTAGGACCTTTTTCCCTTTGGGGAGTACCCTTGCCTATAGAAGAACCAGCCTCTTCATTCTGCAGAGTGTTGCCAAACCTTCGGCCCGAGTTAAAAAGAACAGTTCTCCTCTTCTTCTTCTTCTCCTTCTTCAGGAGCAGAGCCTTCAGCTCTTCTTGGCCCTGAGCCAAACCCATGATTAGTTCCTGAAATTGCGCATTCTGCGCCTGAAGAGCCTTGATGGACATCTCAGTTAATGATGAGTCAGGATTCATGATGCTGAAATAAACAGCGAAGAACAGTAAGCAACCTGAAAAGAAGAAAACCTGCTATGCACGTGATGAATGGAATGCGTATGATTTATGTTTTCAAAGACAATCGGGAATCAACTTTGTAAACAAAAAGGAACACACTTCATTAGATTCAACTTTGAAACTTAAATTATTCAACAGGTTGCCCTTAGGCGTTACATGAAAGGAAATACTGAAAAGGGAAATAAAACTGTAAAAGAACATCCAGAGCTCCTTATTGATCCCATGGTATCCTCTTCTCAGTACGGATGTAAGCATTCAAAACTCGCTCATTCTCCAACTACTTTGTCAGCTTCTGGATCTTCAATTCCTGCTCGTTGAACTTTTCCCGGTAAGAATCCCGCTCTTCTCGCAGTTGCGAACAAGATCTCTTTAATGTCTCATAATCAGTAGGTACCTGAGGAGGAAGGACAGTTGGAGGAACACCATATTTGTCAGGATACTCAAGAATGATAGGTCTGATGGCTTCGTATGGCATACCTAACTTCTGAGCACGGATGCGAACCCATTTGTAGTAGGCTTCCATAGGTAAAGAAGTCTTTGGCCCTAACTCTTGTGGGTTAGCTTTATGAACTTTGTCCCAAGCCTTGATGAACCTACGACGCAGCTCGTCACTATCCACCTGAAACTCAAAACTGATATGAGGCACCAACATCTCATGGGGGCCTGCTCTTCTGGCTCTTCCAAACTGACGGAGTGCTAGACATGGGTTGTAAGAGATTCCTCCTTGGGTACCAATCAGAGGAACATTAGGGTATTCCCCGCATCGATCAATAATAGCTATCTCATCCAAACCTCGGCAAGTCCAAATGATGTCTTTATCGGTGAGAGACATTAACCTATGAGCCCAACCTCTTCCTTCTTGGTTCTTCAGTACGAACTTAGGGGGTGCGAAATAAACCACCTCACCAACAAATGGATACAACACCATAGGGTTCCTCGTCTTCGGGCAGTACGAGCATGAAGTTGTTGCAGGATGTCACCCAAGAGAGTGGGTACAGGATTCTGAGACATAAAGATCCTTATGGCAGTGACATTGATGAAGTTGTCAGGATTAGGAAACAAGACTAACCCATAGATTAAGAGAGCCAGGATGTCTTCATATGCCCTAAAGTCCAGATCATTCCAGAAGCTGTTATCTTTACCAATCAGAAACTTGGCCAAGAAACCCTTAACTCCGCTTCTAGTTACCCAGTTGTCCATTACCTCTTGATGTGTCAAGGGAAGAGCTGCAGCAACCTCCTCAAGCCTGAGGGTCTTTTCCCAACCAGTAAAGGGAGTCTGATCCAAGATAGGGATACCAAGCAAATCAGAGAACTCTTCCAGGGTAGGGACCAGCTGGAAGTCTTGAAAGGTGAAGCACTGGTACAGAGGGTCATAGAACTGGGTCAGAACACTCATCAACTGTTGATCCCGCTTTGCAGTGACTAAACTGAGAAGAGAACCATGCCTCTGAATGAAGGAAGTGGTATTTGGAATTCTGCTAACCAACTCTTCAAGCAACTCAGGTGAGTGAACAAAGTTGAACCGGATAGTATTCCTTCGCACAGGCATCATGATGTCCTACAAAACAGAGCAAAGGTGAAACCCTCTTGTCTTTGAAATGGTCAGCCCTTATGCAGGATGCATGCAATGCTCATGATGTTATGATGTTATGATAAAGCACACCACAAATAGATACAAAGGCAAACATGGTAAGGCACACAAGTCACATAAGACAGACCCTTAAAGTTTAGGCCAGCATGAGGTCTAGGTATTACCCTCTTTCAGTTTGTTGGTTCATACCTGTCCTATCAAAGTAACCGGGTTCTTAGAGGATCCCAATATCATTGACTACCCTCAATCAATCATAACTCCAACATCGCAATCTTTTCTTGCAGCCAGAACCATCACGAGAGTTTAGCCTCAATGGGCGTAGCATACTGCTACTGTTCTAATGGCCAAGTTGTGTCAATTAAGGTTCTAAGGTTGTTGGTGCTTAATGACTCCTCAGAAGACCCATATTCTCCTCGTTGCGACATAAGGGATATCGGTACAGACCAAGGTGCCACACCAACGTAGCCACTGTTTCACCCGTGTCGGTCTACGCCGGACAGGTCCCTCACAGCTTATGCTACCTAAACAGGGTATTCCCCAGATCCGGGTTAGGATCTATGTAACTCCGATGCAACCCACAAATTTAAAGAAGACAAGTCAATACAATTGAAAACACAGTTATGAACTAACCCTAAGGTACACCTCACTTTAAGTTTAAATCCCCAGCAGAGTCGCCAGTTCTGTGATCGGTGGATCTGGAACTGACTGTTTAACGCTGGTTCGCGAAATGTCGCGGAAGCAAGAGTCGCCACCGTCTTTTATTTTCTCCAAATGGAAAGGACAAAAGCACAGAAAAATTCCTTAAAGAGATTGCTCTCGGTTCGGGAGGTAGATTTATAGAAAGGGAAGGTGTTAGCACCCTTTCTATCCATGGTTATCCATGGGCTCTTAGATACTTGCTCATTGTGTTTTCAAAAGTGGTTTGTTTGCTTTTCAACTGTGGGTTTAAAAAGTTTCTTTGAAAATTCCAGTTCGACTCTTGTATCGGTCCTCAAGAGTGTTTGAAAAATTGCTTTCGAAAGCTTTTTGAAAAGGTGTCGGTGTGAAGAGTATTTTTGAACTTTGTTTTGAAATTAGAGCAAGTATCTAGAGTCGTCTACCTACCCTAAGGAATTCGTCTGTGTAAATGTCCTTTAAAGTAGTGCCATCCCACCATTGAGAGGTAGGTAGCACCACCGTTGGAGGTGTTCGGGTCAATTCGAAGTTCGGGACATGGTGATCACCAGAGCAATAGGAAGATACCTTAGAAGCTACCCTCATGCCAGGTTCTCGGATCATGAGGACTTACTAAGACATCCTCTACTCGACGATCACCTTTCGAGGCAAGGCAATAGTGAGGCGTACCCTAGGGGTGGTGTGTGATTTGTGTGTCTTGTTCATTTATTTTTGTCTTGTCATGTCATGGGTGATCTACGCTTTTGTTTTTATTTTTTGTCATTCATTCTTGCATGCATTTATTAACAGTTAAAAAGATGCGGAAATTAAAAGTTCTAAACTATTACAAAGGCGCGGGTCCACATCGCCAAATTTAATCCAGGACCCGATTTGACAGAAAATAAAGAAGTAAAGTGCGAGAAATTAAATTTACACGGCTTTGGGAGAATTACATCAATATTTAAAAGAAGGGATAAATAAGATGCGCGAATTGAATTAAAATTGGAAGCGAGGGCGTTGGACCCTTTGTTATGAAATTAAATTAGAATTATGAAATTAATTAAAATAAAATAAAAAGAAATTATTTTTTTGAGTTTTTTGTATTTTATGATTTTTTTGGATGAATTAAATGAAATTAAAATATTAACCCTAATTCTAGTTGTTTTTTAATTTATTAAGAAAACATGTTAAAATTAAACCTAAGATTAATCTAATTATTTACATGGTAATTTAATTACAAAAATAATATTTAATAATTAATTATTGTGAAAGAAAAGAAAAAAGATAAAAATACTTAAAAACCCTAATTCTACCAATTTTAGGTTTATTGAAAAATATTAAGTTTAATCCTAGAATTTAAGTTAATTAATGAGTTTTATTTACAAAATATTAAAATAAAATATATTTTTTTGTTTTTTATGACCTTTCTGATTTTTTGTTATTTTTATATTTTCATGGAAGTAAATTAATTGAAGAATTCAAAGGAAATTAATTAAATCAAATAAAAATAGAAAATATAAAAGAATAGCAAACCTTGGGGGGTTCTGTCCCCAATTTGGAGGTGTAACCTTAGCAATTCTGGCCCAATTATGTCAAGGCCTTTTGACTTTTTCAGGATGCCTGTGACTTCGTTGACTAACGCCTAGGGTATTCTCCACATCTGGGCCTTTAGATTGGTATCAATAAGCGCGTGGCACGCCTGGAGGAGGGACGTATGGTGCACCCAGGAATTGAATCTGCATGGGATCAAGTTAGGAAAAATATTATTGAAAGGGAGGGGGACCTGGGATTCGAACCCAGGTCCCAGGGATTACCAACCAAATGCCTTGCCAGTGGAACCAAACGCGCGCTTTGTTTATAATGTAACCAACAAATAATATCAATCAAAACGTGCGTTAGTGGACTTTTTTAGCGCGAAATTTAAATAAACCAATTGCTGCCTTACACTTCATCATCTTCTTCCTTAATGCGCTTTTGCCTGAAATATAAAAAGGGTTAGCGGGGGTTTTAAACCCCCCCAAAACATGCAGTTTTCAATAATAGCGAATAGGCCATATGGCCACATAAATTAGGCGCGATGGGTGCTTTCAAATCGTCCAAGCTCCCTGATTTCAACCATGGCATTGAGGTTCTCTAATTTTACAGTATTTAGAAACGCCTAATTTAAAACTTGAAGAACCCTAACGTCCTTTAATGGTGGTTCTTCATATAGCGCGTGAAAACTCAATTAAAGCACACAGTTAGCTTCAGAATGATGAGAGTAACA
The DNA here is from genome assembly GCA_948472305.1 of Vicia faba. Lineage (NCBI taxonomy): Eukaryota > Viridiplantae > Streptophyta > Magnoliopsida > Fabales > Fabaceae > Vicia > Vicia faba. Next base: position 913,792,497 of record OX451737.1, read on the forward strand.
CAAAACAAGTATTAGAATTCAAAAACATGACATGTATGATGAAATACGATTTATGCAAAAAAGTGAAAAAGTTTGAGTTCCATTCACCAATTCAGGGCGTTAGGGATGTGGAAAACTATTCAGACACGTTTCTTGATGTCTCAGGAAGGTGATGAGATAATTGTTTTGGCTTGAATCGCACTGGAAGACAGTTTTCAATATTTGAGTTTTTCACAAAAAATGCAAAAGTGGTGATGATGTTCTTGCGCAGCTGGGAGGTCCTGGACATTAGGGTTGGCATTAGTATATATGTGTGAATGATTAGGGTTGGAAATTTGGTCCAAAGAATCAATGAATTGATGAGAAAATATTTGATTTCCATGCCATAATTTTCCAATCTTTTTCATGCATATTTTGGTTCCAATCATGTCCAATCACATGGATTCTTTCTAAATCAGATCATGCACGAAATCTTGAGACTATTTCATGCACAAAAAGATTTAAAAACTTAGGCTTAGTATTTTCCACATATTTTAATTAATTAAATGAATTTCTAGCATTTAAAAATTCAAATAAATAAAATAAAAATGATGAAAAACTTCCCTTTGGGCCAAATGGTCGTGCACATGTCTTGGATGATGGATTTTGGAAGAAAAAGAGGCCCATTAGCATTTTTAAGACTTTTGAAGCAATGTTGACTTTTCAAAATATCCAAAAATTTCCCAACTTCCACAAGGCATAACTTGCTCAATTTTTAAGCTTTGCTCATGTTCTTGGACATTTTGGAAAGGTCTTTGAGTCCTCTAACCAATATATTTGGTCCCATGTAATTTTGATTTACCAATCTCACGTTATTGCCTTTGACTTAAAGTCCCTTTTTGTTGACTTCTGAAAATGACCTATAATGTTGAAATTGATAACTTTTTGTGAGAGCATTTCTTGGACTTGAAGTGTGAAGAGGAGTTGTAGGAAATGTCTTTATCTTCAAAATGAGCTTTGGATGGAATTTTTCTAATAATCCATGTGGAAGTTATGCCTTGGTCAAGTTACAGTTGACTTTTTCAACTGTCCAAATATGGAAACTTTTGCATCTTGAGACTTTTTGAGCCAAGCTTTGAGAATCATGATCAAGCATTGATCAAATGATGTTTGTGGCTTCAAAATGAGATGTTGACCAAAAAATTTGAACTTTTGACTGTCAAATGACCATTTTGCCCCTATAGTTGACTGTAGTGCAATTAGGGTTTTTGACTGTGCAATTTTGTGTTGTAAGTCTTGAAACTTGGTATGAGGATGCTTGACCATATTTGTAGGCATGTGGGACTTGATTGGACCCTTGGAAACTTCATTAGCTTTGTCAGAACCAAAACCCTAGTTTTTGACTGCTAGGAGGTCCTTGAACTGTGCAACCCTTGGGGAATTTTGAAGCATGCTCTTTGCAATTCTTGAAGAATATGGGAGGGCAAATTTTGGGGTATAACAGAAAGGGTAGCCTAACCTTAGGTAAAAACTAGGAGCCTACCTTATAAGGGTACCTAACATAAAATCCTGTCACTAAATCCTGCATCCATGCATTCGTACATTTCATATATTCATCATCCTTTTCTGTTTTTTATTTTTCTTATTCACAGGATAAAAAAAGGAAGTAATAAAATTGAAGATTTTGGTGAGTATCTTGAAAAATGAATGCCAAAGGGAAATAACTTGTTCACATCAATGCCATCAAACCGGATATGTCCGAAATCAAACCATAAAAGGGAAATTATCTGAAAGGGCTCTGAAGATGTCCGCTCGCTACTATGGGTATACCCTTGACTTGACTAGAGTAGAGGTTCAACTAGATGTTGTTTCTGCCCTGATTTAGTTCTATGACCCCCCGAAAAGATACTTCACCTTTCAAGACTTCCAGCTAGAACCGACTCTGGAAGAATTTGATAGAATTCTGAACTTTTCTAAAGAGAAGGCCTATGTGGGCATCAGGAAAACTATTGACGTCAAAGTCTTGGAAAAGGGTTTAGGGATCCCTTATTCTGAATTGGCTCTTAATTACAAAAGAGAAGGCGACATACGAGGAATTAAAAGAACATACCTAAAAGCCAAGGCATTCGAATTTGCTGATTATAAAGAATGGGAGCCTTGTGTCGATTGTTTGGGATTTCTTGTGTTTGGTATAATTTTATTTCCATGGACTTTGGACTATATTGACCCTGCGGCCATTAGCGTATTTTAGGGAGCGAAATTTTTCAATACGGATTCAACTCCCGTTCTGCTTGCTTATATTTATTACACACTGCATACACTATATGAAAAGAGGAAAGGCACTTTAAATTTTTGCATCCTATTGTATCCCAAAATTTTCCCTCTCACTTATCTAGAATTTACTCACAAGATCTCCTTTGGCTCAAGATTACACTAGGGTTGATCAGCTCAAGACACCTCCTTAAGCATTGATGACCAAAATTAGGTTTTGAGATTGCACAAGGATATTTGAACTTCCAATGCCCCATATGACTTTCATGGATCATTATGGACCCTCAAGATTACTCATATCAAGTTTCAAGCTTTGGATCACATTTTTGCTCAGTCAATTAAGCTGTTGACCTAAAAATCAATTGTATTGGGGGAAAAGTCAACCATGGCCAATTTACAGTCAAACTTTATAATTTTTTATCCACATCAACATTATAAACCCATATGTATCATTTGATCAAGTTTGGACAACAATTCCTCAAGAAATTTGATCAAAAGGGCAAAATGGTAAAAATTAGGGTTTTGACATAGAAGGGGCAATTTCTGATTTTTGACCTAGCAAATAGTCAATTGGTTTGAAGCATGATTTCAAGAGTTCAATTGCATCATTTTGACCTAATGGCATGACCTAAAACATTTCTCAAGATCAATTGGATTGATAGTGAATTTTCAGTCAACTGATCAAAAAGTCAATTGTACACTGAAAAGTCAAACTTTGACTTTTTGGTCAAAAATCAATGTCAAAGATCAAAATTTATCAAAAAATGTCAAAATATGAAACTTATTCATCAAGAAATCAAAAAGTCAAGATTTCATTTTGAAAAGACAATGTTTTCCAACTTAGAAATTTTTCTAAGTGTTTAAACTTCATGTTTTTTTATAACTTTAAGCCAATTTTTCACCATGATGCAAGATGATTCAAAAGAAACTTCCAACATGAAAGTTGTAGATCTCCATGAAATATACAACTTTGCTTCATACAACTTCTCCTAAAAGTGCTTGGATCTTAAGTTATTAATTCATAAAGTCATGGTCATGAAACAAAAACACTTAGTGAAATTTTACCCTAATTTGGTCAGGATTTTGACCTAACTTCATGGCACTTTTTCATATAGTTCCAAGGGGAATTTTCAAAAGTGATTCAAATATGGATTTTAAAGCATATTACAAGCTTTCAAAAATGTCAAAGAACTCATTGAGATCATTTTTTAGTAGGGAGAATAGAAGAGATGAAGTTAGGGTTTTATCACTTGAATTACAAGTCATTTTTTGATGAACACATGAACCAAATCCATGCTAGGCTGCATAATCTTTGCTTTACAGGCCTCAAACTTGTTTTGAACTCCATAATTAAATGTTTACACAGCTGTTAGGGCTTTGATCCAAGCAATTGAGCTATTATCTAAGTTGCATTTCCATTAATGGCACAAAGTTAACATTTCCATTCTTGTAAAGCAAGCTTTTTGCATAAAGTCCATTCTTGAGCCTCTAACTTGTTCCCTTTGATCACACTCCATCCACAAAGTCAGAAGCAAGCTTGTTTAAAGCATAACCACTCTATGAACAAAGTACAAGGCATGGAAACTTATTTTGTCAAAAAATCACATGTTGAACTTAAACATACAAATTTGATTTCTGATCAACTAGAGCACTCCAAACTTGTTGCTTATAAATAGTCACTATTTGTGAGCTAAGGGACGAGTTTTAGCATCCTGAAATACTCCCAAATTCCCTCTAGCCAGAAATTGCACAAAAAACTCCATTGATACATAGTTATGACCTTAAACTTGTATCTCTCATTTCCCTCGTGCATTTTCCCTCAAATTCATTCCTAATGCTTCCTTACATCAAATACAACTCATCTTCATCCTTATTCCAGAACTGTAACACCATTTACTATAACCTCCATAACCAAAAAATAGAGTCTGCAACTTGACTTCTCCAGGTCATTTCAGCACTCTTAACTCAAGCAAACCATTGCATTAGCTTCCTAGGGACTTGAGGAAGCTAGCCTGATCATCACCACTGCCTGAAACAAGCTCAAATCCATTTCATGATTTCCAGTTTTAAGGTATTTTTCTTGAACTTCTATCTTCATATTTAGGCATTGTTAGGCTTGTATTTGTGAAGATAAAATGTAGACATCATTGCCCTGAAACTATACATGTCCATAGATTTCATTTATATTGATTGAGCTTAGAGAATTTTATGTTTGAATCTCTGAAAAAAGTTAGGTCAGAATTTAGTACTTCTGGAAATTCTCATTCATCTTTGATTTATAGCTTATGATATTTATATGGTTGGATTCGTATGGAAAAATGGAGCAACTTTCATGTTTGTATATTTAATTTTTGTTGAGAAATGAGCAAGTTACAGGATCCATGGCTGGAGGTTGAAGATGAAGTCATTTTCAGGACTTGACTTGTGTTATGTATTATTTGTTTTGCTTATGTTGACGGATGTACAGCCACCCCAGTGGCGAACACAGCGCGCGTTTATCTCAAGGTTAAGGGTTCAAGTCCTAGCGTTGCCTTTTGTTTAAATTTTCAACATTTTCTCTCTTTTTGCCAGCAATAACCAGCGCTGGGCCTCCTCCTTGGGCCTTATTGTTTTTTTTTAGTTTCTGACCCCCTATTTCTTATTTTTATTTATTTATTTTCTTAAATATTTTATCTAATATTAAAAAATCATAAAAAATACAAAAATATTAGATTTATATTTTGACATAGTTTATTTATTTTTCTCAATAAAAATTATTTTTATTTAATCATATTTTATTTATTTCACTAATTGTTTTTCTAAATTAAATTAAAAAATTAGGGTTTTAGTTATTTCTTTTACACCATTTAAATATATTATTTTAAAACCAAAAAACGCCAAAAATATTTTATAATACTATAAATTATTTTTAAGACAAAAAACATCAAAAATATTCTTCTTATAAACTTAATTTCTTTTTTAATCCATTAATAGATTAGGGTTTTATTTAATTTCTTTTCCTAGTAAATTTAGGTTTTACTTTTAATTAATTATTTTCCCTTTAGTTAATTAGGTTAAAAAACAAAACCCCTTTCTTTCTAAAAAAATCCATACAAAATATCCATTTTCTTCACATTTACATTCTTGTATATTTATTCATTTTGTACATTATTTATTTCAATTCTTGTACAAATTCAATATGATTGTAATAGATAATTAGCTTTATTTTCTTGCAATTCTCCTTTATAATTTGTACACCCCCTCCCACAAGTATTGTAATAGCGTAGTAATTTTAAATTCCGCAATTTATCGCTTTTATATACAAATGCTAATAATTAGGGTTTGTATGGAAAGACTAAAACCAATGCTTAGAAAACCATAATCAAAGACAAAATCAAGCATGAAAACAATACACTTGCACATAAACACCCCTAGGATAAATCTACATGGTTGCCTTTACAAAATGGCCATATTACGCATGTGAGGTATCTTAGCAAAAAACAAGCAAAATACAAGATCATAGTACCTCGATGACGCTATCCATGTTTCCTTTCAAATGATCTTAGTCCCTAAAAGAGAATGATAATATACCTTGCAACATTTCTAATCATGGTTATACGATGACCCACGTCTGTCCCATTTACATCCAAAGATATGGTTACTTACCAAATCAATGGTAAGATAACAATATCAAAGGAAAAAGGAAATAAACATGAAAGACTTTTGAGTAGGTAGAATGTTCCTAGTTACTTGCTCAATTTCAAAAACAAAATATCCTTGCTATTTTCAAAAACAAACACCTACACTTTTAAAACATCTTACAAAACTTGAAAACATTTTCAAAAGATCAAACACTTTGTATACATTCTTACGAACGAGAATCATTACAAAGTTTGCCTAAACAATGGCCTCTTTACAAAATACTTTCAAAAACCACACAAAGCACAATTTCAAACAAAAGCAAGTGATCTAGCAAGTAACTAAGAGCCCATGGAAAACCATGGATGAAAAGGGTGCTAATACCTTCCCTTTTCATAATCTACCCCCCGAACTCAAGAAATGATCTCAAAGGTCTTTCCTGTTCTTTTTCACCTTTCCTTTTGGATAAAAGAAAAGTCGGTGGCGAATCTTACTAACCGCAACATTTGCGATAAAACGCAAAACACCCAAGTCAGTTCTCCCACCGTATCACAGAACTGGCGACTCTGCTGGGGACTAATACTAAAAGTGGGGTTACCTTATGGTTAGATCACATTTACTTGCTTTCTTTGTTTGACTTGTTTGCTTTACATTATAGTTCTTTGTTTGGGTTTGAATCCTCTACCCGGAGTTGGGATACCTTATAGGTAAGTAGCAATACGTTGTGGAAACTGTGTGGGGTATACCAACATGGTCTAAGCAATAGCTACGTTAGTGCGACATATTTATGGGTACCGGTAGCCCTTGAGTAGTCAAGGAGACTACGGGGCCTCTGAGTGATGTCATGAAGCACTAATGAAATTTTAGAACCTTTACTTGACCAACTTGGCCATTAGGACATAGTAAGATGACCGGCTTTGGTGCAGTCCAAAGTTGGTAGATACTCGATACTACACTCATTGAGGTTTGGTTTTTTGGGATATTTCGGTCGCCATTAAAGAGGCTTGCACTGAAATAATGCCCAAGGAAACAAATCAGTGATATTGATCTCTTTAGAACCCGGTTACTATTGCTAGGACAGGTTTGAGCCAACTAAACTTTAAGAGGGTACTTACTTATGAGAATCCATGCAAGCCTAAACCTAAGGATTTGTTTGCTTTGTTTGTGTATACATACTTGTACATAACATCATGAGTATCATAACATCATATTCATTCACTAACCATTTCAAGGATCTTGGGATTTATCTTTGTTCTGTTTTTTAGGACATGGATTCTATTCGCGGGAAAACTATTCAAGTCAATCTTGTAAGGATCCCTCCTCAACTTAAAGAGCTAGCATCAAGGATTCCTGAAAATACTCATTTCACCGAAAGACATGGTCGTCTTATAAACTTGGTCACCTCCAACACTAATGAAGACATGATAAAGATGCTCTTTCAGTTCTTTGATCCCTTACACCATTGCTTCACATTTCCATATTATCAACTTGTGCCAACTTTGGAAGAATTATCCCAACTCTTAAGGATTCCCATTCTCAATCAACTACCTTTCAACGGTACGAAAAGAGATCCAAAGCCGGAAGATATTGCTCAAGATCTACACTTGCAATCATCTGATGTCACAACCAATTGGGAAACAAGGAGTGGTGTCAAAGGTTTCCTAGAAAAGTTCTTGTTTGAGAAAGCCCAAAACTGTTGGGACTCTTTGGATTTGCAAGCTTTTGAGGAAATTGTGGCTCTCCTCATCTATGGGATGGTTTTGTTTCCAAATCCTGGCCAACGCATAGATGTGAACACTGTCAAGATCATCATGTGTCGTAACCCGGTGCCTACTTTGCTAGGAGACATCCTACATTCTTTTCACACTCATACTATGAGGAACAGAGGTCTCCTTATGTGTTGAACTCCTCTCTTGGAAAGATGGTTTATTTCACATCTTCCCCATTCTGTATTAAAGAACGATCAAGGTCCAAGGTGGTCACAAAGGTTGATGACGCTTAAACATTCAGACATCCATTGGTGTTCTCGATCCATAGAGAATGTTAATATTGTCGACCGTTGTGGAGAATTACCTAATGTCCCTTTACTTGGAATTAGGGGAGGTATCACCTACAACCCCTTCTTAGCCTTAAGATAATTTGGTTAAGCCCGAAGGGATGGCCCACGTGAGATGTTCATTCATGGTTTGGTATTTGACTACGAGAACGACGATCAAGGTCTTTGCCAGAGATTCATCCGAGCTTGGAGGATGTTGAACAAGGTAGATAGCAAGACATTGGGACACAAGAATTCCATCCCTCTTGAGCCTTACCTCAAATGGGTACGAACTCACGCTCAGAGTCTCATGATGCCTTATCCCTCCATTCTCTTGATAATCATTGAGCCTGTTATGGAAGGAGATGTTCCATACAATGTCCTGCATCCTGACATGCCTACCTCTCTTGAAGACTTACAAAGAGATTGGAGACAACTCAAAGGGGAGCGAGACACCTTCGAAGCCCAATTCTACGCTAGCGAGAAGAAGGTTTTGGAGCTCACTAAGCAACTTCATGAGGAGCAGGCTCTGAATGCTTATATCGCACCAAAGAGGATGCGTACTACCTTTTTATCTTAGAGTTTTTGTATTGTTTTTCCCAAAGAGGCATTGATGTACTCAAACTTTAATTTATTAATATAACGTGTGTTTCCTTTTTGTCTAAAACAAATTTGAATCTTTAAAATCCTTGAAATCGTTGCATATGCATTTACCATTCATCATAACATAAGCAGGTTTCTTACAAAAAGTCTCATCATCTTTCTACTGTTTATTTCAGTAAGATGGATCTCGAGAAAACAGTGAAGGACCTCCAAGCACAAAATGCTCAGTTTCAACAGATGTTATTAACTCTACCAAAGGAAAAAAAAGAGTTGAAAACCTTGCTGGTTGAAGAGGAAAAGAAGAAGACAAAGAAAATAACCGGAGTTCTAAATATGGGAAGAAGATTACAAGGTCAAGCAAGAAGGACCCTAGACTTTGCAACGTCATCTGGTGAGAAAGACAATCAAGATGGGAAAGGAAAGGAAGCAGTTGTCCATCCAGATTCAGAAGAGGAAGAGGAAGAAGAAGACTATTCTGAAGAACAATATCCTCCAACCGACGATAAGTATAAGCATTTGGAAGAACGGTTAAGCGCAATGGAAATTCAAAAAGTTCCTGGATTGGACTTTGAGGAGTTGGGTCTAGTATTCAGGATTGTCATTCCTCCAAAATTCAAAGCACCGGTGTTCGCTAAATATGACGGAGTTTCATGTCCCAAAATAAATCTCCGGTCCTATGTGAGGAAAATACAGCCTCACACTGCGGACAAGGATTTATGGGTACATTTCTTTCAAGACAGCCTGTCCGGGACTCAAATTGATTGGTTTTATTAGTTAGAAAGAGACAATGTTCATAATTGGGATGATCTGGTCGCTACCTTTTACAAACAATACCATTACAACGCTGATCTTCCTCCCACCCGTACTCAACTCCAGAGTATGGCCATGGTTTCAAATGAAGGCTTCAAAGACTACGCGCAAAAAAGGAGGGACTTAGAAGGAAGATTTTAGCCTCCCCTATCTGAAAGAGAGTTAGTAGACATGTTTTTGGGCACCTTGTCTGGACCTTTCTTCAATCACTTAATTGGGAGTTCATCGGCAGGCTTTACTGAGTTGATACTGACCGGAGAAAGAGTAGAGGTAGGGATAAAGAATGGGAAGATTCAAAAGATGCATCCTCTGCTGTTGCAAGGAAACCATTCATTGAGAAATAAGAATTTGTTGTTGTATATCCTCAGAGAAATCAAGATAGGGCTGAACGCCGTCCAATGGTGGGGGCTGTCATGATTCATAAACTTGCGCCTTCTCAGCAAAGAAGCAACCAGCCAAGAACGGAAAGACCAGTCAGACAGTTCACCTGAATTAACATGACACTATCTCAAGTATTACCATATTTGTTGAGATCCAATCTAGTTACTTTGAAAGAAGCTCCAAAGGATCCTAACACGACCTCTCCTCATTATCATCCTAACGCCCGATGTGCATACCATTCTGAGAGTCTCGACCATGACACTAACAATTGTTGGGCTCTGAAAAACAAAGTACAAGACCTTCTTGAATCCAAAGAGATTGAATTCGACGTGCCAGAAATTCCCAATGTAATCACTGCCCATATGTCCAAGCATGGTCGTAATGTCAACACCGTTGAGGAAGATATGTTTGTTACTTTGGTTAATGAACTTGTGACCCCACTCCTTACTATCAAAAAGAACTTGTTGAATGCCAGTGTTTTCCCAGGCTGTGATGAAAGCTGTCATTTTTGTTTATCCTCACCAACCAGCTGTCATTTGTTAAAAGCAGGCATTCAATGCCTAATAGATAACAAGGATATTTTTTTCAAAAAGACTTCTATTCCAACTATTTCTTATAATGATGTTTCAATCGTGACCATTTCCGCCAATTCTTCCAGGGTCTCCACCAAAAGACCCGTTAGAATTACATTAGTTCCTAAAGTAGCTATGTTGATAATTACAATGCCTGGACCAATCCCGTATTCGTCAGACAAAACTGTCCCATGGAATTATGGAGGTGATGTATACTATCACGGTATTAAGCAAGATTAGAAAGCTACTGAAGATTCAAGTTCTGAGAAAGTTGACTCTGATATCAGTAACATCGCAAGGACTAGCAAGATAACCCGCAGTGGAGGGTATTCTCTCCATAAATTTCTCCTCCAAAGGCTATTTATAGACCCGTAATGATTCAAGTTGTTGTTTCTCCTCCAAAAGATATTCCCAATCCTACAATCATCTCTACTAATACTCCTGTTGACAAAACTATTACAATCCCTGTTATCACCACTATTGACATTCTTGCTGCCGAGTCAACCGAGACTCGAGGTAAAGGTCTTCTGGTTGAGCTTGTCCGGACGAAGGCACAATCAGTAGCTATCCTTGAGACCTCCCGAAAAGAGATGGAGGAAATTCTAAAGATTGTAAAAACGAGCGACTACAACGTAGTCGAGAAACTGGGGCAAACTCCATCAAAAATTTCCATGTTGGCTTTATTATTATATTCTGAGGCTCAGGCAAAGGTCTTGGTGAAGTTCCTTAAAACTGCCCATGTACCCCAAGAAACATCTGTCGATCAGTTCCAAGACTGCGTAGCCAACTTGACCGCAGATAATGGTTTAGGTTTTTCGGATGCTGATTTAACACCAAGGGAGAGGAAGCATAACGAGGCATTGCATGTCTCAGTCGAATGTAGGGGCACGACTTTGGCTCATGTCTTGGTGGATATTGGTTCATATCTGAATGTGTTTCCTAAAAAAGCTCTTGATAGGCTTGACTGTGAAGGATTAACCTTGAAGCCTAGCAACTTCGTAGTGAGGGTCTTTGACGGCTCAAAAAGGATGGTGCATGGGGAAGTGGACATCCTCATAAAAGTTAGAACCCAAACATTTGATTCAACTTTTTATGTAATGAATATTCGCCCTTCGTATTCCTGCTTATTAGGCCGACCGTGGATTCACAATGTTGGTTCTGTTACCTCTACGTTGCATCAAATGCTGAAATATCCGATTCAGGGGAAAATCATCATTGTTCATGGAGAAGAAGAGTATATGGTCATTCATATAAATTCCTTCAGGTATGTGGAATTAGATGGTGAATTTATTGAAACTCCATTCCAGCACTTTGAAGAAGTCTCGCAGACTGTGGCAGTAACCAAGGTTGTGTCTCAAGTCCCCAAGATTACAAGGCATCCGCTCAAGATGTCGTCTTTGAAAGATGCCAAGGCAATGATAGAAGAAGGTGGGTGCACTATCTGCGGCCAACTCCCAGATATCCCATACAAATATGACAAATTTGGTTTGGGTTTCACTTCAAGAGCCCAAAAGGCTATACGCCGCGCTCGTGCTGGAGGACCACCCTTGAAGATCAGCAACCACAAAGTCAGCGCCGTGGAGGATGATGAAGACAGCTATAACCTAGAGGTTGGATCTTTCCAACTGTCAGTGGAGGGCTCAGCAACTGGGAGGCTAGAGACTTTGTCTCGATCACTTTTATCCCACAGTAATTTGTCTTTGAGTTTTGTCGAATCTGTAATATTAAACAATTCAGACTCTTAAAACCTTGTGTCTTACCCGAGGCACAATGGTCCATTTGTAAGGGTTATTATCTCATTTCCATATGACATCAATGAATCATGGACGTTTTTGCATACAAACTTTATGCTCATTGATTTTCTTTTTACATTTTCATTTCTTTCAAAGATAGCTATACTCTTACACACATTAACACTCACAATGCAGGTCTACATCCACTCAGGATCCTATAGGTAACAGTTCTGCTATGGCCTTTATGACTCTGAAAATCTAATCTACCAAGCCGAAGACGAAGGTGAGGAAGATTGTGAAGTGCCAGGGGAACTCAGCAGGTTACTACAACAAGAAGAGAGGGCCATACAGCACCACGAGGAACCAGTGGACACAATTAACCTAGGTACCGAAGAAGACAAAATAGAAGTCAAGGTGGGAGCCAATCTGGAACCCAGTGTCAAAGAGCGTCTGATTCAGTTTCAACATGATTATGTTGAAGTCTTTGCCTGGTCGTACAAAGACATGCCAGGACTTGATGCAGACATCGTGGTACATTGTCTACCTACAAAATAGGACTATCCACCGGTAAAGCAAAAGGTCGGTCGCATGCGACCAGACATGTCAGAGAAGATCAAAGCAGAAGTCATGAAACAATTTAACGCCAGATTCTTGGCCGTCACTTCATATCCGCAATGGGTTTCCAATGTTGTTCCCGTGCCTAAAAATGATGGCAAGGTAAGAATGTGCGTGAACTACAGAGATTTGAATAGGGCAAGCCCTAAGGACGATTTACCACTTATCCATATTGATATTCTAGTTGACAATACGGCACAGCATAAAGTGTTTTCCTTCATGGACGGTTTCTCAGATTACAACCAAATCAAAATGGCGCCTGAGGACATGGAGAAAACAACCTTTGTCACACAATGGGGCACATTCTGCTACAAGGTTATGCCATTCGGGTTGAAAATGTTGGGCCAACCTATTAGCGTGCTGTGGTAGCCTTATTTCATGACATGATACATCACGAAATAGAGGTATATGTGGACGACATGATAGCTAGATCTCAAACATAAGAAGAGCATCTTGATCATTTACAGAAACTGTTTGAGAGGCTAAAGAAATACAAGTTGAGGTTAAACCCAAATAAATGCACATTTGGGGTGAGGTCCGGTAAACTTCTAGGCTTTGTTGTCGGCAATAAAGGTATTGAAGTGGATCCTGCCAAGGTGAAAGAAATACAAGAGATGCCTGCTCCTCGTACTGAGAAGAAAGTCAGAGGATTCTTGGGACAGCTAAACTACATTTCCAGATTCATTTCTCACCTAACAGCTACTTGTTAACCAATCTTCAAATTACTGAAGAAAGATCAAGTAGTCAAATGGAATGATGAGTGCCAAACTGCTTTCGACAAGATCAAAGAGTACCTGCAAGAGCCTCCTGTTTAGATGCCTCCAGTCGAGGGAAGACCATTGATCATGTATCTAATTGTTTTGGAAAATTCAATGGGGTGTGTGCTGGGGCAGCATGACGTGTCTGGCCGAAAAGAGCATGTTATTTATTACCTGAGCAAAAAGTTTACCAATTGTGAAACAAGATATTCACTTCTTGAGAAAACTTGCTACGCTCTGGCATGGACTGCTCGCCGACTAAGACAGTATATGTTGACCCATACTACCTTATTGATATCTAAAATGGATCCAATAAAATACATCTTCGAGAAACCTGCCCTCTCTGGGAGAATAGCGAGATGGCAGATGATCCTGATAGAATATGACATACAGTATACTACTCAGAAAGCAATAAAGGGTAGTGTACTAGTTGTTCACCTTGCTCATCAAGCTGTGGATGACTACCAGTCCATGAAGTTAGAATTCCCAGATGAAGACATCATGATGGTAAACAACTGTGAAGAATTCATACCATATGACAGACCTAAACAAGGATCCCGATGGACCCTGGTTTTTTATGGGGCGTCCAACGCACTCAGAAATGGTATTGGTGATGTACTCATATCTCCTGAAGGATGTCATACTCCCTTTACAGAAAGACTTTGCTTCAATTGTACAAACAACATGGCGGAATATGAAGCGTGCATTTTTGGTCTCAAAGTTGTCATAGATTTGGGGATCAAATCCTTAAATGTATTCGGAGATTCAGCTTTGGTCATCATCCAGATCAAAGGGGAATGAGACACCCAACACCCTAACCTTATCCCTTACAAAGAACATGTGTTGACGTTGATCCCACATTTTGAGAAGATTACCTTCAAGCATTTCCCGCGAGAAGAAAATCAGCTAGCAGACACACTAGCCACAATGTCATCCATGTTTAAACTTAAATGGGATTACGAGGCTCCCCATATCACCATTGAACGAATGGATGAACCAGCTCACTATCACGAGATTAATACTGAAGAAGTAGTGGACCGGCCTTGGTTTCACAAAGTTAAGAGGTATCTCGAGGCTTAAGAATATCCAGAAGGAGCTTCAGTCAACGATAAGAAGTTCTTAAGGAGATTCTCTGCTAAATTCTTCCTTAGTAATGGCATTCTCTACAAACGCAACCATAACTTTGTTTTAATCCATTGAGTTGACAAGGTTGAGGCAGAAAAGATCATGGTCGGTCTACATGAAGGCACTTTTGGCACCCATTCCAGTGGGCATACGATGGCAAAGAAAATCCTACGGGCAAGTTTTTACTGGTCTACCATGGAAGCAGATTGCTATCAACACTCTCGAACTTGTCATAAGTGTCAAATTTATGCTGATAAGGTGCACATACATTCGGTTCCTCTGAATATCTTGACGGCTCCTTGGCCCTTTGCTATGTGGGGCATCGATATGATTGGGGAAATCAAACCAACAGCCTCTAATGGACACAGCTTCATCTTAGTGGCCATTGACTATTTTAAAAAGTGGGTTGAAGTAGCCTCTTTCACTTCTGTTACCAAGAATGTTGTAGCCCGTTTCATTAAACAGAATCTCATATATCGGTATGGTATCCCTGAGAGGATCATCACAGACAATATTACAAATATAACCAATACTATGATCACCTCCCTGTGCGAGAAATTCAAGATCCAACATCACAATTCTTCCCCTTACCGGCCAAAGATGAATGGTGTTGTTGAAGCTGCAAATAAGAACATCAAAAAGATCATACAGAAAATGACAGTCACATACAAAGACTGGCATGAGATACTACCATTCGCTCTCCACGAGTATTGCACCATAGCACGCACGTCAACTGGGGAAACAGCCTACTCTTTGGTATACGGCACAGAAGTTGTCTTGCCTATTGAGGTCCAGATCCCCTCTCTGAGAATCATGAAGGATGCAGGGATGAACGAAGACGATTGGATCCAGACTTGACTTGATCAACTGAACTTGATTGATGAGAAAAGGCTTACTGCTATCTATCATGGTCAGATGTATCAAAAACAAATGATCAAGGCTTTCAACAAAATGGTCAGACGCCAAGTATATCAAGTCGAGGATTTGGTGATTAAATGTATCATACTACCGCAGGGTCATCCTAGGGATAAATAGACTCCTACATACGAAGGACCGTTTATGATCAAAAGCATATTCTCTGGTGGAGCAATGATCTTAACCACTATGGATGGCGACGACCTGCCGCATCCTGTGAATGCAGACATAGTCAAAAGATACTACGTATAAGAGACCCGCTAGGTTAACACACCTAGGCAAAACAAGGGCATCCCGGAGAATCAAAAAGGTTCGGGCAAAAATTAGGGATAAACCCAAAAAATCTGTACACCCGGCAAGTTGAAAACCTGAAAGGGCGACTTGGGCAAAAAAGGGTATCCCGATGGACTGAAAACCCGAAAAGGCGGTCCAGGAAAAAGTTAGGGAATTAAAGCGTACGATTATGTCCTGCTGGATCACCTTTACGGACGACCTTTGGCTTCAACTGACAAACTCAGCGGTTCTGATCAATCCAATCAACTTCGTACAAGGCAGCAAGTGAACAAGATACTCAGAGACACGAAGGCTGTAGCATAATGGGAACCCCATGGGATTATTTCACATAGTTATCTTTTCTTTGTATCAAATTTTCATTTTTTTACGACGGAATTCTCTTACTAGAATGGTTGTCTCATTGTACAAAAATACTTACTCAAAGTCAATACAAAGATATCCCTTTGAAAGTGCAAAACTCTCGGTTTTTATTTACTCTTGTGTTTGTTTACGAAAACGTCCAATGATTTATTTTTGAACATATGCATTTGAACATAACTACCATTTATAAATGAACAAAATATAAAGACAATCACTAATGGCTTTAAGAGATAGGGCAATATCTTTAAGCTATTCCATTAAATCCCCCTGCAGTGTACAGTTTAATCCTCAGCGGAACAGAGCTTCCATTTATCAATCCCCATTAGAAGTCATCCAATTTCTCAGGATTTCCCAATAGGATTTTACAAGCAGTACACGACATTTCCCTTACAACAGAGTTTATTTCTCTAAACAGAAATTCATCAGCACTTAAACTTCAAAACATGAATACTTATACTCCATATCCTCAGCAGCAGTCAGGGATTTATTTTCCCCAATTCAAATAAGAAGTGCAGCAGATTAGCTCACATATGCATACATCGCAGCCATATATCATAAACATCGATAACATAAATACATATATCATAATCTCATTGTACCATGCATTTCATACATCATGATACTGCATACAGCTAATGTTTTACCCTTTTGAGGATAAGATTAATCGATGGCCATCATCAACAAGTTGCAAAGTTCAGAGATTGATACCTAAGACAAGCAAGGATAATTATCTACACGAGCAACTGAAGCAATCCAGCACAAGTTCTTCAGATTCAATCTTCAGATACATTTCAGATACGCTCCAGACACAGATGCCATTCTGATACTCATTCAGATTCAGCTATCAGATACAGTTCAGATAGGCTCCAGATACGAATGCCATCCTGATACTCATTCAGATTCAACTTTCAAATACAGTTCAGATATGCTCCATATACGGATGCTATCCTGATACTCATTCAGCTTTCAGCTTTCAGATATAGTTCAGATACTCTCTAGATACGGAAGCCATCCTGATACTCATTCAGATTTCAGCTTTCAGATACAATTCAGATACGCTCCAGATACGGATGCCATCCTGATACTCATTCAGATTCAGCTTTTAGATACAGTTCAGATACGCTCCAGATACGGATGCCATCCTAATACTCATTCAGATTTAGCTTTCAGATACAGTTCAGACATGGTCTAGATACGAATTCCATCCTGATACTCATCCATCTTTTAGTTTTCAGATACGCTCCAAACACGGACGCCATTCTGATACTCATTTATTTCCAGCTTACAGATACGGTTCAGCAATCATTTTTGGATGGCATCTATAAGCCCATCTCTAAAAACTTTCCATTATCTCTCCAAATGGCATCTTTAAGCCCATTTCGTCTACCATCACATCATCGAGTGCAAATTTCTGGGCACTCTAATGTCCAATCATCTTCCACCTTCGAGTCACGAATGGCAAAACTCGCCAATCTAACTCTCCAGGCTTAAGAAGATTGAACAAGGGCAGCTGTTGTACCCCAAAATTTCCCCTCTCACTTATCAAGAATTTACTCACAAGATCTCCTTTGGCTCAAGATTACACTAGGGTTGATCAACTCAAGACACCTCCTCAAGCACTGATGACCAAAATTAGGGTTTGAGATTGCACAAGGATATTTGAACTTCAAATGCCCCATATGACTTTCATGGATCATTATGGACCCTAAATATTACTCATATCAAGTTTCAAGTTTGGATCAAATTTTTGCTCAGTCAATTGAGTAGTTGACCTAAAAATCAGTTGTATTGGGGAAAAAGTCAACCATGGTCAATTTACAGTCAACCTTCATAATTTTTTATCCACATCAACATTATAAACCCATATGTATCATTTGATCAAGTTTGGACCATAATTCCTCAAGAAATTTGATCAAAAGGGCAAAATGGTCAAAATTAGGATGTTGACTGAGAAGGGGCAATTTCTGATTTTTGACCTAGCAAATGGTCAATTGGTTTGAAGCATGATTTCAAGAGTTAAATTGCATCATTTTGACCTAATGGCATGACCTAAAACATTTCTCAAGATCAATTGGATTGATAGTGAATTTTCAGTCAATTGATCAAAAAGTCAATTGTACACTAAAAAGTCAAACTTTGACTTTTTGGTCAAAATTCAATCTTAAAGATCACAATTCATCAAAACATGTCAAAATATGAAACTTATTCATCAAGAAATCAAAAAATAAACATTTCATTTTGAAAAGTCAAAGTTTTCCAAATTAGAAATTTTTCTAAGTGTTTAAACTTCATGTTTTTTATAACTTTAAGCCAATTTTACACCATGATGCAAGATGATTTAAAAGAAACATCCAACATGAAAGTTGTATATCACCATGAAATCCTGACTAAACAACTTCTCCTAAAAGTTCTTGTATCTTAAGTTATTAATTCATAAAGTCATGGTCATGAAACAAAAACACTTGGTGAAATTTTGCCCTAATTTAGTCAGGATTTTGACCTAACTTCATGGAACTTTTTCATATAGTTCCAAGGGGAATTTTCAAAAGTGATTCAAATATGGGATGTAGAGCACATTACAAGCTTTCCAAAAAGTCCAAGAATTCCTTGAGATCATTTTTGAGTAGGGATAATCGAAGAGATGAAGTTAGGATTTTATCACTTGAATTACAAGTCATTTTTTGATGAACACCTGAACCAAATCCATGCTAGGGTGCATAATATTTGCTTTGTAGGCCTCAAACTTGTTTGTCACTCCATAATTAAATGTTTACACAGCTTTTAGGGCTTTTATCCAAGCAATTGAACTATTATCCAAGTTTCATTTCCATTAATGGCACAAACTTAACATTGCCATTCTTATAAAGCAAGCTTTTTGCATAAAGTCCATTCTTGAGCCTCTAACTTGTTCCTTATGATCACACTCCATCCACAAAGTTATAAGCAAGCTTATTTAAAGCATAACCACTCTATGAACCAAGTACAAGGCATGGAAACTTGTTTTGTCAAAAAATCACATGTTGAACTTAAACATGCAAATTTGAATTCTGATCAACTAGAGCATTCCAAACTTGTTGCTTATAAATAGAGTCACTATTTGTGAGCTAAGGGACGAGTTTTAGCACCCTGAAACACTCCCAGATTCCCTCTAGCCGGAAATTTCACAAAAAACTCCATTGATACACAGTTCTGACCTTAAACTTGTATCTCTCATTTCCCTCGTACGTTTTCCCTCAAATTCATTCCTAAAGCTTCCTTACATCAAATACATCCCCATCCTTATTTCAGAACTGTAACACCATTTACCATAACCTCCATAACCAAAAAACAGAGTCTACAACTTGACTTCTCTAGGCCATTTCAGCCACTCTCAACTCAAGCAAACCATTGCATTATCTTCCTAGGGACTTGAGGAAGCTAGCCTGATCATCACTACTGCCTGAAACAAGCTCAAATCCATTTCACGATTTCCAGTTTTGAGGTATTTTTCTTGAACTTCTACCTTCATATTTAGGCATTGTTAGGCTTGTATTTGTGAAGATAAAATGTAGACATCATTGCCCTGAAACTATACATGTCCATAGATTTCATTTATATTGATTGAACTTAGAGAATTTTAGGTTTAAATCTCTGAAAAAAGTTAGGTCAGAATTTGGTACTTTTAGAAATTCTCATTCATCTTTGATTTATGGCTTATGATATTTATATGGTTGGATTCGTATGGAAAAACGGAGCAACTTTCATGTTTGTATATTTCATTTTCATTGAAAAATGAGCAAGTTACAGGATACATGGCTGGAGGTTGAAGATGAAGTCATTTTCAGGACTTGACTTGTGTTATGTATTATTTGTTTTGCTTATGTTAACGGATGTACAGCCACCCTAGTGGCAAAGGAAGCACACGTTTATCTCAAGGTCATGGGTTCAAGTCTCAGCGCTGCCTTTTGTTCAAATTTTCAACATTTTCTTTCTTTTTGCCAGCAATAACCAGCGTTGGGCCTCCTCCTTGGGCCTTATTGTTTTTTTACTTTCTGACCCCCTGTTTCACTTACACACCCTGACCCATTTTTATTTCTTTTTTCTTATTTTTATTTATTTAATTTCTTAAATATTTTATCTAATATTAAAAAATCATAAAAAATACAAAAATATTAGACTTATATTTTGACATAGTTTATTTATTTTGTCTCAATAAAAATTATTTTTATGTAATCATACATTATTTATTTCACTAATTGTTTTTGTAAATTAAATTAAAAAATTAGGGTTTTAGTTATTTCTTTTACACCATTTAAATATATTATTTTAAAACCAAAAAAGACCTAAAATATTTTATTATACTGTAAATTATTTTTAAGACAAAAAACATCAAAAATATTCTTCTTATAAACTTAATTTCTTTTTTAATCCATTAATAGATTAGGGTTTTATTTAATTTCTTTTCCGAGTAAATTTAGGTTTTACTTTTAATTAATTATTTTCCCTTTAGTTAATTAGGTTAAAAAACAAAACCCCTTTCTTTCTAAAAAAATCCAAACAAAATATCCATTTTCTTCACATTTACATTCATGTATATTTATTCATTTTGTACATTATTTATTTCAATTCTTGTACAAATTCAATATGGTTGTAATAGATAATTAGCTTTATTTTCTTGCAATCCCCATTTATAATTTGTACACCCCCTCCCACAAGTATTGTAATAGCATAGTAATTTTAAATTCCGCAATTTATTGCTTTTATATACAAATGCTAGTAATTAGGGTTTGTATGGAAAGACTAAAACCAATGCTTAGAAAACCCTAATCAAAGACAAAATCAAGCATGAAAACAATACACTTGCACACAAACATCACTAGGGTAAATCCACTTGGTTTCCTTTACAAAATGGCCATATTACGCATGTGAGGTCTCTTAGCAAAATACAAGATCATAGTCCCTCGATGACGCTATCCATGTTGCCTTTCAAATGATCTTAGTCCCTAAAAGAGAATACTAAGATACCTTACAACATTGCTAATCATGGTTATACGATGACCCACGCCCGTCCCGTTTACATCCAAAGATAGGGTTACTTACCAAATCAATGGTAAGATAACAATGTCAAAGGAAAAAGATAATAAACATGAAAGACTTTTGAGTAGGTAGAATGTTCCTAGTTACTTGCTCAATTTCAAAAATAAAACATCCTTGCTATTTTCAAAAACAAACACCTACACTTTCAAAACATCTTACAAAACTTGAAAATATTTTCAAAATATCAAACACTTTGTATACATTCTTACGAACGAGAATCATTACAAAGTTTGCCTAAACAATGGCCTCTTTACAAAATACTTTCAAAAACCACACAAAGCACAATTTCAAACAAAAGCAAGTGATCTAGAAAGTAACTAAGAGCCCGTGGAAAACCATGGATGAAAAGGGTGCTAATACCTTCCCTTTTCATAATCTACCCCCCGAACTCAAGAAATAATCTTAAAGGTCTTTCTTGTGCTTTTTCACCTTTCCTTTTGGATAAAAGAAAAGTCGGTGGAGACTCTTTCTAACCGCAACATTTGTGATAAAACGCAAAACACCCAAGTCAGTTCTCCCACCGTATCACACATCCCACTTTCGTACTCCTGGTTCATGACCCATCTTTACAAAGAGGATTATATGATTCCAAATTTGACTAGACACGAGTGGCCTCAGAAATTCAGGTTTCTCACTACTAATTATGTATTATGGTACGCAAGGAAGCTGGACATTGGTAATATTACTTATAGCTGCGGGGACTTTCCTAATGTTCCATTGATAGGATCACAAGGCTGTATTAAATATAACCCTACCTTAGCCCTACGACGGTTAGGGTATCATTTGGAAGATAAACCTTCAGACGAACAACTCCAATAATTGATCACTCATGACATGTGTAGAAATGACCAATGGTTGCTCAACAAGTTTATCCGGGCTTAGAATAAGGTTAATAAAAGGAAAGCTAAAAGGAAGAATGTCGTAGAAAGGGAACCCTACACTAGATGGGTTCTTGATAGGGTACAAATTATCAAGTTTCCATTTGATATAGATTCGAAGTATAAGTCAGAGGTCCCCGAGGTCCCGCCTATGTCCTTGAAAGAAATCGACGATCTGAAAAGCGCCCTAAAACAAGCTCGGAAGGAAAAGGAAGAATTAGAACTCAACATCCTTAATCTAACCAAAGAAAAGAAACAAATACAGCTCATACTTGAATCAAAATACCAACATATTCAGAGAGATCAAAAGGAATTGGAAAAAGAGAGCCTTAAACGGAAGCATACGACTTAAGGGTTATTGAGTGCAACCTTCAATCTAGATTCCCACAACCAAAGGTTAGGAGATGCTGCTAATGAGATCAGGAGGTTAACCAGATGGTGTGAAAAGGCAACACAGGACAAGAAGGTGTTGGAGGAAGACCTAAGAGCCCAAATCCAAAGTTTAGCTCAAGCTTCTTTTGATTAAGAAGAGAAAATTAAATACCTCACCACCAGGCTCCAAGACAGCCAAGAATCAGAGATAAATGAGCGCCTTGAAAAGATGAAGGCGGAACGAATCCTGAACCAGAAAACTGAAGAATATGAGCAAGTGTGCCTTGTGCTAGAAGGCCTCCAAAAAGATTTTCTGATTCAACTGAGACTTTATATGGAAATGAGGTCTGAAAGGATGTATTGGGAAGAGAAATATATAAATATCACCCAAGCAGGGAGGGATAACTATAAGATAATCCCACATCTTTATCAAGAATATCAGTATTACAAATATAAACATGAAAGGCTCGCTTTCTTAACCAACAATCTCATTGAGGATATCCCAAGAAGCTTGAGATATGCAGAGAGTGTGATGGTTCCTCTTCTAAAAGATGTTGAAGACTTTCTCAAACTTTGTCGAACAATGGTCGATTGTTTCAGAGCATACATCTGCAAGCGCTCTTAGAAGAATGTTTCCCTTTGTTTACTTTCTTGCAACAAGTTTATTGTTTTTAAAGTTGTGATATCTTTCAATAGCTGAATTATGTTACTCTCAATAAAGGAAATTTGTTTCCGTATCTCGTTTGCGTATTTGTTTTTAAGATACTCACCAATAAAAAAAAAGAAGCAAATAAAAAAAGAAGAAAAAAATAATGCTGAAATATATTCCAAGTTAATAAGGCATTTGAAAGTAGAAACCCTTACATGTTCATACATATTCATACGCATGCATACATTCACGAACACCTACATTTCATACAAAAACTTATCTTTTCCAAAATTTCTTCAGTTGAACCATTGGTAGAAGAAGATGATCACCTCATTGGCCTCAATATCAGACAAGGGCCTACCAACAAAGAGAAATGGAACAAATTGAGGAGAATAAAACTTCATTCAAGGAATATCTCGAGCAAGTCAAAGGCGATGTCAACTCAATGAAAGGAGACATGAGTCAAGTTCTTTTAGCTTTGAAGAACATCATTGACAGACAGGATCAGATTCCTAGAGTAGCTTTCGAAGAAGTAGCCCAAACAATTGGTTCATCAAGTGGTCACCAACCGAGAAAGGAGCCAGAAAAAGGACCCCAAAAGTCCGTCATGGCCCAACAAGAAACAAAATAAACTGAGACTGAAGGGTTTGTCCCACCTCCGCCAAAGTTAGGGGCATCTCATACCCTGTAAATTCCAATCAATAATGTAACTTGGATCTGCAATATGGATACCACGACCTAGAGGACGTCAATCAGACACCCTTAAGAACAACTGGTACTAGTGATATTGATAATCCACTGGTGATGAATCAATATAAATCTCTTGAGGAAAGGTTGAAAGCTGTGGAGGGTTATGACGCCTTCGAGGTAGATGCTCTTGAAATGAGCCTAGTTCCCGATGTGGTGATTCCGTCAAAGTTCAAAGTACCTGACTTTGGAAAGTACAAAGGGCTCACTTGTATGAGGAACCACCTGCACGTGTATTATAGGAAGATGCATGCCCATGCCCACTACCAGAAGCTGATGATTAATTGTTTTTAAGACAGCTTAAGTGGGGTATCTCTGGACTGGTATATGCAGTTGGAACGAGTTTACATTCGAACATGGGAAGATCTTGCTAATGCTTTCTTGAAGAATTATAAATATAACTTGGACAGGAACCTACTCGCACACAACTCCAGAACATGTCTCCGAAGAAAGAAGAGTCCTTCAAAGAGTACGCTTAGAGATGGAGGGAGATGGAGGGTGATGGCATCATGTGTGCAACCACCACTATTGGAGAAGGATCCAGTAGATATGTTCATGGGAACCTTGCAAGGGGTATACTATGAAAAGATGGTAGGAAGTATCTCTTCAAGATTCTCAGATCTTGTAATCATCGGGGAAAGGATTAAAGCTGGAATAAAGAGTGGAAAGATACCAGGGGGACTATCAAATACCCCTTACAATACAAAAAGACATGATCCTAACTTCACAAAAAGAAAGGAGGGAGAAATTAATGTTGTGGCCTCACAACCAAGGGAACAACAACCTTTAATGATCCCACAAGAACAACAGCAAAACAGATTTGAAAGACTGCAAAGAAATTTTGGTCCACTCCCTATGCCACCCAGCCAACTATTACAACACCTGGTCAAGGCATCCCTGGTAGAACTAAAACCTCTAGCTCCTCCAGTCATACCACTCCCGCGAAAGTACAATGCCAATTCTAGATGAGAGTATCACACTAATACTCCTGGGCACACCATAGAACAATGTTGGGTATTCAAGCATAAAGTTCAAGATTTATTGGAATCTCAGGACATCACTTTTGAGAAACCTAACATCAAATCAAACCCCATGCCTCCGCATGGTGGACCAGTAATAAATGTGATTGAAGTAGTCACTGACTTTGGGGCAACCAAGAAAGGAAATGCCCCAATAAATTTATTGAAAGAACATTTGTTGGAGTGTGGGTTCCTATTGGAACATAATGAAGCCTTTGAGAGAACATTACAGAAGCTGGTAGACCAGGGGATAGTCCAATTCGGACCATACTCTGGAGAAAAATATGTAGTTACAATTGAAGGAAAGAAGTCGGTGGTAATCCCTTTCCAAGGTCTAAACCTTAACAAAAATACTCTTGTGATCCCGTGGGGAGAATCGGCAGAAACCCCAAGGGTGGCACCGATGAAAACTTTACAAATATCAGCAATTCCGAAGGCCACGATGGTAATTAAGGGGCCATCACCTATCCCTTATGAAAGTAATAAAGCGGTACCATGGAGTTGTGATTCAGCTGTACATGTTAATGGATTGAAACAGGAAAATGAGCCATCATCAAGTTAAGGACCTGCAATTTCAAACATAGTAGGGACAGGGGGCATGACCCGCAATGGTCGAGTCTTCGGATCTGATCCATCAAAGAAGAATGATGAGATAGCAAATAATAAAAACAAGGTATCAATAAAGGATAAAGGAAAAGCAGTGGTGGAAAGAGGTCAAGAGAAAGAACCTCCAAGTAGAACTTTATTGATCAAGAGGCGGAGGAATTTTTGAAGATAATCAAAAGAAGCAATTATAGGGTGGTGGATCAGCTTCACCAAACCCCAGCTAAAATTTCTATACTCTCGTTGCTCATCAATTTTGAAGAACACTGAGACTGTTTAATGAAGGTGTTGAGTTCAG
This sequence comes from Vicia faba, assembly GCA_948472305.1. Classification (NCBI taxonomy): domain Eukaryota; kingdom Viridiplantae; phylum Streptophyta; class Magnoliopsida; order Fabales; family Fabaceae; genus Vicia; species Vicia faba. The sequence continues at coordinate 913,818,187 of OX451737.1, forward strand.
CCCACGTTGCATAAGAGATTACCGTAAATCAGTTTGACAATGTTGTAGCAAACCTAACGTCTGAATCATATCTAGGTTTTAATAACAATGAATTTCCACTGCAAGGCCGATCTCACAACAAAGCACTACATATCTTTATTCAAATAGGTACTACCGGCCTATCCAGGGTACTCACTGATACTAGTTCTGCCCTCAATGTGTGACCAAAATCAAGTTTGATGAAGTTAACATTAGATGGTGTTGTAATAAGGCCAAGTTCTACAATAGTTAAAGCCTTTGACGGTTCTCAAAGCTCGGTATTCGGAGAAGTGGACCTTTTAGTCAAAATCGAGCCACATATCTTCTATATAACTTTCCAAGTCATGGATATAGAACCAGCATACACATCTTTACTTGGGCGCCCTTGGATTCATGCGGCAGGGGCAGTCACTTCAACCTTACATCAAAAGTTGAAGTTCTTAGTGGAAGGGAAGTTAATTATAATCGAAGGTGAGGAGGACATCTTCGTAAGTCACATCGAGTCATATAGGTATATTAGTGTAGACGGGGATTGTATAGCCACACTATTCCAAATCCTAGAGGTTGCTTCAATGGTAACTTTACCAGTGAAGAAAAGTAATAAACCTACGGTAACCTCATGGAGAGATTTGCAAACAGCGGTGGAAAGTGGTACCTCGAAGGGTTGGGGAAAACTCCCAGAAATCCCTGAGAAGAAGAATCGCTTCGGTTTAAGCTATGAACTATCAAAAGCTACTCTGATAGGTACAACATAGTTTCCTCCAATCCAAGAGACCTTTGTCAACAAGGAAATAGAGCATGGCGGACAGGTGGAAAATGATATCAAACAAAGGCAACGCCAAAAGGGAAACTGATTTCATCCGAGAATGCGCCCCAGGAGAAGAACTCAAGAGCTGGACAACTGTGGAGATTCCAGAGATCTTTTTATTTCCTAAGTAATTTTTCTTATTTTTGAAAGAACCTATGTCAAGCCCGAGGCATAGGGGTTTCTTGTAAGGGTACCCTCGTTTTGTTTCAAGCAATATTCGTAATTAATAAAAGTTATATTTCGTATTCAATTAAGATCTTTGTCTTTCTCTTGCATCTATCCCTTACATTTAAAAATGGCAATACTTTCTCTTCATATGCATTTTCAAAATTCATATACTAAAATCTGCACCGAAACATGATAAACATGCAGATCCATGCCCAAAACTACCGATAATGTTACTGCTGCGATCCGATATAATTTTGATGCTCCCGTCAACCAAGCTGAGGAAGAATGTGATGAAGATCTTGAAATTTCTGAAGAAATGGAAAGAGAAATAGAGCTAAAGGCCGGAAATATATAACCATATCAAGAATCTATTGAGACCATTAACCTCGGCATAGAGGAAGATCCGAAAGAAATCAAGCTAGGGGCAATATTAGAGAAAAGCGTCAAGGAAAGACTGATCAAGCTATTACATGAGTATGCGGATATATTTTCCTGGTCCTATAGGGACATGTCGGGATTAGATAAAGACATTGTGGTGCATAGATTACCTCTCAAAGAATGTTGTTCTCCAGTTAGGTAAAAACTCAGGAGAACTCGTCCAGACATGTCCAACAAGATTAGGGTGGAGGTTCTTAAACAATTTGACGCAGGGTTCTTAGCAGTGGTAGATTATCCTCCATGGATAGCTAACATTGTGTCGGTTCCCAAGAAGGATGGAAAGGTACGCATGTGTGTGGATTATCGAGATCTAAACAAGACCAATCCTAAAGACGGCTTCCCGTTACCTCACATAGATGTTTTGGTAGACAACACGACTCAACCCTCAATATTCTCATTCATGGACGATTTCTCGGGCTATAATCAAATAAAAATGGCGCCCGAAGACATGGAAAAGACCACTTTCATGAAACCTTGGGGAACTTTCTGCTACCAAGTAATGCCATTCGGACATAAAAATGCAGGGGCAACTTATCAAAGGGCTATGGTCACGCTATTCCCAGATATGATTCACAACGAGGTTGAGGTGTACGTAGATGATATGATCGCCAAATCCCATACAGAGGAGGAACACATCATACATTTACAAAAGTTATTCGACCATCTGCACAAGTTCAAACTAAGGTTGAATCCGAACAAATGTACATTCGGCGTCAGATCAGGCAAGTTGCTGGGTTTCATTGTAAGTCAGTGTGGCATCGAGGTAGACCCCGACAAGGTAAAAGCCATACAAGAAATGCCAGCGCCAAGGATAGAAAAAGAAGTTTGTGGTTTCTTAGGGTTATTAAATTACATTTCAAGATTCATATTGCATCTAACAGCTACGTGCAAGCCTATATCCAAATTATTGCGAAAAGACCAAACAGTATGGAATAACGACTGCCAAACAGCTTTCGAGACAATAAAACAGTATTTACAAGAGCCACCAGTCTTAATGAAATCAGTTCATGGAAGACCACTCATCATGTATCTAATAGTGCTCGAAGGATCAATGGGTTGTGTTTTAGGACAGCAGGATGAAACAGGAAGAAGAGAGCATGAAATTTACTACCTCAGCAAGAAGTTTACTGACTGCGAAACCAGATATTCACTCCTCAAGAAAACTTATTGTGCATTAGCTTGGGCTACTAAGAGATTGAGGCAATATATGTTAACCCACACCACATGGTTAATAGCAAGAATAAATCCTTTAAAATACGTGTTCGAATAATTGGCTCTAACAGGAAGAATTTCCTGATGGCAGATGCTACTATAAGAATATGACATCTAATATGTTACTCAAAAGGCCATCAAAGGTAGTATACTAGCAGATCATCTATCTCACCAACCGCTGCTAGAATATTAACCGATGAAGTTCTCCTTTCCATACGAAGATGTCATGGTTATAGGTGACTACGAAATACCAGGGCCTAATGAAGGACCCGAACCAGGGGCACGTTGGACACTCATGTTCGACGGGGCTTCAAACGCATTGGGGCACGGTATAGGGGAAATTTCGACTTCTCCGGAGAATTATCACAAGCCCTATACTGCAAGGTTGTGTTTTGACTGCACCAACAACATCGTCGAGTAGAAAGCTTGTATACTAGGACGGGGAGCTGCCATTGATCTAAGAATGAAACACCTCAAAGTAATTGGATACTCTGCGCTATTTATATACCAAGTCAACAGCGAATGGGATACTAAACATCCCAAATTGATTCCATATCAGGATTATGTTTTAAAGTTGGCTGCGGAATTCACGGAGATCACTTTCTGTCATATCCCACGAGAAGAAAATCAAATGGCAGACGCTCTGGAAACTCTATCAGCCATGTTCAAAGTAACTTGGCCAAACCACGAACCGCGTATCACAATCATACATTTTGAAGAGCCCGCACACTGCCTTGCTATTGAAGAAGGACCGGATGACAAGCCTTGGTTTTATGACATCAAGAAGTACCTTGAAAAGCAAGAATATCCAAAAAAATTCCTTTATCATTGACAAGCGAATTCTATGGAAGTTAGCCTCGAAATTCTTTCTGAGTAATGATGTGCTATACAAAAGAAATTACGATATGGTACTACTCAGATGTGTGGATAAACGGGAAGCAGATACGCTCATGAGAGAAATCCATGAAGGTACTTTTGGAACTCATACAAATGGGCACGTCGTGACTAGAAAGATTATGTGAACAGGGTATTATTAGTTAGTGATGGAAGCCCATTATTATCATTATACAAAAACTTGTCACAAATGCCAAATCTACGTCGAAAAAATAAATGTTCCGCCAACTCCCCTGAATGTCATGAGCTCTCCTTGGTCGTTTTCAATGTGGGGAATTGATATGATTGACATGATTGAGCTGAAGGCATCCAACAGACACCGTGTTATACTAGTAGCCATCGATTACTTTATCAAATTGGTGGAAGCGGCATCCTACGCCAAAGTGACAATCCAAGTGGTTACACGATTCATCAAGCAGAATCTCATATGTAGGTACGGGGTTCCAAGCAGGATCATTACGGATAACGGGTCTAATCTAAACAACAAGATAATGAAGGAATTATGCGATAATTTAAAAATCGAGCATCATAACTCCTCACCATATAGACCCAATATGAACGGGGTTGTCGAGGCAGCCAATAAAATATCAAGAAGATCATTCAGAAAATGGTGAAGACATACAAAGATTGGCACGAAATGCTCCTCTTTGCTCTACATGGCTATAGCACCTCTGTACGCACATAAACATGTGCGACTCCTTTATCTCTAGTATATGCCATGGAGGCGGTACTTCCAGTTGAAATAGAAATACCATCACTTTGGGTTTTAATGGAAACAAAGTTGGAAGAAGCAGAGTGGGTTCATACATGACTCGACCAGCTCAACCTCATCGATGAGAAGCGCTTGACATCTTTGTGCCACAGTCAATTACATCAGAAACAGATGAAGAGGGCTTTCGACAAGAAATTTCATCCTCGAATATTCAAAGGGGATTTAGTACTCAAAAAGATTATGTTACCTCTCCTCAATTCATGTGGTAAATGGACACCCAACTACGAAGGTCCAAACATAGTAAAAACAGCATTCTCCGGTGGTGGTCTCATCCTTACAACAATGGATGAAGAACAACTAACGCATCTGGAAATTCAAACGCAGTCAAAAAATACTATGTATAAAAAGCTCGCTAAGCTCGGACCCTAAACAGACGACTTAGGAAAAAAGGAGCATCTCGGTGGGTCGAAAACCCTAAAGGGCGATCCAGGAAAAAATTAGGGACATACAAAAAAAACTATCCCGGTGGATTGAAGACCTGAAAAGGCAATCCTAGCAAAAATTAGGGATCTCATTAAAAAATAAAGAACAAAAAGACTGCGATCTAAGAACTGTGATCCATAAACCACAACTATAACCATAAAAGGGAGAGAGAGGTTCAAATCATAGGACTCGGAAACAAGGAAGATTGAGGCTATCAAAAGGATATGGGGTAAAAAGCAGTAGCAATTATCATTTCATTTCCATTTACGGTCTTTATCAAAACTTTCTGCAATTACCTCTTTCTAGGGATTACATCTTGTACACTCACCTATTTCAGAGGCATACTCATCAATAAAAATACTAAAGTTTTTTAAAAAATCTTTCAAATTGCGTTTTTCTTTTTCTTTTTAGACTTGTTTGCAAAATAATGTTATTATTCTTTGTGACTATTGTTCGAAATCACTTTGGGGGAATCGACATATAAATAAAAGCACTTGATAAAGCATAAAAAACATTTTGGTTAGGTAAATATCAAAAGAAAATCCACACCAAGCATCCATAATTACGCCTATTCTTCACGCTTACATCCACACCAACACCTCATGCCTGCACACCTACACTTATGCACATGATACAAATATCAAGATCTGACTGACACACATTCAGGTTCAAAACAATTCAAAAAAAATACACAACGTCAGGGAGTTGGTAACTCGAAACTAATGGTTTAAGGGAGATATTATCAAAAACATTTTTGCATTACATTTTGGGGCATATACACACACTTTTTCACATATGGGGCATGCACATACACGCAATATATATTTTGGGTTCCATACTGAACTAAGACATCATACACATACAGCATGCATGACATTCTTCAAAACATACATTGGATAGAATCAAATATCTCTTTTCCCCATCATATTTTCACCTTAGTTAAAAATAAACAACCAACAAATGTCCAGTCTCATATTCGATTTAGCTATCTAAGGTTTGATCATCAAAACACACTTCCTCTACAAATATGACTTATTGCCTAAGACTCTAGGCAGCAATGCGTTTTCCTCCTCTTGCGATTCAATTCATTTCCTAAGACTCCATGCAGCAATGTCTGAAATCCGCAATTTAACTCATCACCTAGGACTCCATGCAATGATGTGTTATTTAGATCATTACCTAAGACTCCATGTAGTAATGTGAAAAACTCATAATATAGTTCACTGCTTAAGACTCCATGCCGCAATGTTTGAAATCCAAATATTACCCATTGCCTAAGACTCCATGCAGCAGTGTGTTTCCTTCTTTTATGATATAGTTCATTGCCTAAGACTCCATGCAGCAATGTTCGAAATCCAAATTTAACTCATCGCCTTAGGCTCTACGCAGTGATTTGTTTTATTCTTTACAATTAAGCTCATTACCTAAGACTCTACACAGTGATGTGCAAAATTCCCAAATATAACTCATTGCCTCAATCTCCAAGTAGCCATGCATTTACAAGTTTTGTTTTATTCATCCCCTAGGTTGCGGTTAATAGGCAAAATCAAACCAAAACTTACTATATTAGTCTCCCAAGCATTGATCAATATTACTCTTTCTTCTACTCAAACTCTGGTAGGATGATACATCGTCGTCTTTACCTATCCCTTTATGCAAGCTTTGGTAGGATGATAAATCATCATCTTTATCTATATCTTTATTCAAATCCTAGTAAGCGATACATCATCAGCTTTGCCTATTTTTTTCAAAACTTTTAGGGGTATGCTATATCAGCGTAACCTTATGTTTGTCGGACAAATTTCAGGGTATTCCAAATATTCAATAAACTTCCGATCAGAATGCACGAGACCTGCGTATTCTCACGTTATTCAATCGAAAGATAATTAAATAGGGGCAGCTGTTGTACCCCCGAATTTGTCCTACCTTTATAATTATATTTAGGTTTATTGCACTGTGTAATATTCGAAGTAAAAGATGGAAGAAGGGGTGTTTCAATTTAAAAATAGACCACCAATATCTGATGGCCCATTAGATTTTAAAATAGGAACCCAAATCAACAAAGGGTATACATTATTTATGAAAGGGGTGTGTATCCTAATTTAAGGGAGTGGGCTTTCTAAATCAGAAAGATCCACTTGTTTTGTTGGCCCATTTGTGAGACATGTTAGCCAATGGCCTATTAGGCTCTAGAATAGAGGTCTATTTCGAAGGAGGGGTATGGTTTTAATTACGGAGGTATGGATGGAAGGCCCATTAAAGCTTTTATTTTTATATATTGTAAAAACAAGTTCTTTTTTCAAAAACCCAATAAGATTAAGGCTTAATGGCCCATTAAGGTTTTTTGGCTAGTTTTCAATAATCAGGAGGTATAAGTTTCTCGGGACAGGCCCATTAAGTTGTTCAGCTGGCCCATTTGTTTTCGGTTGAATAATAAAGAGGGGTGTACATTTTTTTCCAGATTAGCCCATAGAAAATCATTTTGAAGGCCTAAACACTTGATGCAATCTAGGCCTATTCAGTTTTGGTCTATTTTGAAAATTTTGTTTTGTTTTAAACATTATTGTTATTATTAACATTACTATTAGTTATTATAATTACTTTTGTTAAATATTATTTTTACAGATTATCTCTTAAGGTCATTATCTTATAAACTTAACTTAAAATATTGTGTTTTGTACAAAGAACTGTTTGATCAAAAGAAAGATCCATATCAAAGCCCAAATCAAACAAACAGACCTAAATCCATATCAGGCAAAAAAAGTGTTTGTTGCAAAAATCAAAAAGAAACTTCCACTGGGAAGATCAAAAAAACGTACAGTCCAAGGCCCAAAGTCAGAAACAAACATTGTGCTAATCTAAAGAAAAAAATGCATGTTTTAATTCTATGAACAAATACTGTATGAATCTATAATCCAAAAAGAATCAAACCTTGACTTTTTATTACAATCAAATCTTAGATTTTACAACCAAATCAAATCAAAGCTAATATATTACAGAAACAAATTGGAATCATATCAATTACAGTCAAGATCCAAATCATTCCAATCCATAATTTACCCTAATCTAAGTTATAATCAAATTTTGTAACAATATTGCCTAATTTGGAATAAACCTAAACCCTATAAATACCTAGAATTAAGAATAGAAAGGGGACAAAAAAATTGAGGAAGAAAGAGGAAGAAGAAGAACAAAAGACGAAGATACCGAAGAGGCGTTGTTGAAGAGCGAAAAATAGGAATTTAGGGTTTCAACATCTGAAACCCTAAATTGCTGCTAGTGCTCTTCACCGTCGTGACACCACCACCCGCAATTACCTACAAATCGAAAATGGGAGAGGAGAGGATCAGAACCGGAAAAAACGTAATACTCAGAGAATCGCGACTAAAGGTAACCTATCTTCACTTAGCTTTAATTGCTTGTTTTCTTCGTGCTTGAGATTGGGGCTTGGGGGTTGATTCGATTTAGGTGAGGATTTTCTAGTTAATCGTTGCGCCGTAGACTGAATGGGATGTTAGCGTTTGGTTGGATTGAGAGAGAAAGGGCAATGAAGGGTAGTGAAACGAGTGAAAATGAAGATAAAAATGTTATAAAACAAAATATTGTTTGTTAATTATCATGTTTATATGCGCTCAATATGATACTATGCTCCCTGGATTATATCCACTCGATCAATATCAAACGGCCACAAAGCCATGTCCTCACCATAATTTAGTGCGCCCCCATGTATGCTACTACTCAGGCCTCATTGGAAACGGTTGTTGGGCCTAGCCCAATCATAATCACACACCCTTTCTGTTTTTTTCTAAGCACACTTGAGATTACACACCCCCCAGCCACTAGGCCCAGTTCAATATCTGAACTTGGGCCCTGTTTCCTTTTACACCCCCCCTATTTTGCTGCATGGTACCAAAGTGAACCCCTAGTCCAGTTGGGCCTGAATTCAATATCTGAATTCAGGCCCTTATTATCAGCACCCCCTCTCTGTTACTTCCTTAGCTCAGTTTTCACCCCACTACAATTTACTTTATTTTCTTATTTTTTTTATAATTATTATTATTTTTAATATTTATAATTTTTAATCTCATTTACTACTATTATTATTAAACCAAACATTATTTTCTCTAAAATCACATTCATGTATTTTATTGCATTAAAAATATTTCTTTTAAAATCATGCATTAAATAGAGTTTTTTATGATTAATATATAAAAAACATTTAACAAATATTAGACTTTCTTTTTCATAATAAATTAATTTAACAATCTATTCTTCGAAAAGGTTTACAAAGCATATTTTGATTAATCGCGTGTTTAGTCCAAAATTCTGTTATTTCTACACCCGGTCTAAATACAAGGGAAGTTAAAATACCTTTGAAATCCTTAAAAAACACAAACTCATATGAACTACGAATTAGGACTCTGATTCCTTATAAGAGGATACGTAGGCATACGACTAAAATCGTGGCGAGTTCCCCTAATAAAAAATCAAAACCCTTTTTCCCGGAACTATCAAACCTAATCCTAGTATCCTTACGAATAAGATAGATGAAAGGTGCCTAACACCTTCCTTTTGTCTAAAGAATTCTGAAACCCATAATCTTTGTTTGCGAAATTAGGGTTTCCTATTAGATTCACTTCCTTAAGATAAAAACTAGTAGTGGCGACTCTAATTCAAAAACCTGTTGCAACAGTCATGGGGAAGTTTATCGGTACCCTTTTCAAGTGAAAGACTTGAATAAGAAGAAATAGAGACCCTTTCATCGTGGGGAAGTTTATTGTTACCCTTTTCAAGTGGAAGACTTGAATACGAAGAAACTGAGACCCATTCATCGTGGGGAGGTTTATTATTACCCTTTTCTAGTAGAAGACTTGAATAAGAAGAAATTGAGACCTGTTTGTCATGGAGAAGTTCATTATTACCCTTTTCTAGTAGAAGACTTAATTAAAGAAGAAACTAAGACCTGTTCGCCGTGGGGAAGTTTATTGTTACCCTTTTCAAGTAGGAGACTTGATTAAAGAAGAAACTAAGACCCGTTTGTCGTGGGGAAGTTTATTGTTACCCTTTTCAAGTAGAAGACTTGATTAAAGAAGAAACAAAGACCCATTCATCGTGGGGAAGTTTACTACCCTTTCATAAATTTGATACTTTGAGATAAATATTTGCTCGTGAAATTGGTATTCGGTAAAGTCTTTTTATCTGCCTTCAGTAAAAGTTTGTTAGTTTACTGCCAGTAAACGTCGATATGTCGTATGTTTTCTTTACCATCAATAAACGTCAGTGTATCTTTAATAAAAATTGATACATTTCTCTAGAGTTGGGTGTTTCCCTTTATTGATCATCATTAAAGGATCTCTTCCCCAGTAGACCAAATTTCCCTAGGATATTTCCTTCTCCCTAGTAAAGTTTCTTCTATACCTCTGAGGATTCCTCGTTATTTATTGTCTGCATTTAGGCATGTTGCCTGTTGTGGCATCTTAGGGTCAAAAATTATGCATTTTTGTATTTAAGTATCTCCCATCATGTCAAGACGAAGACTTCAATATTCACATCTCTAGGTAGAAGAAACTTAAATAGGGGCATTTGTTATACCCTAATTTTTTACCTAAGATCCCACCTTTTTTTCCATCATTTGCATAATATTAAAAATCATTTCATTCATATTTACATCCACTAACCTTATGAGATTGCAAAGATATTCTTTGTTTTTTGTTTGTTCAAGGTAGGTTAGAGGATCCAACAATTGGTTGATCAAAGGGCATGTGTTCCTCAGAGATTCAAGCTCCTCATTCATGGTGATCAAATGAAAATCAAGGATTTAGGGTTAGAGGTCTCCAATTATGTATCACTCAAGGCATTTATAATATCAATATCTTATGAACTTCAAATATATATCAACATGCTAAGGTTTGCATCATAATCAAGGGTTTCCATCAAAATTGGACAATTTGGATTATCTGGTACAAAGTCAACTGCAAAGTCAAACTTTGACTTTTGGGATTTTTTGGTCAACCATAGACTTCTCAAGCAAGGATCATGAAAATGTGATTAAAAAGTGAATTTGATCAAGAGGAATCATAAAATTTGAGATAACTTGGCAAAAGGGAAAAGAAGAAGATGTTGAAAATTTCACTAAGTACTATAATTCATGATCAAGTATGCTACATTGCAAAGCTTGTAACTTCTTCATCAAGTAACCATTTTTCTTGCTCCAATGCATAAATTGAAGAGAATATTTCATACTACAACTTTATCAATGAGGATTAATCTCCAAATAATGCATAGATTTGAAGATATGAATTGATGAAGTTAGCACCTCAAAATTGTCAAAATCTCAACACTTAGGAAAATTCTAAAGTGTTTGTTTCAGTCCAAAATACCAAAGTTGTAAGGCATTTTTCACTAAGATCCCATATGAATCAAGGAAAGTGGTCAACATGAAAGATGTAGAGGATGTTTCAAACTTTCCAAAATGTCCCAGAGCATGAAAATATGATGCTTGAGCTATAATAATCGAAGAGATGAACATAGTCTCTCACAAACTGAATTTCAAGTTATTTTGCCATGACCAACTTCTTTGCACACGAGCCTAATTAAGGAGATCACACTTTTCAGATCATTTGTCTTGTAAATCTCACCATAATTGAGTTTTTACACAACTGATTGATCCATTATCCAAGTGTTTGAAACATTGTTTAAACCATTTTTCCAATTAGAAGAGAAAGACACCATTGACATTTTGGAAAAGCACGCTTTTTCACAATGTTAATGCATTGAGCTTTGTAGTGGTTTCCTCTAGTCACACTCAAGCACAAAAGCAAGAAGCAACGTGTATGAGCTATCCAACAACTTCAGAAGCAAGTGTACCATGCCTTGGAACCATCATCTTCATGTAACTTTCCATTCCCATTCCAACCAAACCATAACTCAACAACTTACATTTGAAACCAATTCACTTCCTCTGAGTTTTCCCTATAAATAGGAGGCTCATTTGCACTCCAAAGACACAAATTAAGAGCCTCAAAACCTCTCGAACTCATAAGCTACACACAAAACTCCATTGTTGCAACTTCTGACATTAAACACCAAACACTCAATCCACTCGTGTGTTTTCACTCTAAATCATTTATAAAACTTCTATAATTCATATAGAACTCATCCAACCCCCCATTGCACGACTATAACACCTCCACTGTCATCCTTTATCTCTCCCTTTTCAAGTTTGCAAGTCGATTTAGGCCGAATGTGTGAGTCTATCTCAAGGAAAGCTAAGCATTCCATTAGCTTCACCAAGGTCCCATGAAGTTATTCACATCACTACTTCTCATCTGGAGACATTGAAAAAGCATTGGCTTTCTCCAATAGCTACCATTCTAATATATTATTATATTCACTCATACATACATGATTCTGAATGATTCTTGATACCACTGTGTTAGTTTCAATGTGAGGATTGAAAGCCCTAACAGTTTGGGCATTAGCCGATGATCATGGTCATTTAATTTTGTTTTGATTATTTTTAGGTTTTACTGGTTCTTGAGTAAATTCATTTTAATCTTTGAGTGTTGATTTAAATGATTGATATGTCTGAATTCCTTGATAAATTTTGAGCGACTTTGATATTTACATCTTTTGAAATGGTTGAGAATTGAGAAAGTTAGAAAAATGTACATTGATGATGTTGTTGTGGTATCACGAGGAAGAAAAAGATGGTGCCTGGTGCCATTTTTATTTTTCAAATCTTATTCTACTACTTAACTAAATGGACGGATGATAATCAACAAATGTATCACCACCCCAGTGGTTAGAGCATGCGTTTTCAAGTCTTTATGTTCATAAGGGCGCAGGTTCGAACCAATGTGAACCCTCCTTTGTCAATTTTCCACCTTTTTTTTGTTCTGTTATACATTCAGTGCTTTGTTTCAAATATCATTTTGTGTGTGTGTGTTATCAACACTGAGTGTGTTCATCTCCCCAATGTCTTGTTGATCTCCCCTTGATCCTATCATGATGAATGCTTGATACATGTTTACCATGAGTTTAAACCTTATTTGATGGCATGTTCATATATCCTCCTAACTTTGATACCATGATTTTATATGGTTTTTATACTTTAATACTTGTCTTGTTTAAAACCTCTTGATGTTTAGAATTGGTTGTTGACATGATAAGATGGTTTATTGATTTGCCATGTACTTTGTGTGTTTGTTTACATATCCATGTTATCCATGATTGATTGCTTTGTCAGAGTATGTTTCTATTTTCTATCTTTTGTCATAATTTTTACTTGATAAGCATGTTGATTTCCTCCTTTTAATACTTGTTCATATTTGATTTAACTTTTTTCTTAAATGACTCTCTTAAAAGTCATGTTATTTTGTGATCTTGTCCTTAACACTTGTGATGTGTGTGTTTGCCTTTATGTTAGTAATTAATATTTATATTTTATTATATCTTGTGTCAAAATCTAAGTAAAAGGGATAGTTTTGTTGATTTTATAGTCATAAGCATGTACATTGTCTTAGGTTTACCCTTGTGTGTTTAAATTTGTATATTACCCTTGTAATTGTTGATGTTTACCCTATTTTATTATATCTTATGTCAAAATCTAAGGAAAAGAGATAGTTTTGTTGACTTTTGGTCATAAACATGCACATTGCCTTAGGTTTACCCTTGTGTGTTTACATTTATATATTACCCTTGTAATTGTTGATGTTTACATTTGTATATAATAATTAATTTATTTATTTATTACGACAAACAAAGATTTTTTTTTAATGTATTTGTTGTATACTTTAACGATATCTTTAATGACACATTTTCATATAGAAAAACATTAAAAATTTAAAGTGTGAAAAAATAATAGTTGATATATTATAATTTTTTTCATTTTTATTGACAATATAAAAAATATATATTAATTTTATTCTTTAATCACAATTATACATATTCTGTATATAATTTTCATAATATATTATAACTATTTTTATTTAGAAAATAGAAATAAATTAAAATTAACTAATTAAATTATTGACAAATAGTTTTTCCATATATAAATTGCACACTTTAACATTCATCTTGAACGACCTATTTTTCAAACAATAGTGTTTAAACAATGAAGTATAGTAAATTAAAATTAAATTATTATTATTGTTTTTTCATGCTGACAATATTATAAAATATTAAATTTAAATATTATTTACATACATTTGTCCTAGATGTTTATAATAAATTATTGTTATTTTAATTATTCTCATTTTTTATTAAATATAAAAATTTATTTAATTTATTTAGATGATATTTATTCTCTTTGTTGTCTTTTAACTGTTGGATTAATCAAACAGTTTAGAATTGCACATGAGAGAAAGTATGAGAGAAAAAATTGGAGAGGATTCAATTCTCAAAACATCTGCTAGAACACAACCCAATCAGATTCTAGAACTTAATATTTTCCCTAATCCAACCATGTTATGAGCGTCAACATTGAGCTTCCTATTCAAGAACATAATTCACGCTTCCTTAAAACTACATAAAAGAAATTTACAATCTATCACAATGAGATCTAAAACAAGTAAATATTTAATAGTATTTATACAATCCACTACATTCATAATATCTGATTGGAATACCACCATGTCTAAGTTCATCTACCGCACCATTTGCAGGCCGCATCTGATGGATATAGTTTCAGCAATGCACGACACCACAAAGATATCATTCTTCTTACAAGAGGCAAGAATGACCTCTTTCTTCAGGTTTTGATGATGTGACCCATTGACACAAACCCTTCTTGAAAGCGACCTACATCAATATGAATTACATTGAACCCCTGGAATCGAGCCTCAAACTCTCTAACATGCACCCGTTTCTTACAAAAATGCAGTTTTGGGTTTTCCTTGTTAAAATCCAAATCACATTCTAAACACATCTTCCGCCACTGCTTGCAGCTCAAACATTTTTTACCGAAACAAATAATGGTTCTTAGGATTCCAAATTTTCCATAGAGTGGTGCAAAACAGTTGAACACCTAAAGGATCATTTGAACTTAAAACTTGCAAAAGTCATCCATTTAAGTCAAGGTCGGGTTGAATACAAAAGCCAAGCGAGGAAGATAAGTAAACCATTTTGACAAAGTCATAATGCATGAACATGTGAGGTGTTGGGTTGATACATGAAAGGAACTACAGAGAGTATGTAAATTAATAATGAAGGAGGAAATGCAATCTTGGTTTCATGAACTTTGAAGGAAGGGTTTGACCCTAATGAAGTGTCTTATATCAAAGTGAGGAAGATGCAGATTGACACTTGTTATATCTTAATTGTAATAAGTCTTAAGAGAAAAGGAAGAACTTTGGGAAAATGAGATCACGGAAATCATAGGAATCTGAAATTGATTCCCACATACGACACCTTTGTTCTGTTTGGGAATTAGAAATGGAAGCTCTAGCTCTCGAAGGAGTCATAAATGATGATAGGTTGATAACTATTGATCTTTGACAGTGGATCCGATCTCATTTAAACCGGTGTAGAGTGGTCCTACATGGTTAACACTCCAACGCCTAAGTCAATTCAAAATCAAGGAGAGTAAAGTGAAATTGGAGATCAGAAATTATGTACCTTCTCATAGCATACAAATTAGTTT